>BQMB01001176.1:0-316492 GCA_027943415.1 Closterium sp. NIES-67 | reverse complement strand
CCGCTTAAGGGTTTTAAATTTCGGGTCTAGGAACACGTTTTATATCGCGTTCCCAAGTTTAACCGCCACCAAAAGTTCTCAAGCGATTCTGGGGGGAGGGAAGGGGGAGGAGGAGGGGAGGGGCGTCTTGTACTGTTTTGGCCTTTATTGTATTGCTTTGTATCTCTTCGGTATGCGTATTTATTGTGAACCTGCGTGTGTATTCCATTCACATGCGCCCGTGTGCATTTCAATGTAAGCCCGTGGATGGGTGTGCACACACATGCCCCCGCCCCCCCACCCCCAACCCCTCCTCCAACAGTGACCTGTCGTTAGGTGCTGTCAATGCAACCATGCCGCTCACTATCTTCTCTCGCATGCCACAACTCAGACGCCTGTAAGTCCACGTCTCCTCTTCTCTGCATCCCTCCTTCCCTGCCCGTTGCTCTGCTCCTCTGATTATTCCTCTCACCTCATCCCCTGCATTCCCCCAGTGCCCTTCTCTTTGATCTCTTCGGCTCGCATTCGCAAAAAATGTTGCTCGCAAAACGATTGCGTAGCATTCGCGCAATGCTTTGCAAACGTTTTGCGAACATGTGGGTGAAAATTCATGGCGGACTAGATTAGAACACTTGGCGAATGCTTGAAACATTTCCCGAAACACTTTTTGGTTCACGACAGCGAATGCTTAGAGGTGTCTTTTCGGTAATCTCCGTGGTTCGTTTACAAATGCATGGCGGTGTTCTTTCTACAACTTTTGCAGTAAACATGTAAATGCATAGAGAAGTTTATGCTCACCATTTTTAGTATTCAGCATGATTTGTTGCAAACGTTTGGCGGTGTTTTTCATGGATCCGTTTTTGCAGGCTGCAGTACCCTTTTGGGCATGGTTCAGTACAATTAGGGCATGCCTCGTTTGGATTTACTTATAATGCAACAAGCAAATTATTTGATATATTAAAAAAAACATCTACACCACAGTACACAACCACTATGGCCCAACCGCCCTTGCCTACCAGCACCCCTATGTGGGTCCCGCACTAACACAAAGAGAAACTGAGCGGCGGCACACCAGGAGCAGCAATTCTTGAAACTGGATTGGAATTCCTGCACGTTACGTTCAGAACTTGTTATCTCGAAATTAATCCAAGGTCGAAATCACCAACAATAAGGACAATGCTTACAACAACGAAGTAGCGCGACGCTGGATATTGAGTCCTGCACATTAGGTTCAAACATTGTAATCAAATTAGTTATATTCCATACGATAGCAATTACAAGAGCCAGCTTACCGGAGGAAATAGCTCGTGGTAGGCTACAAATTTCTGCACGTCATACGAGACATTGTTGTGAAATTAGTCCGACGATCAAATGACCAGCGAGACTTACAATTGGACTTACATGGGGAATTATCTCGATGTTGGACAGAGTTACATAGCTAGCTGCGATAAAGACAAGCATCGTGAGGACACATGCGAATCATTAGTTTGATTGATACGTCAAGTAACAAATGCCTTCATACCCCCATGGCGTGCTGTGTGTGCCCGTATCGTGCGTGCATGGCGCCCTCCACCAGCAGCCCCGCCTGGAATCGCCCCGCCCACACTCCGACGCCGGGCGACTACCCACCGCTGTCACGCCCGCACTGCTTGGAGAGAGGAGGGGGTGGCAGGGGGCGGAAGCGGGAGGGTGGAGTGACGGTGTGCGCAAGAGTCGGGGAAGAGCGCACAAGACATGGAAGAACAGAATGGAGGCTGCACTCCTTGTGGCGGCTGCACTCCTCGTGGTGGCTGCACTCCTCGTGGCTGCCTCACCATGAGGGCCACGCGTGCACAGCACACTCACACGATCACACGTATCAACGTGCGAACGCCACACTCTCCCCCACACTTCCTTGCCCTGTCATGCAGCAGGCCCTTCCCACTGCCCCCCACACTCGCACGTGCCTGCGAATGCCTCTCATGGGCCTCTCTACTCCAGCAACCCATCCGTGGCACCTGTATGACCCCCCCCTCTCCGCCTGGCCATGACTGTTCACCTGTAGTCGAAGTAACGGTGCAGGGAGGCGAGGGAGGAGGAGAGATGGCGCGAGGAGAGAGACTCGTGGTGCTGCCACAGAT
This sequence comes from Closterium sp. NIES-67, assembly GCA_027943415.1. Classification (NCBI taxonomy): domain Eukaryota; kingdom Viridiplantae; phylum Streptophyta; class Zygnematophyceae; order Desmidiales; family Closteriaceae; genus Closterium; species Closterium sp. NIES-67. The sequence continues at coordinate 314,393 of BQMB01001176.1, read as the reverse complement.
GCACCTGATGCCATGCACCCACGCCATGCACCCATGTGATGCACCCATGGTGCCATGCACCCATGTGATGCCATGCACCCATGTGATGCCATGCACCCATGTCCATGCGCCATGCCAATGCCATGCAGCCATGTGATTCCATGCAGCCATGTGAAAGAAAGAGGTGAGTAAAGGCAAGGAGAGTGGTAGGTCGCATGGAGAGGCGTGGCGTGCAAGAGCCAAAAGGGGTGGCATGGGCACGCAACAGGCAGAACAGAGGGCACACGGATGGGCTGCCAGGGATGGCTTCACACCGCCATGCATATAGCAAGGCACATGTATGCACCTTGGGTGGCAGGTCGTGCGCATACGCCATGGCGCTCACGTCGTCTGGCAGCGCACCACCCATGGCGCCAGCATGCCCCCCTTCACTGCTCCTCGGGCCTGCTGCTGCTGTGCCCAACCTGCAGCGCACACACGATGGACGGATGGATGGGGCATGCGCGTGAGAAGGGGAGTGCACGAGAGCGGATGCTCTCCATTCCGCTCTGCCCCTCCACCTTCCCACACACACTACTAGCCATGCCTCTCTGCACGAGTCACGCCGCACCGCTGCTGCGCCAAGCACACACGTGGCAAGCACACACATGGCAAGCACAGCTCCAGGGGCGAGGGGGAGAAAGAGCAGCTGGGACGAGCGAAAAGGGAGAGAGGGCACGAAAGGGGGATCGAGACGGGCATAGACGGAACGAGTACAGGAGAGAGGAAAAGGACAGTGGCGAGAAGCGAAACAAGGGAAGAGATGTTTCACCACCGTGCTCGCATCTGCTGGCGTCCGCGCACTTGGTGGCCGCCTCCATGCGCGCATCTAGGTACTCCGCCAGGCGCCCCGCCTCCCGAAGATACCGCTTCTGCGTGCCGCCTCCTCCCCCTCGCCCCTCCTTACTCTCCCGCCCCCCCAATGGCGCATTAGCTCATGAACATGCAGATAAGAATGACATGGGTGAACAAGACTAGTCACCTACGAGCTGCTTGAAACGATAGACCATCGTGAAACGAGATCCTCAGCATAGGGCGCACTAAGAACGACCATGGTAATCGAAGCCTGTGGGAGAGGAAGGAGCTGCTCACTAGGGGGCGCGAAGGCGAGAATGGGAGCTGAAACTGATGCAGATAGAACTGCCGAGGGCTATTATTGTAAGTAACGTCTAGCTGGAAGGCATGAGAGGGCACAAGGGGGCAAGTAAGGAAGGGATCAGAAGTGTGTGGTGGGCTGGAGTGCTGGCATGTGGGGTGCAGCGTGGTGGGCTGGGTGGTTGGGGCGAGCAGGTGGTTGAGCTGGATTAGCCGCTCTGGAACCACTTGGCAGATTTTGATTGGTTGGACGAGGTGCAGGGGCTGAGTTGGATGAATAAATTTTGTTGGGTTCGGTTGCAGGTGAAGGGTGGGGGCAAAGGGTGTGTGATTGGTCAGCACGTCATTTTGTGAATAGGGGCGTGTTTCTACAGACCCGAATATCAAGCAAATAGGACCTGAAATTTTGGATCCCAAAATCCGCGCGCTCTATAGCACGCTGTAATTTGCGATTCAATTCGGTTCAGTTTGGTATTCACAAATTTCATAAAGCCGTGTTTTGCACCGATTCCGTTGGACTACGCCCTTCTTGGTGGTTGGATGGAGGTGTTGTAGCCAACACTTGTTACTATATATGCTAAGACGTTTTCGATATATCTCAGTGTGTGTCTTGGATTTGTTTAGTAGATTAAATCGCTTTCCATGGGAACTTGACTTTCTGAATGTATCTAGACTAATATGACTTTATGCTAAAGATAAAAAGCTACTCTTGTTGCCAAAATTGGTGCCAAGTTCATGTACTCTTACAGAACGACCGACAAGCCGTTCATAACCTGAAAAGGTCGCATATATATGTGGCAGGAAGAATGTAACAAACTTGAGGGACCTCAAAATTCAAGTTGGCTTTACAACCCTGGACCAACTCAGTTACAAGGTGTCGTTCACATATGTAGGGTTACATAATTTCCATTTTCTGCAGCCGTCGTAGATGATGCTAGAGAAGAGACATGGTTAGCATTTGCCAATAACGGCTGAATGTCTGAATGCGTGGCCGCACGGAGATCACCCACAGAATGTGGTTTGTTGAGAGATGCACAGGGGAGTGAGTGGATAGGTTTGGGGTGAAGTCTGGCTTTTAACGGAGAGGTTGTCCAAGGTGAGCTTGACTGGCAATCATGTGCCACCCGGTAGGCTGCGAGAGAGCGGGGAGGAGGGGAGGGGGGGGGGAGGGGGGGGGGGGGGGGGGGAGAAAGAGATGGGAGGCATACGTTAGTGGGGGGGCGGGGGGTTGAGAGGGGTTAGTTATAGAGTGTTTACTGCCTGTCCTGCCGGGATCCCGCTCACACTTACTGCCCTCTCCCCCTCCCCTGCTTCATGCCACTCCCCCTCCTCTGTCCTCATGCCTCTCCCCCTCCCCTGCCCTCATGCATCTCCCTCTCCCCTGCCCTCATGCGTATCTGCCTCCCCTCTCCTCATGCTCCTTTCCCTCCCCATCTCCTCCAGCTGTCCCTGCCTCTCACGCCCTCACGCCTCTCCCACTCCTCTGCTCTCACTCCTACCCCCCTACCCTCACTGCAATCCATCTTTCCCCACTCTCCTGCACTCACGCCACTCCCCCTCCCCTACCCTAACACCCTCTCCCCCTCCCATGCCCCTCACGCCTCTTCCTCCCCCGCCCTCACGCCTCTTCCCCTCCCCATCTCCTCCAGGCTGCACTCTCCCTTTCCCCACTCCCCTACTCGTACCCCTCTTTCCCTTCCCTTCTCTCACCTCTCGCTCCCTCCATGGCTCTTGCGCCTTCCCACATCCCCCCCTATCACGCACCTCATACCTCAATGCTCTCCCATCTCTCCCCCTCCCCTACTCTTACGCCTCTCCCCCTCCCCTGCACTCACGCCTGCTCTCATGCCTCACTCTCTCCCTGCTCTCATGCCTCACTCCCTCCCTGCTCTCGTGCCTCACTCCCTCCTTGCTCTCATGCCTCACTCCCTCCCTGCTCTCACGCCTTCCCCCCTCCACTGCTCTCGTGCCCCTCTCCCTCCCCTCTCGCCTCTCCCGCTTGCTACTATCTGTTGTCTTCCCCATCCCTGCGGCCTCGCTTTCTTCCCTGCTGCTGCGCCTTGAACCTTTATCTGTTTTCATTCAATGAGAAGGCAGGGGATTGCGGCGCGCGAAAAAGCGGGTAACACGTTACAACGTGGGAAAGTGGGAAGCGACCCGCAAGGGAAAGCGGGAAGCGGTCCGCGAGGTGAAGCGGGAAGCGCTAGTCGCTACCGGGGGAAAGCGGGATGTGAAAAGGGGGGAATGGCAGAAACAGGAAGCGGGGGAAAGCGGCATGCCGGAAGCTAGGGGAAGCGGGTGGCGGGAAACAGGGGAGAGAGGCAGCAGCGGATTAGCGAGGGCAAGCGGGGTGCGGGTCGCAAGGGAATGTGGGAAGCATGGGAATGCGCGAAGCATGTGAATGCGGGGAGCACGGGGAGCATGGGAATGTGGGGAGCATGGAATGAGGGGAGCATGGGAAAGCGGGGGCATGGGACAGCGGTGAGCATGGGAATGCGGGGAACAAGGGAAAGCGGGATGCGGGGAGCAAGGAATGCGGGGAGCATGAGAATGCGGGGAGCATGGGAATGCGGGGAGCATGGGAATGCGGGGAGCATGGGCAAGCGGGGTGCAGGGAGCAAGGGAATGCGGGGAGGATGGGAAAGCATGGTGCGGGGAGCAAGGGAATGCGGGGAACATGGGAATGGGGGATGTGGGGAGCAAAGAAATGCGGGGAGCAAGGGGATGCGGAGAGCAAGGGGATGCGGAGAGCATGGGAAAGCGGGGAGCAAGGGAATGCGGAGAGCATGGGAAAGCGGGATGCGGGGAGCAAGGGAATGCGGGGAACATGGGTATGCGGGGAGGATGGGAAAGCAGGGTGCGGGGAGCAAGGAATGCGGGGAACATGGGAATGCGGGGAGCATGGGAAAGCGGGGTGCGGGGAGCAAGGGAATGCGGGGAACACGGGAATGCGGGGAGCATGGGAATGCGGGATGCGAGGAGCAAGGAAATGCGGGGAGCATGGGAATGCGGGATGTGGGGAGCAAGGAAATGCGGGGAGCAAGGGAATGCAGAGAGCATGGGAAAGCGGGATGCGGGGAGCAAGCAAGGGAATGCGGGGAACATGGGAATGTGGGGAGGATGGGAAAGCGGGGTGCGGGGAGCAAGGGAATGCGGAGAGCATGGGAAAGCGGGATGCGGGGAGCAAGGGAATGCGGGGAACACGGGAATGTGGGGAGCATGGGAATGCGGGATGCGAGGAGCAAGGAAATGCGGGGAGCATGGGAATGCGGGATGTGGGGAGCAAGGAAATGCGGGGAGCAAGGGAATGCAGAGAGCATGGGAAAGCGGGATGCGGGGAGCAAGCAAGGGAATGCGGGGAACATGGGAATGCGGGGAGGATGGGAAAGCGGGGTGCGGGGAGCAAGGGAATGCGGGGAACACGGGAATGCGGGGAGCATGGGAATGCGGGATGCGGGGAGCAAGGAAATGCGGGGAGCATGGGAATGCGGAGAGCATGGGAAAGCGGGATGCGGGGAGCAAGGGAATGCGGGGAACATGGGAATTCGGGGAGGATGGGAAAGCGGGGTGCGGGGAGCAAGGGAATGCGGGGAACACGGGAATGCGGGGAGCATGGGAATGTGGGATGCAAGGAGCAAGGAAATGAGGGAAGCATGGGAATGCGGGATGTGGGGAGCAAGGAAATACGGGGAGCAAGGGAATGCAGAGAGCATGGGAAAGCGGGATGCGGGGAGCAAGGGAATGCGGGGAACATGGGAATGCGGGGAGGATGGGAAAGCGGGGTGCGGGGAGCAAGGAATGCGGGGAACATGGGAATGCGGGGAGCATGGGAAAGCGGGGTGCGGGGAGCAAGGGAATGCGGGGAACATGGGAATGCGGGATGCAAGGAGCAAGGAAATGCGGGGAGCATGGGAATGCGGGATGTGGGGAGCAAGGAAATGCGGGGAGCAAGGGAATGCAGCGAGCATGGGAAAGCGGGATGCGGGGAGCAAGCAAGGGAATGCGGGGAACATGGGAATGCGGGGAGGATGGGAAAGCAGGATGCGGGGAGCAGGGAATGCAGGGAACATGGGAATGCGGGGAGCATGGGAAAGCGGGATGCGGGGAGCAAGGGAATGCGGGGAGCATGGGAAAGCGAGATGCGGGGAGCAAGGGAATGCGGGGAACATGGGAATGCGGGGAACATGGGAATGCCGGGAAAATGGGAATGAGGGAAGCATGGGAATGCGAGGAGCATTGGAATGCGGGGAGCAAGGTAATGCGAGGAGCATGGGAAAGCGGGATTCGGGGAGCAAGCGATAGCGGGACGCGGGTGAAAGCGGGTGGAAGGAAGCGAGGGACAGCGAGATGCTGCAGCACGTGAAGGTGAGATGCGGACGTGCTTTCGAAAGCGGGAAGCGGGGATTTGGGAAGCAAGGAAGCGCGAGGACAGGGATAGCACGATGTGGGAAGCCGCGGGTGGCATTTTCGTACGAGGAGATCGAAGGCGGCGGGAAGCTATAGCGGCCCGCAACGGTGGGCCGTTAGCAGCGGGGGATTCGTCATTTGTTTCCTGCCCTTGTTTTCAGGCGCTGGTGATTTCGTCCAGGCTAGGCTACGCGCGCCAAGAACCTCAATTGATATCCGCGTTCACTAGCCTGACAACGGTGTCGCCTCGATCCCATCTTATAAGTCGCTACCAACTCTCTAGCATGGCTACGCATGAGCATGGATCTAGGAGGAAACGAGGGCAAGTCGAGAAAATTACAGATCCCGAATTCGAGATCTGCTACCATCTTTCCCTTAGTCGTTTTTGCCGTCGAGGGAGCAGGCTGTGGGTTGGGTTTGCGATTGTTGTTGTTTGGCTTCGACCAATCGCATGGCCCCTTTTGATGCCCAAGGGGGTTGTTCAATTTCCTCACGGTGCATAGGGTTAGGACGTGGTATCTGGGTTTCGCAACCCATTGGAGATGCGTAACCCAGCCTGGTTACAGGTCTCGCCGAACCTCGAATAGCGTGTGAGATATGGGTTGAGTTGGTTGGGGTTGGATTCAGTTAGTTTTTTTTGGCAAATTGCACATATTTTATATATTATTATATTTCAGTTACTTATGCACAATTTTAAAACTTTGTAGAAGTTTAAGTGTACAAAAACCAATCATTTATGCAAATATAAGACACGGGAACATGTTTATTATTCAGGTGTAACATTCACAAAACAACTCATTCGCATAACATCCCATCCGCAGAAGACTCGCGAATCATTTACGTGCAAAGAAACGAGAAAAAAACATTTGGCGAACACTTGGCGGACGATTTCCGACTTTATGCCCGAGCTCGAATGGTGAAAACGATCTGTGAACGTTGCACTTTTTGCGATGCGCTCAGCTCACCCTCTCGCTTCACTTGAGTACCTTCTTGTGATGCAACCAGCCTGCTCTTTAACCATCACCCTCTTTCAACGTTATACTTTCAACCAGCCCGTCCCCCCCTTGTTCCTCAATCCTTTCCTTGCCATCAATCTGTTACAGCGAGCAACCAGGAGCCCAACCATCCAAAACGACGTGTTTGACCTACTAACTTGGCACTCCACATGCCTTAATCCGCTCCTCTCCCCCCCTCCCCAATCCCATCCCCTCAGTGTGCTGTCAGACAATCTGCTTTCCGGCTCCATCACTCACCTCTCTCTGCCCTCCTCCCTGCGTGTGCTGTGAGTCAGCGTTGCCATCCCACACATGCCACTGCGCCCGCCTGCCACTGTAACGCGCAGCACACCTGCACACCTGCACACGTGCACTGGCTTGCTGTGACCTTGCTCTTTCATGTCCAGTAAACATGTTGAAGCCATTGAAGCCTACTTCCCTGTCTCTCCAACTCCCCCCGACCGTACGCCGAACCCCCTGTCCTGGCTTTCCGCACAATGGCTGTATTGCTCTCATCTACCCCAGCAGTCTCTTGTATTTTTTCTATCTTCCTTGCTGCCTAAGTGATATCTCTCCAATGCACACCCTCTTTCGACCACCCATCTTCCACCCCAGGGACCTCTCCCATACGTCAATCTCAGGCGCTCTGCCCTTAACTCTCTCTGCCCTCCCTGCACTCTCCTACCTGTACTTACCGCTGGCCCTATCCCCCCTCTAGTGCTCGTTTCCAGTTCCAACTGTTGCTAATCATGGAATGATGGATGCATGGTTGCCCTTTGAAACGTCTTCCCCTGTGCGCCCCAAAACAATAATCCTGTTCCTGCTCCGCCCTCCCGCGACCATCTTTCCATCCATCCCTGAAACAGAGACGTATCGGCCACTTCGATTTCTGACAGCCTACCATCCACTCTCAGCCGCCTCTCTCTCCTCACATACCTGTCAGTGCCTTGCCCCTCTCTGTAAATCCCTGCTGCCGTGCCGCTCCTTATATCCCTGCTGCCGTGCACTTCATGCTATGCATCAAGTGTGGGTTCTGTGTTCCTGTCTTCATTTCCATTGCCATCGTCACTAGCATCACTGCTGCCATCATTGCCACCGGGTATCGTCATCATTACTACTGCGTGTGAAGAAAAGGCATGCTATCTAAATGTGCCGAGCTAATGTTCCTAGCCCCTAAACATGGATCACTAGCATGACCAACCAACATCCGTCTCCTTGCTTTCCAAATGTTTAACAACCCCCCTCATTTCTCCCCATCACCCCCCTCCTTCATTCCTCCCTTGATTACCCCTTCCTCCCCTCCTCCCCTCCTCCCCTCCTCCCGCTTCCCCTCTTTCAGCAACGTTGGTGCATGGAACATCACTGGGCGAGTGGAGGACCTCTCATGGCTTTCAAGCCTCACCAATCTGCATACGCTGTAGGTTATGGATAATGGAACCTGTATACGCTGTACTGGTTGCCTTGCTCCCTTTGTGCATGCACTGTGTGCCTTTCTCCCTATGCACTCATTGCCAAAACCGTTGAATAGGTGTTGCCTTGCATGTACCCCCAATCAGCCATGCATTGTTGCAGCTCAATCTGTGTAACCGTGTGCAACCATGAGCAACTGTGCAATGCTGCACACATGCATAAGACCTTATAATGCCCTTTGACCATAGCACTCCTTGTAGCATGGCTTTGCTGCAGCTAAGTATATCAATTTGGTACTTTACTGTACTCCTCCAAGTTTTTGTTGTTAAAAGGCTGCTCCCATGCACCATCCGTCTGTACCCTTGAGTGGAGTTCCTGTGAATGGGCCATAGGTATTGTCTTGGCAGGGTTGAAATTCGGCCTTTATCCCGGTCTGTGAGCTGCAGCGTGGAGAGTTTGTGTGGCTGGCTGGCAATAGTGCCTCCTCCTTTTTGCACTTCAAACAACCAACCATCGCCAACCAAGTATTTGTGCATTCAAATCAAACTACTGTTTTTCTTGCAACCGTGATCCCCCGACCCACAACACACCATCCATCCAGTGTGCTGGATGGCCTTGGCTCTGTGACTGGGGATCTGCCATCCCTCACCTTCCTTACCACTCTTAAAGCCATGCAAAGCCTGTAAGCCTTCGAGTGAGGATATTGTAGGTTGCGTGGTGTAGCAACTTCGGTTTCTCCCCCTCCCCCTCCCCCCTCCCCCCTCTCTCGTTTTCTATGGCTGTGCACAGCTCCAAGGTCTAGTCAATACACCATCTTAGGTACGGGCAGTTTGACAGGCACACCTGCCCTGCCCTGGTGACTTTTGAGTCAACTCAAAATGCACTTTGATAGGCACACCTGCCTTCCGTGCCCTGCCTTTCCTCTTCTTGACACTCGTCACCTTCTTGCTTTCCTCCCTTCACTCTCCTTGCCTCCTGCCCAATCCTCTTCCTTGTCCTCATGGGCATATAGTTTGCTATTTCAACACGTTTTTTCCTCGGTTGTTTTGTGATGCCTCACGGAATCATCGATAGCCTCCTCGAAAGTGTCGATTGTTCACAAGACTCTCACAGCGAGTGTTAAAGAGACAAGCAAGCAAGATCTTTTACATACAGGCTAACTAACCTGCTTTATGCACATAGACTTGCAGCTAACCTTGGTGTTCCCTAGCAAGTCTGGAAGAGGAACCGTTTATCGCCTCACACTCTCTCCGGGCATCTACTTGCAAGCACATTCTTTCATCCACTCCATCCAGTCTCACTCATTATTGTGTCCTCACAAGTGCTGCATGCGTGCCGCTCAAACTTCCTCTCAGGTATTCTGTTTTAGGCTACGTGTCCCGGGCTCACTGCCCTGCCCATGCCCAATCCTGTGCATATCCCCGCGTGTTCGTTCCTACCTCCTTGATACACTTCACTCTTCGACTTTTGAGTCGACTCAAAAGTTGGGCCTGCTTGATACACTTCAATCTCTGACTTTTGAGTCGACTCAAAAGTCAGCTCCTGCATATCCTCGTGTGTTCCTTCCTACTTGATACGCACACTCACTTCAATCTCGGACTTTTGAGTCGACTCAATAGTCAACTCCTGCATAACTACGATTGTTCCTTCCTACTTGATGCGCACTTCAATCTCCGACTTTTGAGTCGACTCAAGAGTCAGCTCTTGCATATCCTCGTCGTGTGTTCCTTCCTACTTGATATTCACTTCAATCTGCGGTCTAGCATGTTACTCTACATTCATAACTACTCTTACATTCCCTCTTTTCACACAAAGTCGTTCATCACAAAATCAAGACGCTATGATGGTTTGACTGACATGAGGTACAGCAGCCACTATTAGACATGTGCTTAACACCGAGCCGAGCCGAGCCGGCTCCGAGCCGGGCTTCAGTCGAGCCGAGCCAAGCCGAGCTGGCTTCGGCTCGCTTCAGCCAAAGGCCGGCTTGGCTCGGTGAAGTCGGCTTCGAGCCGAAGCCGAGCCATAAAACGAGCCCGCTCGGCTCGGCTCGTTTTTGAAGCGCTGAAGCCAGGCGGGGCGGCTAGGTAGGGTTTATGAAAACGCGACACTCAAATGAGAGTCGCGTTTCGTAGGGGGTCGAATTTCGACCAGCCAACTCCCTCCCTTTCACCGCACTCCCCCCCTGTCTACAAACTTCAAAATTTCCAGCCAAATCCCTCCCTTCCACCGCACTGAACTCCCCCCCGTCTACAAGCTTCAAAATTACATAGCCAACTCCCTCCCTATCAGCGCACTGAACTCCCCCTCGTCTACAAATTCCAACCTTTCCTCACAACTACTCCACTCTCTCCCACTCGACTCCCTTCCCCATTTGCGACAAGACCTAAAACAGCGCACCGTAACTCACGCAATTTCCGCCACCTAGCTAAGCACACCACCACCTCCTAGCCTAAACCCCCCCCCTAGGCATGAGCAAAACCGGGTTTTTACCCGACCCGACCCGGTTTTGCTATACCCGACTTAAGGCTTGAGCAAAATACCCGACCGGGTCGGGTACCCGGGACCCGGATCCGCTTTTTGGGCGGGTCGGGTCCGGGTTACCCGGGCGGATATTCGATACCCGTTACCGGAAACGTTACCCGACGTGTCGGGTAACGGGTACCCGACCCGGTCGGGTAAATAATACCCGAGGTCGGGTACTCCATTTTGACATGGGCGTAAGTCCCGCTGTGATTTAGGTTTTGCGGCAAAACGGTTTGGGAGGTGAGGAGGGACGAGTGGAGCATTTGTGAGGAGAAGTTGGAGTTTGTAGATGGGGAGGAGTTAAGTGAGGTGAAAAGGAGGGAGTTAGGTTGGAGTTTGAGAAGAGGTTGGAGTTTGTAGATGGGTACGAGTTCAGTGCGGTGAAAGGGAGGGAGCTTGGTTGGAAATTAGAGTGTGTAGACGGGGAGGAGTTCAGTGCGGTGAAAGGGAGGGAGTTTGGATGGAAATGTTGGAGTTTGTAGATGGGGAGGAGTTCAGTGCGGTGAAAGGGAGGGAGTTTGGTTGGAAATTGCAGTTTGTAGACGAGGAGGAGTTCAGTGCGCTGAAAGGGAGGGAGTTTGGTTGAAAATGTTGGAGTTTGTAGACAGGGAGGAGTTCAGTGCGGTGAAAGGGAGGGAGTTTGGTTGGAAATTGGAGTTTGTAGACAGGGAGGAGTTCAGTGCGGTGAAAGGGAGGGAGTTGGGTGGTCAAACTTCGACCCTCAGAAAACGTGACTCTCATTTGAGAAACCCTACCTAGCCTAGCCCGTTTTTAGGTTGCCCACTAGTAGGAGGCGGGTACTAATACCCGTTTTTCAGGGTAACCGGGTCGGGCATACCCGGACCCGCCACGCGGGTATTGTATTACCCGTCCCCTAAGGCCGGGACCGGGTAAGGGTCCTGGGCATATTACCCGACCCGGACCCGACCCGAAAATACCCGACCCGAGGTCGGGTATTGCAAAACCGGGTCGGGTCGAGTAATTACCTGGTTTTGCTCAACCCTACCCGACTTCGGGTCGGGTATTTTCGGGTCGGGTATGGGTCGGGTAACATGCCCAGGACCAATACCCGGACCCGGGATTTCGGGGCGGGTAGTTTAATACCCGCCTGACGGGTCCGTGTATACCCGACCCGGTTTCCTTGAAAAGCGGGTAGTATTACCCGCGTTTTCCTACCCTGTTGGGCTACTAAACCTACGACCAAGATAGTGTTAAAAAAACGTGAGTTGGGGGAGGGAGTATTGAGGGAGTATTGAGTATTCAATATTGAGTATTCTGATGTGGTGACTGGGGCGTGAGTGGGGCCTGAGTGGGGAGTTGGTTGGGTTTTCTAGTTGGGATGGGGTTGTGTGCGGTTTTAGGGGGTTCGATTCTTTGACCCTCAGTCAATTGGTTGGAAGTCCAACCAATGTGGTGCTGTGCGGTTGGTTGGATTCAGGTTGGGTTGCAAATTCGATTTGGGAAATTCGATTGGTTTGAATTCCAACCACTTTCCCCCAATTCAACTGCTTTGAATACCATCTGGATCTACGAAATCCAACCCCTGCCACTCGCGTAACCTAAAGACTTGCTGAAATCTCTCTACCAGCACAACCAATGTCGCGCTAGTTCCGTCGGGTAGACGCGCTACCCGATTTCGGGTCGGGTGCCCGCTACCCGACGTGTCGGGTAACGTTTCGGGTAACGGGTATCGAATATCCGCCCGGGCTACCCGGACCCGACCCGCCGGGAAATATGCAGGAATTTGGATACCCGACCCGCCCTAAAAGCGGATCCGGATCCCCGGTACCCGACCTGCGCGGGTATTTTGCTCAACCCTGCCCCCCCCCCCTTTTTTTTAATTACATGGCTGGGCTTCGCGCTGCGCTGAAGCCGAGCCAGGTCGAGCCAGGCTTCGGCTCAGCTTCGGCTTCAGTGAAGCCGCGAGCCGAGCCGAGCCGGCTAAGCTCGCAAAAGAAAAAAAACGGCTCGGGCCGAGCCGAGCCGGATCCGAGCCGAGCCGGCTCGGTGTTAAGCCCATGTCTAGCCACTATAGTCTTAGAAGTACAACTCAGGAAGAAGATTCGAGATCTGGATGGTTCCCAACTAGACATGGGCGTAAGTCCGAGCCGAGCCGAGCCGGCTCCGAGCCGGCTTTGAGCCAGGCTTCAGTTGAGCCGAACCGAGCCGAGCCGGCTTCGGCTCGCTTCAGCCACTGGCCGGCTCGGCTCGGTGAAGCCGGCTTCGAGCCGAAGTCAAGCCGGCTCGGCTCGGCTCGTTTTTGAAGCCTTGAAGCTAGGGTGCGGGCGGCTAGGCTAGGGTTTCTGAAAACGCGACCCTCAAATGAGAGTCACGTTTCCCGCGAGGTCGAAATTTGACCACCCAACTCCCTCCCTTTCTCCGCACTGTACTCCTCTTCGTCTACAAACTTTGACATTTCCAAACAAACTCCCTTCCTTTCGCCGCACTGAACTCCTCCCTGTCTACAAACTCCAACAGTTCCAACCAAACTCCCTCCCTTTCACCGCACTGAACTCCTCCCCGTCTACAATCTCCAACCTTCCCCTCATAAAACGCGTTTTGGATTTTATGAGGGGAAGGTTGGAGTTTATGCGACACTCTCCCCCCCTCACCTGCCTTCCTGTTTTGCGACAAGGCCTAACAGCTAAGCACCGTATCTCATGCAATTCCCGCCACCTAGCTAAGCACGCCACAACCTCCTAGCCTAGAACCCGCGTTTCTACTAAGTTATATCGCAGCGTTAATGTCGCCCGGAAGCCGAGCCGGGTCGAGCCGGGCTTCAGCTCGGCTCGGCTTCGGCTTCGACTTCAGTGAAGCCGCGAGCCGAGCCGGCGGCTCGGCTTCAGCGAGCCGAGCCGAGCCGGCTTCGTCTCGTAAAAAAAAAAAGGTCGGCTCGGCTCGGCTTGAAGCCGAGCCATGCCGACTCCAAGCCGAGCCGGCTCGGTGTTAAGCCCATGTAGGCTTGAGCATGAACCCGACCCGACCCGACCCGACCCGACCCGACTTTGCCCTACCCGATGTCGGGGTCAGGTCGGGTCGGGTCGGGTCAAGTCGGCTTACCCGACCCGACCCGACCCGTTGCTCAAGCCTGAGCCCATGTCTACTCCCAACCTCTAGAAACCCCATGAGCCGAGGTCCAGGCCCCCATAACCCCTTGAAGAGTCTCGAAACAGCACAACAAAAGACCTACACCAAGTGAAGTCTAAACCCGTAACCCTAAACCCACAACAAAGGACCTACACCCTAAACCCTGAACCTTAAACACTAGGCAATGCCGCGTAACTATTTTCATTATCTTGGTGTTTGCCCATTTCATGGGCAACATTGTTTCTTCAAGAGAGCTTGGGTTCTTGGACTTTTGCTGTGCGTCTTCAATATAAAATCTTCCTTGGAGTCAAAGTAGGTTGCTGCATGCACCTGTAACGCGACAAACGACTCACACTCCACAAAATAGGAAAAACGCATGCAATGCGCAAACGACGACTTGGCACGCGAGTAGCAAAAACTCGCTAATGTCTTGACTGACACAAACAACAGTGTGATACACCATTCAAGCACGCACACACGCACTAAATGGCAATGTCATATACTCACAAGCAGACATGAGCACGAGGCGAGGCGAGGAATCCTCACCGAGGAATTCCAACCATCACCTCGCAAACGAGGCGAGGATTCCTCGCCGAGGATTTTGGGGGAAAACTGATCCTCGATCCTTGGATTTTGGAGGCGAGGAATTGTTTCCTCGCCCCGAGGAAAAATTCCTCGATCCGAGACGAGGATTCCTCGCCTCCAGGGGGTTGTTGTTCCTATGTGATTCGGGCAAATTGCGAGCATCCCGTTTTTCTGCACATTGCTATTTCGACATTGAGTATGAAGCTCTCTAACCTCCAAATTCCCCCCACCCCACCGCATTCAATCTCACAGTACCTCCGCAGCCCCAACCTAACCAATATGACATCGCTATCAAATTTGGGATTCAAACCAAACCCAAAAAAAACCACTGCTACCGCATTCAATCTCAGATCACCTCCCTAACCCAACCTAACCAGCTTGACATTGTCAGGTTTGGACTCCAAACCTAAAAGCCCTCCCTCTTACCACATTCAATCTCACATCACCTCCCTAACCCAATCTTTCTGCTCTACGACTAGCACTCACCAAAGATTTGTAGAGCAGAGGGGGAGCTCCAATCTGTAATTCGTAATTCCCCCACTTAGCTCCCGTGCCACTGTTTGTACTAACCAACATCCGTGTAGAAAAAGTGGCGCGAGGATTTTTTCCTCGCGAGGAAATACAATCCTCGCCAATTTCGCCCAAGAATTTCCGAGTCCTCGAATCCTCGGCGAGGCGAGGCGAGGATTCCTCGCCAAGGATTTTTTGGGAAAACCATTCCTCAAATCGCGGAATTCCGAGGCGAGGAATTCCTCGCCTCGTTGCTCATGTCTACTCACAAGTCATTGCACGCCATGCATGCATGCACACACTAACAAGGATGACAAGCCGAGTGCAAGCCATACGGTTGCACCAACATTGGCAGCATGAAGTGGTGGCGGAATTGTGTGTCATCGTTTTGCCAGAGCTTTTTTTTGCATCTCACTTTGCTGGGTTCTTTGATCCCATACCGCTTACCGATGATGTTGAGAAAAGCTTCTGAATTTTTCCTAGAGGCTCTCATCATTGTTTCTCATTTCTTGGATAGCTTCTGGTCCTCCTCTGTGTCAGTGCTGCCATGCCCTTCCCCCCAACTCCCCAACACCCTGTGCCATTCCAATCATTGTGTGCCTTCGTCTTTGCTGCATCTTTCAAGCACCATATCGGCTGTCGACTGGAACGGGGAGTTGCCTGTGGCGTTTGGCACCCTCACCTCCCTCACTTACTTGTGAGCGCTCTTCTTTGTCTACTTTCCTCTCTTGTCTTGCCTTGACATCCATCCATTTGTTAATCTTGAATCAACCGAGTCGATTTCGCCTCCCGATCTGCACGTACGGGGTCGTTTCGCCCACTAATCCGTGCGGATCTAACGTCAACCGAGGGGACCGCAGGACCTAGAATATAATTCATCCCTCGCCTATGTCGAACAAGTCGAGTCGGGCTTTACTCGACCCCAAAAGGCGAGTCACGAGTCGGGTTGTTTGGCTGCCCGACTTGGACCGAGGCGGGTCCGACTCGACTTGCTTGCAGGGCGAGTCAGAGCCGACCCTGATGAGCAGAGGCTCGGCCCACCTTTTGAACATGCCTAGCTGTCTGTTTCAATCTGGCAGGTGCACATGTTCTAGTCTTTGTTGATAGATGGATCTTGCTCTTGTGTGCCATCATCCACCGGCATCTCCATCCATGTTTCCATCACATTCTTCAGGGACTTACACTTCCTGTTGTCTAGCCAATTCCCCCGATGGGTGATGGACTTGACATCTTTACGCTACCTGTACGTATCACACCATAGTATTCTTTCCTCCTTTCTGTCTCAAGCATGTTTGCCCCTTCAGCTTGTTTAGAGCATGCTGATTTGTGTCCTCCTCGGCATGTGTTACGTATGATGGATAAGACTAGATGAATGAAATGAAGTGGTCAATATACCTTTAGACATTGTAGGATAGGCATGAGCACAGCACGAGCTCTGCCCGGCTCATCCTCTCTACAAGCCCAGCCGAGCAAAGCTCATCGTGAGCTGAGGAGCTCTTGGCTCGGCTCGAGGCTCATGTAAATCAGTCGAGCCGGGGGCTGCCTCGAGCCGAGCCGGGTCGGCTTGCGAGCTACCCTTGGCTCGGCCGCACAATATGCCCTTCATTCATAATAGTCACAACCAGGATGTTCCCCTGAAGAGGGTGTTCTCATGGAGGGATTCTAACATTTTCTTCCTGGGAAACCCGGAATCTTGGAGTGGAGTGAGGTGGGAGGCGTACTCAAGGGTGGAGTGCTAAATTCCAATAATGCCCATAAATTAATACTAGGCAGAACTGCCTTCGATTTTTATGGGAAAACGAACCAGGATGACTCAATGCTCTGGTCGCCAGCGAGCCGGCACGGCGCTCGTGTCGAGCCCATCAAGCCCATCCTGCCCGTCGAGCCTGTCGAGCCCGTCGAGCCTGTCGAGCCCGTCGAGCCCGTCAAGCCCGTCGAGCCTGTCGAGCGCGTCAAGCTCGTCGAGCCGACGAGCCAGCAGTGGCTCGTCTTCAGGGAGACTCGGCTCGCAGCTTAGCTCGGCCTAAGCCCAATTGTCACTTGTCGAGCCGACAAGCCGAGCCGCGGCTCGGCCCTCTTCTCGTGTCTATTTTCCAGGGTTCGGGGTTGGGCTGTATTCGTGGATACCCCGATGTTCTCAACTATAGTGGGAAGGCCACCCCTGAATCAAAACGATTACTCGGAGTTTACTCGCCTGATTGCGGACTAGAAGTTGCGGGTTCAGGGGTCTAGGGGGCTTTGCATTCACGCGAGGCGAGTAGTACTTGCCTCGTTGGGGTTAAAAAAAAAAACAAAATATATATATATATATATATATATATATATATATTCGGCTCGAGTAAAAAAAAAGGTTCGCCTCAAAAGACGAGTAACGAGGCAAACTTTAGGGAAAAACTCAAGTAATGCTCACCTCACGATTTGTTCATGTCTAACTCCAGGCCCCCACTACATTTCAACACTTAGTTCTCAACACGGAAATAGGATCATGCATTTGTTGCTAGGTTACAGTTGGATATTATCTTGTCGTGGTGCCTCCCCTAGACTAGACTCGTACAAGTAGACATGATCAAAACGCGATTGCGATTTAAATCGCATCGCATGCAGGTGCGATGTTTAAAAAAGCGATGCGATTTTAAATCGCATCGCGCGATTTATTTTTCCAAAAAAAAAAAAAAAAAAATCGCAAATCGCATTTTACCCGCGATGTTTTAAAAAGTCGCATGCGATATTTAATTAAATCGCATCGCGTTTTAAAACAGAATTTAAAAAACCCAAAAAAACAGGAAAAAAACATGGCTGCGAGGAAATTTGACTCACGGGCAGTCGTAAGCTAGAGTGCAAATAACCAGCGTGGTTTCGTAGTGGGTTTCAGTGCAATATCGCACGCGATTTTAAAAAAATCGCATATCGCATTGAAATCGCGTTTTTTAGCGCGATTAAAATGCGATTTAAATTAAATCGCGCGACATTAATTCATCGCATCGCGCGATGATTTAAAAAAAAAAAAAAAAAAAACATCGCCATCGCAAAAACGCGATTAAATGCGATGCGATGCGATTTTTTTTGCCCATGTCTACGTACAAGGCCACGTTCCCAACGAATCTCCCCCCCTTTGTTTCCCTACTCCCTATCTTCAACCTTGCCCATCCCAATCAGCGATGTGGCTCATCGCTCTGTCTACCGCAGTGGAGTGGTGCCGCAGGACCTCTCCCGCCTCACTCAATTGCAGCACTTGTAAGTGGCTCCTGTGTGCACTTCCTACCTGCTGTGTAAGTTGCCTCAGTAATGATAATGGCCACGTTTTTGGCCGTGGCGGGATGGCATACATAGATATTGAGCAAGTGCAGGTTTGGGAATCACGGGAGGAAAATGGTTAGGGGCCAGTAGAAAATTTGTTTCTTCTAATGGAGATTGGCAAGAAGGTTGGAGCTGCTCATTGACAAAACGAAGTTAAGGAGAAGCGTTTGAAAGCCAAGATTACAAAGTGAGATCTTCCTCGTTGGGTAGCTACCTGAGCAGACGTATGAGCATGACTTTAACAAGCGAAGTGGCATGGTGCATAGCCTCAAATGTCCAAATCAAATCTTGTGAGTTCTCACGAATTCATTTATTGCACGCAACCGTTGCCCCAGTTGTGAAATGCTCTGGTTGTATGCTATCTGTCTGTCTGTTTCCTGCTGATTGACAGTGACGCCACGGGCAATGGATTGGTCGGCGTGCTGCCTGAATACTGGACCTCTCTGAACCACCTCACCTTTCTGTGAGCCCTGTTCGTTCGCTGCACAACTGCACCGCAACCCCGGTGTTCCATCCCGTTGCACGTGTTCTGATTTTATCTATCCGCTCTTTCGTCTTAGCCTAGCTATTATTGTGCTGGTCACGAGTGGTTGCTCTGCTTGTTTTTCGTTCATCCATCCTGTGGAAGTGCTACACGTTGCTGTCTGAACATCATCAATGGGCCAAGCGCAGGAGTCTTTTTTTGAGAATTCTAAAAAATGACGCCAAGAGCAGGAGTCATTTCTTGGTCCTGCTTTGGCACTTTATTATCTACGTGGAAGTCTCTTGCAAAGATTGCTTGGATTTGTGTTTGTGGCACTTGGAGTGCAGGTCATTTTTAAATAACAAGATTGAAGGCTCCATCCCGTCAACATTCTCCGCCCTCACCACATTGTCCACACTGTATGTTTCTCAAACTGAATCGTAGACATCTTAAAGTGGATCATAGACATACCAAACATTCAAGTTACAAGTGCTCGTCTTGGATCTTGCATGCTTCATTCTACCTGAGGTCGATCCACTGTGTGGAGGCAGACCCTCTTTTTGCATCTGAAAGTTGGACTTTTAGTCAGGAAGTTCACAAAACACAATGAAGCAACATCAGTCAGTCCCACATCGTCTCTGTTGTAGAAAACACTTGGCATCTTAAGCTACCTAATTCTTATATCTTGGTCAGACCAATAATCGTTGCCCACATAATAACAAAAGTGTAACTAGTCGCAGAAAATCCTCACTCCGGCACATGCATGTTCTCTACCATTCTAATGCGGCGCATGGTTCAGGATATTGAAGGGCAACAGAATGGAAGGCACCATCCCACCCGTCTTCTCCACTTCACTCAGCAGCCTGTATATCCCCATCACTGCAGCCTCTTGCTTATCCTCTTGTTCTTTCAAAGGTCACATGCAGCCTACAACCTCTGCAGCCCCCTTTCTACTTCAAATATGCTGTTGGCTCAATAAACGACTTTCCACCCACCTTCCTCCGTTGATTCCTTGACGCCATTGCAGTAATCTCCAAGGAAATCGCTTTTTGGGCTCCATGCCTGCTTTTCTTGGTTCTCTTCCTGGCCTCACAACCCTGTCAGTTTTCAATGGCACTGCCTTGATCCTCTATGTCGAAGCCTTTCTTATCGGTTTCCCCAAAGCTCTGCTAGAATGCTCTTGCCGCTGCTTTTGTACAAGGTGCATCATAATTGAGTTGTCTCGACATGCTTGCTTCACTTTCAAACCAATGTGTTCTTTTCTGATTGTTTCAAGAGCAGTACCCTTGCACGTTGCACGGTTCCTCATGTCTCAAGTTTTGTGCGTCTCTCATCTCGTGATGCTTGCCAGGGAACTTGTTGGCAACAACTTCACAGGGGCGATTCCCAAGACTTTCACAAAGCTCAGCGGTGTTTCCTGGTTGTAAGGCTTGACTTGCGACTCTAGTGGTGTTGCCGAGTGGCATTGCCAAGGGTAGTGCCAAGTGGTAGTGCCAAGTGGTAGTGCCAAGTGGTATTGCATTGCCAAATGGTATTGCCAAGTAGACTTGAGCATTTTACCCGGTCGGGTCGCGGGTAGGCTTGAGCAAAACCGGGTAATTACCCGACCCGACCCGGTTTTGCAATACCCGACCTCGGGTCGGGTATTTTCGGGTCGGGTCCGGGTCGGGTAATATGCCCAGGACCCTTACCCTAGGCATGAGCAAAACCGGGTATTTACCCGACCCGACCCGGTTTTGCTATACCCGACTTCGGGTCGGGTATTTTCGGGTCGGGTATGGGTTGGGTAACATGCCCAGGACTAGGGTTGAGCAAACTACCCGACCGGGTCGGGTACCCGGTACCCGGACCCGCTTTTAGGGCGGGTCGGGTATTTGAAATCCTGTAAAATACCCGGCGGGTCGGGTCCGGGTTACCCGGGCGGGTATTTGATACCCGCTACCCGAATTTCTACCCGACGACGCGGGTAGCGGGTACCCGCCGGGTCGGGTATTACATACCCGAGTTCGGGTAAATACCCGAAGTCGGGTCGGGTATACCCGACCCGAAATCGGGTCGCGCTGCTACCCATCGGCAGCAGCGCGACCTAAATTGCAGGGGGTTGGAAATTTCGACCATTTGGTCGAAATTTCCAACCCAACTTTCCAGATCTAGTTTCGTTCCGTCCCTACCATAGACGCGCCACCTTAATACAGCGCCCGCATTAGTCTAAACACTCCCCGCATCCTAAACGTGTTCTCCCAACATTACTTAGGGTTTAGGTAACACAAAACGGAGGCGAGAACTTGGTTGCGCGTGGGAGTTAGGGTTTTGGAGATCTAGAGTTACACGAACTATTCGCCCACTCGAAATCCTTGCCGTAGCGCATAGTTTAGGGTACGGAACTGTCCCGTCATGCAATTCTACGACCGTGACGGGCGTCCCGTCCCTTTCGGGGGCGGGAGGGTTGAGGGTGGCGGGCTCCAGAGCGGTGCCATTCCTGGAGCATCTCTGACAGGCCTCCCTCTCCCTAGCGGCCGCCAGAGTTTTGCATTGGCGAGCGGTGTCCGTGCGGATGAGGGGGGAGAGGACGATGACTTCCTGGAAGAGGTGGAGGCGGGCGATGCAGGAGGGGGGGAGCATGGGGCAACCCATGGGGGGGGGAACGGTGGGCAGGGTGGTGGAGGGGGGGGGGGGGGCGAGGGTGACCAGGAGTGGCATCCCAATGCGGAGGAAGAGGTGGACGAGGTGTCAGGAGATGGACCGGACAAGGGGAGGGGGAGGGGAAGGGGGAGGGGAAGGGGGAGGGGGAGGGCGAGGGGGAGGGGCAGGGGAAGGGGGAGAGGGAGGGGAAGAGGTCGCGGCCGTGGTGGACCTGGTGGGGGGAGGGCAGGGGCGATTGGTGCCGGCAGTGGCAGTAATAGTGCGGGGGAGATGGAGGTCGGTGGTGGGGATGCAGCGCGCTTTGGGGATGCTGAGGGCGTGGGGGAGGGGGGTCATGCGGAGTGTGGTACGCTTGCGCCGGGGCGGCCTGTCACCCCACGTGGGGGGGGAGGGGGCACGGGTGGACAGCATAAGCGGTCGCGAGCGAGCGACAGCTCTCAGGTGACAGTCGGTTATTGGGGTACTGTCCCTGGGCTTATGCAGGGGATGTTCTTTCAGCCAGAGGGGGAGGATGGGGCGCGATGCTGCAAGGTATGCGAGGTGCCGATTGGTTGGGGTGAGAGCAGCACTGGTTCGGCGTGGAAGCACATGCGCTCGTTCCACATGCCTCACCTACAGATCTGGTATCGCCTATTCACTGATCCCAACAAGCAGCCGGGGTTGGAGTTTCCGGCGAAGGGGTACCCGGGGGTTCCAGGCGGACCAGACCCGTGGGAGCACGCTGACGCATACCCCGACCTCCAGAGTGCGGGCACGGGCGGTTCGGGTGCGAGTGTCGATGCGGGTCAACGGCAGATCCCTCAGTTCTTCGGTCGTCGCGTCACGCAGGAGCGTCTGCGCCACGCTCTCATCGAGCTGTTCGCAGACGCGGCCCTTCCGTTTCGCCTGGTCGACCGCCCCTCGGTAAGAACTGACAGAGACAAGTTTCTAAGCACATGCGCTCGTTCACATCTGCGCATTTTCAACCTCCCACGTGTTGTTATGGATTATCACCCCGACCATGTATAGCGGCACTTCTGCACACGTCCACCTACTCCCCCCTCCCCCTCCCTTGCCCTCCCTTCCCCAGTTCCGCCGCTACACCCGCCTCCTCAATCCTCCCGCTGCAGAAATGCTTGGCTCCCGTTTCCGCCTCGCTCGCGACATGCTCGTGCAGAGCGAAGCCGCGCGTGAGCGCCAGCTGCAGGACATTGTCGGCGATGGTGCGGCAGGGAAGGTCTCCCTCACCACGGACATTTGGTCCAGCCCGGCGCAAGATGCTTTCCTTGCCGTCACAGCGCACTGGATCACGACAGACTTTCAGCTGCGCCAGGCGCTGCTAGAGTTTGAG
The DNA here is from genome assembly GCA_027943415.1 of Closterium sp. NIES-67. Lineage (NCBI taxonomy): Eukaryota > Viridiplantae > Streptophyta > Zygnematophyceae > Desmidiales > Closteriaceae > Closterium > Closterium sp. NIES-67. The sequence continues at coordinate 292,030 of BQMB01001176.1, read as the reverse complement.
GAGATTCAGGGATCGCACACCGGGGTGCTGATTGCAGAGACATTGGAGAAAGTCATACTGGATTGGGGGCTGAAGGACTCTGTGCTCGGCATCACGACGGACAATGCCGAGAACAACATCAAGGCGCTCAAGATACTGACTGGCGATCCGGAGACCGAGGACGCCCGCAACCCACCAGTGTTGAACCCCGGATTCTTCTTCAGGTGTGTGGTGCAGCCATGCCATGCCATGCCATGCCATGCCATGCCATGCCATGCCATGCCATGCCATGCCATGCCATGCCATGCCATGCCATGCCATGCCATGCCATGCCATGCCATGCCATGCCATGCCATGCCATGCCATGCCATGCCATGCCATGCCATGCCATGCCATGCCATGCCATGTCGTGCCATGCCATGGACTTTCCTCCTTCAGGTGTCTGGCGCACACTCTGAACCTCGCGGTCCAGAAGGCACTTGGTGTCCCAGCAGTCCTCGAGCCGCTCAAGCGTATGCGGGAGATTGCATCGTTCATTGGGTGGAGCACGACGCGCTCGGACGCGTTCGAGGACGAGCAGCTGCGACTGGCAGGTCAGGGCGGCCACGTTCTCCGCCTCATCAGTGACACCCCCACGCGGTGGGGGTCGTCCTTTGAGATGGTGGAGCGCTTCCTGAAGCTGAAAGATCCTATCCTGCTGTACTTCTCAAGACTCGAGGTATGGTTCCCTATCTCCTGGGTTCCCATAATTCGCGTGTTTTTTTTTATTCCATTCGAAAATGCTGACAGTCTCCCAGGTCCGCCCATGCCTATTACCCTCCCCAACTATGAGTTTCCCCCTCTGCTACTGCGTGTTCCTCTGAATCCCCCATTCCACAGTCGGCACGTGACAAGCGGACGCGCGAACAGGCTGCACGTGTCCGCCTCGCGGACGCGCATTGGGACGCTCTGAGGGTTCTGGTGGAATTCCTCAAGCCCTTCCATGACATCACTACTGCGGCAGAGGGGTCGTTGTACCCCACTGCCGCAGCAGTGGTGCCGCAGTACAACCTGCTCATGGATGAGCTTGAGCGCCTCTACCACGACCCAAGTACCGGGGAGCTGTGCAAGCTGTTGTCGGAGGCAGCTCTAAAGGTACTGAAGAAGTATGTGTACGGCATCAGCATGGAGCTGGCAGTGGCGACATTTTTGGATCCCAGGTTCAAGCAGCTGTACTTCCAGCTTGAACGGTGGGAGGGGGCCCACCCTCAGCTAGCGGGAGAGGCCGCTGGGGGGCGTAGGGCGGTGCGCGACGTCACATTGGAGCAGGTGGTGACATGGGTCAGGGCGCGCTTGCAGTCTTACCTGGACGAGCAGAGCAGGCGTGCGGTGGACGGGGGCCAGGAGGGGACGAGCACAGGGGGAGCGCGGGACGGGGGGGGAGGAGTGTTGCCAGGGCCCGAGGTGGGGGGCGCTTGTTTGACATGCTCGGCTCGGCAATGGCAGAGGTTGAGGCGAGAACGGGAGTGGCCGCGCCGGACGAGGTTCAGAGGTACCTGTAGGAGGCGCGCTTGGACATGGACGGGTGTCCGCTGCAATGGTGGCGCACGCGCTCGTCGTACCCGGGGTTGCAGGCGATGGCACGAGACTACCTTGCCATCCCTGCAACCTCGGCACCGAGCGAGCGGGCGTTCAGCCAGGGGCGGAACGTGGTCACCTGGCAGCGTCACCGCCTGAGCACTGCTCAGGTGCGTGCATCCATGACTCTCAAGTCATGGATGGCACAGCGCGCCGACGGCAGCCTCCCACTGGCGACGTTGGATTGGGCCATGGGGGGGCTGTGCCTTGAGGGTGACGACGAGGGGTTGTGAGGCGTGGGTACAGGGTTAGCCCCTATGAACAGTTTTTCCTGTGACGTACATTCGTGTCCTTGCTTGTGCCATGCCCGGACCCAGCATTGAGCTGTAGGGCCATGCAGACATGGCATCCTGCTTATCAAGTGATTGTGAACGTACGTAGAGTGAAATGTGTGCACTTAATTCATACTACGTATATCTACATCCAATGAAAACGAAACCCGAGGAAGCAACACAAGTAAGGTGTAGCGTGGTGGTGGCAACAAACCCCCTGAAATGCGTGCCAATTTTTTTTCCCATGACCACATTGCTGTCTCAACCCTAGGAGACAGTTAGACGAATACAGGGAAAAAAAAAAACTAAAAAAACACCTCGTTTAGGCCTTATTGAAAGGGCGGGTAGCATTACCCGCCTTTAAGCTATGCCGGGTCGGGTATACCCGGACCCGCCTGGCGGGTATTAAAATACCCGCCTAACAAAATCCGAGTCCGGGTAAGGGTCGTGAACATATTACCCGACCCGGACCCGACCCGAAATTACCCGACCCGAGGTCGGGTATAGCAAAACCGGGTCGGGTCGGGTATTTTCGGGTCGGGTACGGGTCGGGTAACATGCCCAGGACCAATGCCCGGACCCGGGATTTGGGGGCGGGTAATTTAATACCCGCCTGGCGGGTCCGGGTATACCCGACCCGGTTTCCTTAAAAAGCGGGTAGTATTACCCGCGTTTTTCTACCCTGTTGGGCTACTAAGCCTACGACCTAGATAGTGCTTCAAAAAACGTGAGTTGCGGGAGGGAGTATGAGGTGCGCCAAATCTTTAACAGCTCTGGTGTGGTGAGTGGGTCGTGAGTGGGGCCTGAGTGGGGAGTTGGTTGGGTTTTCTAGTTGGGATGGGGTTGTGTGCGGTTTCTGGGGGTTTGATTCTTTGACCCCCAGAGTCAATTGGTTGGAACTCCAACCAATGTGGTGCTGTGCAGTTGGCTGGATTCAGGTTGGGTTGCAAATTCGATTGGGGAAATTCGATTGGTTTGACTTCCAACCAATTCCCCCCAATTCAAACCACTCTGAATGCATCTGTATCCGGTTTTGCTCATGCCTATTGCCAAGTGGCATTGCCAAGTGGTATTGCCGAGTGGTATTGCCAAGTGGTAATTGCCGAGTGGCATTACCGAGTGGCATTGCCGAGTGGCATTGCCGAGTGGCTTTGCCGAGTGGCTTTGCCGAGTGGCGTTGCCGAGTGGCATTGCCTAGTGGAGTGGCGTTGCCAAGTGGCATTGCTGAGTGGCATTGCCGAGTGGCATTGCGGAGTGGCATTGCCGAGTGACATTGCCGAGTGGCTTTGCGGAGTGGCATTGCCGAGTGGCTTTGCCGACTGGCGTTGCCGAGTGGCATTGCCCAGTGGCATTAGCGAGTGGCATTGCCGAGTGGCATTGCTGCAGGTACATGGCATTGCACAGAGTCAGCCAATGTACACGGCAAGAGAGCACTGCAGTGATCAGCTTGTGTGGTTGAGTGCAAGCAGCCCAAGTGATAGACAGTCTAGGCTAATGGGGACACCAACAACCTGATTGTTGTCTGGGGCTGAGACAACGTGCGTTTATGGTGCTTGGTCCTGGAAAGACTTTCTACTCTCTCTATCCTGCTCACTTCCTTCCCCGCCCCTGTTATTCTCCTTCCTCCTTTGTTCTCCCTTGGTCATTCTCTCTCTCCCTTTTGTTTTCCCATGCCCATTGCATATAATTTCTGGTCCCTGAATATGAGTCTTTCAGGTCGCTTTCCACCAACCAGTTAACATCAGGGCTTGATGTGATCACCGAGATGACTTGGCTTAGTTTTGTGTAATGTTCTGGTGATAGTTTTTGCTCGTTTATGGCAAAGCGGAAAGCGGCTTTAGTTCATATTCTTTCTCTCAAGAACTGTTCTAGGAGGGGCGTTATTGTGCGGTGGGCCAACGCACCCTCAGCCCCCAAGCTCACATGTATCCCTTCCCCACTGATCACAGCACCCCAGTGTTCCAGTTTTTACACTTTCAAGTTTCAACTTGCCATGTCCCGTCTTCTTTCTTTGTAATCCGTCGATTGAATCGGAATGTTTTTTATGCCTTTTCGACTCTTCGATTATCACAGTGATGCTGGTTTCAACAACTTCTCTGAAAGCTTTCCTGATCTGTCAACCTTACCTTCACTCATGGGGCTGTGAGTCGCCTCTTTGAATTGTCAGCCCTTAACTAACGAACCTTCTCTGCAAGATCCTTATAGAACGTTTAAGTGCCAAGTATACCTCTAAGATCCTCAATCTAAACAATATTGGCTTCGTTGTTTTCAATCCCTTAGCTGGTTTGAAAATTGAAACACACAAACTTTTTGTGGCGTGGTCATTATTTCCTCCATACAGGTTCATCCGAGGAAACAACATCAAAGGGACTTTCCCTAGTGTCTTGTTGAAGCTCACCAACCTCGCAGACTTGTACGTCAGACAAGTTGCGTGTGGGACATTTTGGAAACCCTTTTTGTAAATATGGCGAAGAAGAGGACTTCTGCTTGATCCGTGTAGTTTGCTAGTGGGAGCTATGAGTGGCAGGGACTGTGTATGGGTGGCTCTGTCTCATTCACAATCCCTGCTGCTCATAGCTCCCACTAGCAAACTACACTAGCTCCCACAATCCTTGCGTCGCTATCGTTAGACAGACTGCGCGATGCAATGCAATGTTTATCGCGCGATATTTTTATATCGCATTTCTATCGCACCCTTCCGCTGCGATATATGTGCGATATAAAAGTATCGCACGCGATAGCGTCGCGGAATTTTGCCAGCGAAGGGGTTGGAATAGACATGGGTAAAGGTTGGAGTTTCTACATGGGGAGGAGTTAAGTGCGGTGAAAGGCAGGGAGTCGGTTGGAACTTGGACGGCCCCAAGAAAACGCGACTCTCATTTGAGAGTCGCGTTTTCAGAAACCCTAGCTAGCCTAGCCCGCTCTTAGGTGGCCCGCTAGTAGGTGGCGGGTGCAAATACCCACTTTCTGGGTCGGGTTACCCGACTCGCCAGGCGGGTATTGCATTACCCGCCCCCAAACGTCAGGTCGGGGTAAGGGTCCTGGGCCAATTACCCGACCCGTACCCGATCCAAAAATACCCGACCCGAAGTCGGGTATTGCAAAACCGGGCCATGTCGGGTAATTACCCGGTTTTGCTCAACCGTAGCGTAGCGTGGAGTCATTAATTCTTTACACTTCAATAATTTTCCTCGCCAACATGTTTCAGAGAGACTGCCTCCTTGGGTACTCGTCCCTTTGTTGCAGGGATTTGGGGCAGAATGGATTCCATGGGTCCATCCCTGAAGACATATCCGAGCTCTCAAGCTTAAGCATGCTGTATGTCATCACTTGCCCAAAACATTGCCCCTGCTAGCATGGAATGGAGGTGACACCTAGCTATTGATATTTCGGCCATATATATATGGGCCCCAAGCACATAACTACTTGGAACGGTTGAATGGAGCTTAACTACTTGTCTGTCCGCCTCTCTGCATGTCTGCCTATCTGCTCATCTGTCCGTGCTTACAATTCTCCTCTTGTCATTCACACGGCCCGATATGGTTAGATCGCATAGCATCGTATCGTATGTATGGCGTTTTGGCGATAGCGATTTTTTTTTCCCAGGAAAAAATATATCGCTGTGCGATGATTTTTTATCGCACGTTATTTTTCTATCGCCTTTTTATCGCACCCACCCGCTGCGATATAACATGATATGCGATAAAAATTGTCGCGCGATGCGATGTAGTATCGCAGCACAAACCTATGCGATATAAGGAAATGCGATGCGATATAATATCGCATCGCGTTTCAACCATGTCTGGCATTCGTTGGAACATGCTGACTATTCTCGCATATCTCCCGTCTCTGTATTTGTTAGATATCTGGACGGCAATAACTTCGACGAAGAAATTCCTTCGGCGCTCTTCACCCTTCCGTATATTTCATATCTGTAAGTGTGGACGGTAAAGGGTGATAAGGGGGAAGGGTGGTTGGGGTAAGAGCTAGGTATATGGAAGAGGAGGGTTGATAAAGAGTTGCCGTACAGAGAACAGTAGCAGTATGTATTGGAAAGCATGGCCTTCGGTATGTCTATGGTGTGGAGGACCTCTAATTAGAGACAATTTGGATTGGGAGGGGGCAGGAAGCGGAGGACATGGCAATTCAAAGAACAAAGAACCAAAGAACATATGAAACCAGGGGGAATTCCTCGGGATTGTGGTACTGCAGGGTTCAAAGGAAGGCATTGGGAAATCAACATCGAAGCCCAGGCTGCAAGAGGGATTCAGGGCAGAGCGGTAGTACATCTCCTATGTTTAACCAAAGACTACCTTAGCCAATTCTGTGTGCAAATGAAGAATGATATGCTTGGAATATTCTACCAATGACCATGAGTCTGTGTCCCCAATTACCGTTCTCTTCTTGTGCAACCTTCAGAGACTTGAACAACAACCGTTTGAATGGACGCCTGCCAAGCAGTTTATCAAGTACTTCCCTTGGCGGTCTGTATGTGTCCAAGGCATTCCAGCAAACCTTTCTTCCTCCTTGCGTGCGCCTAGGCTTCTAAGCCATTTCATGCTTATTTGACTCCTCTCTCTGTCCGGCTGTGTTTTGGCAACAGAAACCTTGAAGGAAATAACCTATCAGGGTCCCTGCCTGATTTTTCAAACTGGAACGCTTCTTTATATTACCTGTAAGTCCCACCCAAGAGCATAACATACTTGGTACGGGCGAATATATATATGCCCGCATTATAAATAGCTACCATAGGATTAAAGTTTTTCCATGCTTTTTCTTCGTCTTCTTCATGTGATTTCTTTTGTTCGTTCGCCCCGTGTGGTTGCAGAGGGCTAGGAAGCAACAACTTGACTGGGCCCATTCCAGAGTCAATCAGCGAACTATCTTCTCTTATGAACCTGTGAGTTTCTTTCCTTTGCTGTGTCTTTCCACTTGTTCCAGAAGCATCTAACGTTGCAGACATGTGCAAATCAAAATTCCAGCCATGCCGTCCTTTTGTTTTCCGCATATGGAAATGCTTCCCTTAGAGTGATTCAAGTCAGGAGCCGTCTTTAGCACGTGTTCAAGGCAGCAAAGCCTGGGTGTTGTTCTGCCTTTTACTGGAAAATTCTAAAAGACCGTTCAAGCAAGTGACCCCCGTCGTCCTGAGACAAGGATACAGTTTGTTAGCGTGCTGTTTGAAACCTTCCGGACGTGAACTCACCGTGAAGATTGCTTGCCTTCTCTTGTTGCAAGCGAGGCAGCAACCACTACCATCGACTGTGCTTCTTATTTCTTGTCACGTGCCCTCACCCACACATCCACCATCCCTGCAGATCGTTGCGCAAGAACCAGCTTTCAGGAACCATCCCTACAGCTCTGGTCACGTTAAACAGCCTTGCCATCCTGTAATCACACTTTCCTGCACACCAGCCCTGTGCCATGTGCCACCGCTACCCTCATGCTCGTTCTCTCCACGCCGTCATGGTTTGCTCCATCCACGTGCAGCCCACTCCCTGGCACATGTTCAGGTGCATATGAGTCGGCTCGAAATGCACTGCGTCCCACCCCCTGGCTGGCATGGCACCTATTCAGCTCACGTACGATCATCTCGAATGCAAGAATGGAAAGCCATTCTGGTTATTCGTTTGATGGAAAGCCTGAAAGCGGGCAACATTTGAGCCAATGGCATGACTGAGGGGGGAAGGAAGGCGACTGCCATAGTACGAGAGCAAACAGAGCGGCCCAAGAGTGAATGAGAGTTGGGAGCTAAGTAGGAATCCAGGACTTAATGGGTGACTCGTGGCTGGAGCCTGGAAGTATAAGCACCATTTGTCCTGGTATGGCCAAATCCGAGCTCGAGTCACCCATAGTCAAGGCACCCATGACGAGGGCTTGGAAAGCGTGTGTTCCCCCTAGTGGAAGGGCGGCACCTTCCGAGTCGGGAATGGGATTGATTGAAGCACCAACTTCGAATCTTTGGGTGTCTTCCCCCAATTTAAGCACCTAGGCCACCCTATCTCTTGATACAGCACAGCACAACCCCGGAGTTGTACAGTAGCTACCCATATGGGAAACGGTTTCTTCTCTTCATACAACCCCATACCTCTCAAAACATATGTCCGCACCGCAAACTTCGGGAAACGGTTTCTTCTCTAAATAAATAGCAGAAGTGTCAAGTGTCACGCATCCCTCATCCATCCACCCCCACCAGAGACCTCGCCTCCAACAGCATCTCAGGGCCCTTGCCCTCTTCCCTTGGCGCGCTCTCCAACCTTATCGGATTGTATGTGTTTTACGTGACATGCCATGCCACCATGCATGCTTCTATGGGTTCCCAGTGTAGCGCGAGCAAATCTACACCATCTTCAGTTATTCGATGCAAACCTTTTTCTTCAGTGCTGGACAATGGCACACTGCTGAAGTGAAGGGCATTTGAAACACGACACGATACTGCACTTGCTCTCCCCCCACTTGAGAGCTCTCATGACTTGCTGTTGGTTGGGTGCTGGCAGGTCTGTGTATGACAACCAGCTCACGGGCAAGCTCCCTTCTTCCATATGCGATCTCACCCAGCTAATAATCATGTACTACTCTCTTCTGACCATGGCCCTTCTGAACATTCATGCTAACCGAAGTATCACTTTTGCCCACAGCACTGCTTCCGCATGTCAGAACATATTTGCCTTGTTCTGTCGGAAACACAGGGACCCGCTGATGCCCGTTCTAAATGCCCTTTCTTCTTGGCCTCACGCTCACTTCAGGTATATCCGCAACAACTACTTCTATGGGGAATTTCCTTCGTGTCTTTACGAGCATTGCCTGCACAGGATGTGAGTGAATCTGGGTGCCTCGCCGGAGCAACCCTAGCCTTTATATAACCATGGCAGAAACAAAGGCCTTGATCAAGGGTCTGCCTGTGAGGAATTGGATTTTTTGTCACAGCACGTCTACAAAGGCATTTCATTCCGACGCAGGGTACCTTAAAACCAGGCAAAACTCCCAAGCACCAGGGAAATGAGGCCCAGAACCAGATTGCACACCAGATTACCGCACATGACACCAGGGAAATGAGGCCCAGAAAGTCTGTCCTCCCTTCCGTTCCTTCTCGTGCTCCCCTCCAGTGACATCAGCAACAACAGCTTCTACGGGCCCATCAACAGCAACTTCCACGGCATGATTCCCAACGATGGCGCTCTGCTCAACATCGCAGGCAACTACTTCTACGGTGACCCCATGCTCTATGCCGATGGCTGCCAGTTCTGCCCCTCGGGAAGCATCGAGCCCGATGCCCTTGACATTGTCGAGGTCGGGATGGATAGGATGGGGCGTTGTGGCGAACGTCCTTTCCAAGCTCTCCCAGGGGCCAACAAGCAGGGCTCCGCAAGTCTGCGTTTGAACTGCTTCACGTTGAGCGCGCAGCTGGAGTGCACGGCGAATGAGACGCAGCGCAGCAACGACGCGTGTCTGGCATTCTGCAGCATGTCGCGGGAGCTGGGACCGTGCGACGGGCACGGAGCGTGTGTGCCACCGCAGGCGGGGGCAGCAGGGGCTGGGTTCACGTGTGAGTGTGACCACGGATACGTCACTGCCAATGGCTCTCTCGGCTCCACCTGCGCCCGCCCTTCTCCGCCCCCCCAGCAGGTATGTTGTGCACATGGCTCGATAACAATAGGAGAGACTAAAGTTCATTTCCAGACATGGTATATGGTAAATTCTTCGAGAGCTCCCGAAGATTGGGAATGATGCTCGCGGGTTAGCAGAAAGAAATCGAGACATGATGGCTTTATTTGCAAACTTGGATATAGAGTTTGTTTTGAGACTAGAGCTGTCGTTACTTGACCCACGATTATGACAATACCGTTTAAATAAGAGTCAAACGCAAAGGTGCCAAATTTTGTGGAGGCATTAGGGTAACTAGGTTAGTACCCTCGTGATAAGAGAATTGAACGGAGCAGACGGAGTTATCAACTGGACAACTTTTAGTGGAAATTATAGTATTATGTGGAATGACGATTGCTATGATTAAGAGGAGTTCAAGAACCAGTCCTTGGTTGGAGTCTTTATGGTGACAGACCACCTTTCTCTTCCTCTCGCCCTTGCTCCAACCGCCCTCCTCCCTTCCCCCATCCTCTCCAGCGCTCTCCACAGGCGCAGTGGTGGGCATCTCTGTGGGCTCTGCTGCCGCCTTTGCTCTCCTCCTCGCTCTCATTGTGGCGCTGCTCTGGCCCAAGCAACGCAGTGAGCCCTTCCTCCCGCTCCACTCTCCTCTTAACCCCAATTGCAAAGACATTAGGCAAGCAACCAAGCTGTGGCCCAGACAACGCAGTAAGGTTGCCCCCCCCCCCCCCCCCCTCCCTCCCCTTCACTAGGCCCCATTCCCCCCTTTCATGGTAAATCTAGTGAATGTGAGAAGCCTTTGAGCTCTATGCGCTGACTCTTTTGGCCGGCCATTGCTTGTGGCAGGGAGGTGGAGCAGCCTGGACGTGTGTCGGGAGTTCAGCATTGGGGAGATTCTGCGGGCAACGGACAACTGGGCGAGCGGCAATGTGGTGGGGAAGGGCGGCTTTGCCACGGTGTACAAGGGGGTGTCCAGCACGGGCGAGCTGTGGGCCGTCAAGCGCAGCAAACTCATGTCCAACGACTTCCAGACCGAGGTGGGGAGAATGCAGTCTGGCTGGGTTCCTGTGTGAAGAAGCATGCTGTGAGAATCCATTAACGATGACAGCAAGCCTCACCGTATCCCATCTATGCCTTCTCTTTTCGTGCATGGACTAGCTTGTGACGAGTATTTCAAGCGCCCGGCCGAAATCCAACGGTGCACTTTATCTTTCGTTTTAGGCACATCGAAGTCTATCGTACTTGTAACAGTTGTGGCTTGATATTTGGTGCACTCGACGTTGTGTTTGGAACCATTTGTGCTCTTTGCGTATTGCACACTTCCCTCCACGCCCCCCAACTGCCAGGTGCGGGCGATGGCGTCGCTGCGGCATGAGAATGTGGTGCGGCTGTTGGGCTTCTGCCTGCATCAGAACATGGAGAGCGGCCAGCAGGAGCAGATCCTCGTGTACGAGTTCGTGGGCAACGGGGACCTCAAGTATCACATCCACCACTCCAAGAGTATGGTCAACCTTCCGCTTTGACATGGTATCAGAGCAGGCTAGTGTTCAGAACCCAGTGCTAGCGCAAGCGGGTGTTGGAAGGAGGCACTGGGGTTGGCTTAGGAATTTTGGGAAAGTTGTAGAGGTGTTGGGCATTGGGTGCTGTGGATGCGCTAACTCACTAGAGAAAAATGCAGCAAAATATGTTGTCTCACCCAACTCTATCCGATCTCCCCCCAGCCCCCCTGTCCCTGCAGCAGCGGGTGCAGCTGGCGGTGGGCGCAGCGGAGGGAGTGGCCTATTTGCACAGCTTCGCGACGCCCATCGTGCACCGCGACCTCAAGCCCAGCAACATCCTCGTGGGGGAGCACTTCCAGGCCAAGATTGCCGACTTCGGGCTGCTCAAGCTGCTCAGCCATGCAGAGGGCGGCGATGACCGCACTCGAGTGGCCGGCACCCCAGGCTACTTGGACCCCGACTACAACCGAACCCACGTGGTCTCAGAAAAGAGCGATGTTTACAGGTGGGTATGCATGTTGTCACCGCAACCAACAGCAATTTTCGCAATTTTCCTATTTTCGCATGTGGGAGCACCGCATCCCGTCCCTTGCGACATTCCTTACACCAATCCTTGACCTGATGTCGCCTCATTAGACCTTCACAGACCCTCAATACTCAAAAGCATTTCTAAGATGCTTGCTCTCCTCTCATCTCGTCTCCCCACCTGCAGCTTTGGCGTGGTTCTGCTTGAGCTGCTGACAAGGCAGAAGGCGGCAGTGGAGGGCACTGACAGCCATATCAGCAACTGGGTGAGTGTCATCAGGGCCAGGTGTTTTACAAGTGGCACGCCAAGTACAGAACCTATTCCCTCGCTCCTGGAGGATGTCCTACTAGCCCTCAACCTTCGTGGTCAACTCAAGACAAATTCATGCGGCTGTCTGTGTCATCCTCGAATGCCATCCGCATCTAGGGGCAACTGGGTGTCAGCCAAACCTAACTTGGTGTCTCCAGGGCGAATGCCGGAAGACACTCGCGGATGACATGATGCAAGTATTTTTCCTCAATTGACCTATTCCCCCCTTCCCCCCCCTCCCACTCCCATTGTCAGGCTGCTCAGAAGGTGCGGGTGTGCGCGTTGGGTGTTGCATTGCCCTCCCTTATCCCCCCCCCAAATCCTCTCCCACTGTCAGGGTGAAATAGAAAATCTTGTTTGAAAAACTTTGTGAAGAAATTCGGTGGTAATTTTGTGGCAGCTGGTTGCTGCTTGTTCTCTATTGTGATCTGAAGAAGGCTCTCAAGTCGAAACCGGTTACCATAAAATTTCTTCACAAACCATTTCAGTGGCTGCCATGTACGGACCATGGCACCCAAGTGGTGTTCCCCCTTTCAGTCAACCCCCTTGTCCTCTCCCATTGCCAGGCCGCTAAGAAGGTGCAGGGGTACGAGCTGGGCGCGCTGAAGGACGCTAGTCTGGAGGCGCCGGACGAGGCGGTGGTGGAGCTGGCAGACATCGCTCTCGACTGCCTCAAGATGCCCGCCTCCCGCCGCCCCCACATGAAGGACGTCGCGCGCCGCCTGCACCACCTCCTCCACCACTGCACCGCCAATGGCCACTCATCCCTGGTCGAACCCAGCCTGCGCTTGGAGGGGAGGCACATGGGTGGCGAGGGCAGCAGCACGGACACATTTGGGAGGAGCGAGTGGTCCGAGGGAACTAGTGGAGTGTCGTCTGCTTCCAAGAGCCTCATGCATTCGCTGTCAGAGAAGTGGCGGATGATTGAGTAGGAGATAGGAAATTACTAGCTATTCACGCCCGAGGCTCAAGCGTGCACTAGCACTACTGCACAAATCATTGTACCAGCGCTTCAGTTGAGAGAACATGCCTCTGGTTTTTATCAGAGGACTTAGCCGAATACAGGGAGAACAGAAAGAAATCTGGGATATACCCCCTATTGAAAGTCCATCAGGGTGGTGGTAGAATTGCAGAAAGACTAGAAATGACGGATAAAGAGGAACATATGGTTGGGTGTTGTACTCTCTAAGAGCACGAACCCTTCTAGCCTATAGCTATACATATGTGAATATGTGTAAATTGACCCACCCCCTAGACTAGCGAGAGGCACACAGCTCAAGGCGGCACTACTAGTCCAGCCACTGGAACAAGAGCCACAAGGCCAGTCAAGATCATAGAAGGAGTAGTACACAATCAGGGTCCTAGCAAGTGAGGAGCTATTGGAACTAGACCAAGCTGTACACAGTGCCGCTGATGATCTTAAGGCGCAAGCGCTTTGGTAAAGATATCAGCTGTGTTCGCACCGGAGGCCAAGTGTACTACGCGGTCCTGGTGGCGCTGCTATAGCTCGCGCAATTTTTTTTAGCACCCTTATAAACCTAGGTAAAAAAAAAAAAAAAAAAAAAAAAAAAAAAACACCCTTACAGAAAAAGGGCCTGGTGGCGCTGCTATAGCTCGCGCATGAGGAAGTACCACAGCTGAATGTGCTTCGCTCTGCCCTCAAATCGATGCTCCTGATACAGAAGGATCATGGCTCTGTTGTCAACGTACAGGACAGGCCTCTGGATAGGATTTGGAGTAGTCTTTCATGTAAGGGTATGAACCCTCGACCACTTTTTCTGTAAGGGTGTTTTTTGTTTTTTACTTAGGTTTATAAGGGTGCTAAAAAGAACTGCTTTTCCACATCAGTGTCAAACATATATATAGTTTATGTTTGTATAGACTGTATAGGCTCGTATCTTAGAGGGTACAACACATAGGCTTATACCCTTGTACTATTTTCTATCGACATTCAATCCTACGTTAAGATGGTATCACGCTTGGTAGGTCCCGCCGCCCACGCTTCCGCCTTAGGCCCTCGTCGCGCCGCCCCTAGCTCGTCGCGCCTGCTCCTAGCCGGCCCCCTACGCTGTTCGCGCCCGTCCTAGCCGGCCCCCTGAGCCGTCGCGCCCGTCCTAGCCGGCCCTCTGAGTCGTTCGCGCATGTCCTAGCCGGCCCCCTGAGCCGTCGCGCCCGTCCTAGCCGGCCCCCTGAGCCGTTCGCGCCCGTCCTAGCCGGCCTCCTGAGCCGTTTGCGCCCGTCCTAGCCGGCCCCCTGAGCCGTCGCGCCCGTCCTAGCCGGCCCCCTGAGCCGTCGCGCTTGTTCCTAGCCGGCCCCCTGCGCCGTTCGCGCCCGTCCTAGCCGGCCCCCTGAGCCGTCGCGCCCGTCCTAGCCGGCCCCGTGAGCCGTCGCGCCCGTCCTAGCCGGCCCCCTGAGCCGCCGCGCCCGTCCTAGGCGGCCCCCTGAGCCGCCACGGCCATCCTAGCCGTCTCCCAGCGCCGTCGCGCCAGTCCCATCCATCGCGCCCGTCCCAGCTGTCGCGCCCGTCCCTAGCCGGCCCCTCGCGCCCCCGACGCGCTCGCCCCGTACCGGCCCCTTGCGCCCGCCCCTTGTTGGCCCCGCGCCCTCTCCTAGCCGGCCTCTTCACGCCCGCTTCGCGCCGGCCACGCGTTCGTTTCACCGCCGCCCACCTCCGACTCGTGCCCGGCTCGTCCTTCCCGACCAGCACCGCCAGGCACCGCTCTACACCGCACAGCACCGCACTACACCGCGTTGTACCGCTCTGCACCACTCTGCACCGCACTGCACCACTCTGTACCGCACAACACTGCACTGCACCGCACTGTACCGCTCTGCATCGCACAGCACCGCATTGCACCGTACTGCACCGCACAGCACCGCACTGCACCGCTCTGCACCGTGCAGCATTGCGCCGCTGCTACATCGCTCCTGATGGCGGACTCCGTGCCCCGCTTCGACGCAGAGGGACAGCCGATCGAGTTTGACACGTGGCTAGTCGACCTCCAGCGTCACCTCACTGGTCAGCGGCAGGATGGCCACTCCCTGGCGGTCCACCTTGACGGTACGCTCCCCTGCCCTGACCCCCCGGCTCCCCTGCCCGCTGACCCCTCGTCCGCTGCACCTGCTGCCCTTGCCCGCTCAGTTTGGCTGTCGCGTGACGCTGTCGCGCAGCTTGCGATCAGTCATGCCCTCCCCCTGTCTGAGCGCCCACGCTTTAGGTCAGTCATGACTGTGTAGGAGTTCCTAGAGGCCGTCATTAAGCGCTATTCCACCCCGCCTGCTGCCTCTGTAGGTCGCCTGTTCCTGCCGATGCTCTTCCCTGATCTTGCGTCCTTCCCTACTGTCGCTGACCTAGCCGCTCACCTGCGCACGATAGACGCGACCTGGCGTGCTGCCTGAACTGAGACCCAGCTTAGAGCCTTTAAGCCGCCCCTCTGCTCTGCCCTCTACCTGCTTGCCACGCGCCTCCCTGATCGTCTTGCTACTGCCCGCGACCACTTCCTTAGCAGCCACCCTGGTGACCTCACTCTCACTGACTTTGTCGACACCCTGACTGCCATAGAGGCCCGTCAGCGCTCTATCGCCCAGACAAGCGGTACTGTGCCGGTCCCTATCTTTCAGGGTTGTGCCCCCGCTCAGTGCACCTTCTCCGGCGGTTCTGTCACTGTGGCTGAGTCCGCAGCTGCAGCGCAGATCCGTTCCGGGAAGGGCCGCCGCCCCAAGACTGGGCGCGGCGGTGGGGGTGGAGGTGCAGGTGGACGTGGTGGTGGAGTCGGGTTGCCTAGTGGTAGCGCTGACAAGGGGACCCTGACAAGTGCAGCCGAGCAGCCGCCTCAGCAGGCGCAGGTGTCGCAGCCGGACACGCACCAGCCTCAGCAGCCGCAGCAGCAGAGGTGGCCTGGCGCTGGTGGTGGCGGTGGACGTGGTGGTCGTGCGCGTGGTGGGCTGCCGGGTGGCGGGTCGAGTGACGCGCGCTGTCAGTACCAGCTCCAGACCGGACCTCGCCGAGGTTCTGTTTGCGGTAAGATCGGTCACACCTCCGTCCGTTGTTTCCGTCGCCTGGACGACCTGTTTCGTCAGCGCTTCGGCCCATCGCCCGACCTCCCCGACTGGAATAGCTTGCTTCGCCGTAGCGTTCAGATCTTTGATATGGACATGGATGAGATTGTTGCTGCCCTGCATGTGATGTATGCTGATGACTCTAGCGTAACTGCTTCTTACTACCCCTTGTTGCCTAGTGTACGCATGTCTAGTCTTGCCTCCCCTGCTGCGTCAGGCGTAGGATCCCCTGCTTTGTTTAGCCTAGGTTCTACTGTCGCTGCTCAATCTCCAGACACCACCGCTCCGCTCTCCTTCACCCTCGACTCTGGCGCTTCTCGGTGTTTCTTCCGTGACTCCACTACGCTGACGCCGCTTGCTACTCCTGCTGCAATTTCCCTTGTCGACCCCTCCTCCGGCCCGGTAGTCGCTCGCAATTCCACCACCCTTCCCTGTCCGGCGGTTCCTTTGGGCTCTCTTACAGGCCTGCACATCCCCTCGTTCTCCAGGAACCTAGTTGGTGTCGGCTGCCTCCAGGACCTTGGCGTCACCACTACGTTCCCTAGTCATGAGCGGTACGCTGTCTGTGCCGAGGCCGCCACTGGTGCCCCCCTCACCACGTTCCCCCGGGACCCGGTGTCCGGCCTGTTCACACTGGACACTGCGACCCCCCTGGTAGGGACGTCTTCCCAGGTGGCTGCATCTACCCAGGTTGCTGATGCCTGCTCCTGTCGGTCGCTCACTCATCCGACACTTTTGTGGCACCACTGTCTAGGTCACCCCGCCCTCCAGCGCCTGCGTCACATGTCACAGCACGGTCTTGTCCTAGGTCTCCCAGGGCCGTTCCACGAGTTGCCCTCCTCCCTAGCACCACCGTGCACGCCCTCTGTCGAGGGCCGGCTCCGCCGTGCCCCTCACTCCTCCTCTTTCCCCCCTACCGCCGCACCGCTACAGACCCTGCACATGGACGTCTGGGGCCTCGCCCCCGTCCATGGGCCGCGTCGAGAGCGCTACTTCCTAGTGCTTGTCGACGATTACACGCGCTACACCATAGTGTTCCCCGTGGAGCGGCAGGCCGACGTGCCTAACGTTCTCATCCCGTGGCTTGTCTCTGCGCGTGTCCACCGCGGTCTCCCTGTCTTGCGTCTCCACTCCTACCGTGGTGGCGAGTTTGCCTCTGGTGTCCTTGGTCGTTTCTGTCGTGCGGAGGGCATCACCCAGACGTTCACCCTGCCCGACTCCCCACAGCACAATGGGGTCGCTGAGCGACGCATTGGCTTGGTCATGGAGGTGGCCCGTACCTCCATGATCCATGCCGGTGCACCCCATTTTCTGTGGCTGTTCGCTGTTCGCTACGCCGCTCACCAGCTTAACCTGTGGCCGCACCCCCAGCAGCCGCAGGTTTTGCCGACACTTCTTTGGTCCGGGTCTCCTGGTGACGCCTCTGCGTTTCACGTCTGGGGCTGCCTTGCTCACGTCCGTGCCTCTGGCACGGACAAGCTCACTGCCCGCACCCTTCCTTGTGTCTTCCTCGGTTTCCCCCTTGACGCGTCCGACTGGCACTTCTACCACCCGCCGTCTCACCGGTTCTTTCACTCCCGTGACGTCACCTTTGGCGAGTCCGTCTCCTTCTACCGCCGCTTCCCCCACAGAGGTCCCCCGGTTACTCCCCCCCTGTTCCTGGTCACCCCTTCCCCGGTCGCCCCTGCACCCCCCCTTCCCCCTCCCCATCCTGCAACGTCTGGTGTGTCTCACGTCACTCCCCTCCCGTCGGTTGTCCCGGTCGAGGAGTCTGCTGACTCTGGTGGCCCTGCAGTGCAGTCCTCGCCGCCTGCCCCTTCCCAAGCGTCACCTCCTCCGCCGCTTTCGCAATCGCTGTCGCCGCCGCTGTCGCAGCCGCTGTCACCACCGCCGTCAGCGCCGCCGCCGCCGCTGCAGCCGTCGCCGCAGCCGACGCAGCAGCAGTTCGTTGCCTCTGGGGGTGCTGGCGTTGGGGTGGGTACTAGTCCTGGGGTTCCTGTCGTGGCTTGTCCCGGTGGGCCTGGGGGTGGTACCGGTGTTCGCGGGGTTTCGGGCCCTGGGGGTGTTCCTTCCGGGGGTGCTGGAGTGGAGTGTTCCAGAGGTAGCCGTGGAGCAGCTTGCCGTCCCGGTGTCGGTGTCGTGCCGCCGCAGCAGCAGTCACCGCCGGTGTCAGCCCTTCGCCTGCTCGGCCTCCCGTCCCCTGACCACGTGTCTGTGCCTCCCCTGCCGTCTCCTCCCCTTACAGTCTACGGCTTGCGTCAGGCTCCCCGCGAGTGGCACGACACGCTGCGTGCTACGCTTGCAGACCTGCGGTTCTTTCCGTCTTCCGCAGAACCCTCGCTCTTTGTTCGTTCTGGCCAGACTTCGTTCTGCATCCTTGTCTACGTAGACGATCTGGTCTTTGCCATTGCAGACACCACCGCGCTGGCCTCTGTGAAGGCTGAGCTGCTGAGGAGGCATACCTGCACTGACCTAGGAGAGCTGCGCCACTACTTGGGCCTGCAGATCTCCAGAGACAGAGCAGCATGCACGATCACTCTCACCCAGTCACACTTGGTACGCCAGGTCCTTCAGAGGTTCGGTCTTCGTGCTCCTCCACACAGCCCACACCTCTTCCAGTAGATCACAGGCTCTCGGCTCCAGTCCCTGAGGAATCAGCAGAGCCCAGTGGTCCCTACGCAGAGCTGGTGGGTTGCCTCATGTACCTGATGACTTGCACTCGTCCAGATCTCGCATACCCTCTCACCATCCTGGCTCGCTTTGTGGCCACATGCAGACATAGACCTCAGCACTGGTCTGCCGCTAAGAGGGTTTTGCATTATCTCGCGAGTACATCAGGCATGGGGTTAGTGCTTGGAGGACGCAGGCAGGTGTCCTTACTGGGCACACAGACACTTCTTGGGTAGACGACGCTGAAACCCTTAGGTCCTCGCAGGGCTACTGCTTTAGCCTTGGTTCAGGTGCTGTCTCGTGGAGAGCTACTCGCTCCTCGTCTGTTGCCCAGTCCAGCTGTGAGGCCGAGATCTACGTCGGTGCCATGGCGGCTCAGGAGCTCCGCTGGCTGACCTTCCTGCTCACTGACTTAGGTGAGCGGCCTAGCTCTGCACCAGTCCTGTACGCTGACAACAGGGCCATGATCCTCCTGTGTCAGGAGCCTCGAATTGAGGGCAGAGCAAAGCACATCCAACTGTGGTACTTCCTCCTGCGTGAGCTGCAGCAGCGTCGCCAGGCTTGCGTAGTACACTTGACCTCCCAGTGGCTGGACTAGTAGTATCACCCTGGACTTGCCCTTGTACTGGTCTGTACTTGTTTGACTGGTCTTTAGACCCTTGACTCAGAGGTTGGACTAGTAGTGCTGCCCTGAGTTGCCGTTTCTCTCATCAGGAACTGCACCTATGCAGTCTAGGGGGTGTGTCAAACATATATATAGTTTATGTTTGACAATCAGGGTGTACAAACGCCATACTCATTCCTAACTGGATAAATTTGCTTAGCATTGTAGATGGTCACATTGTAAAGCATAGCGCACTAATCCTGCACCATATCAGATACTGCTGCTGCTGCTGCTGCTACTGCTGGTGATGCTGGTGCTGCTGATGCCACTACTACTGTTGGTGATGCTGCTACTGCTGCAATTGCTGTTGCTGCTGCTGGAGAGGAGACCCTCTGCTCCCGATGCTTTTAGTTGGCCATGTCAAACTGGGTAGCAGGGCAGCGGTCCTTGATTGTTCGGAAAATCTCAACCACCTTCAGCCACTCCATGTCGCACTGCACGAGGGCCACTGTCATAAGGTCCTCGAGCTTCCCATCGCCAAAGCAGCTGTGCGTCCACGAGTTGATGCGATTCTGGCGGCTGAAACCCCTCTTGCACTCAACCGTGCTGAGGGGCAGCACGGCGACCGCCTGCCACAGCCGCACGATATTGGGGTATGCTCCCTCGTAATCCGTGGTGTCCAGCATGAGCTTCAGGGACTTGTGAAAGCCGAGATTCGCGTGGTTGGTGCTCATCGTGTGGAGGAAGAGATGCAGCTCTGACACGTAGGTCTTGAAGTTGACCCCTGGGAACTCAGATGGGGGAAATGGGTGGGATATATGGGCGGAAGGGGGGGAGGAGGAGGGGGGGGAGGACGCAATGCGGGAGGAGTTTAGGGCATGCAAGGCAGCAACAATGTGACAGCGAAGGAGGTTTACCATGCGGGGGCAATAAGATTTGAAGCGTAATACACTTACCGAGAAGCTTAAAATGGAAAAGCTTATCTAGCAGAGCCAACCACTCCCTAGCCTTCTTCATCAATGATGCCCAATCCTCGGGGTATACGAGCGCCCGAAACAACTTCGTGCCGTTAAGATGCTACAGGTCGTCCAGCCTGTGCTCCGGCCGTGCCTTTGCCTCCGTCGCATACTCCCTGCACAGCTTCATGCAAGTCGGGTAGTCCCCCTTGCCTTTCTAACCTTCCCACGGCTCCTCGCTGAGCGTGAAGGTATGCACAGTCGGAGCGTCTTCCTTGTCGACACCTTCGAATGTCACCTCTCGAAACTGGGGGTTGGCATGCTCCTTCGAGAAATTCTTCAGAAGGGGTGAGTCCCTGCCAAAAGCGATTTTGCAGTCGATATAGCGAACGTCAATCTTTCTGCACACCAGGTTAACCTCGCCAGCGACCAGTGTAATGTCCACCTGAGGACGGGCGTAAAGCAGAGAAAGAACGACAAAAATCAGGGCCTGCAGCTAAACAAACACAAGGTCACTGCCGTCAGAAACCTCACCTGCTTCTTCTGAAACTTCGTGTTGAGGTTGTTGAGGACCTCGAACAAATCTGCCAGGAAGTACACAAGGAAGTGAAACTTGAAACTCTTCACAAGTCCGTAGAGCTCGTGCTGATACTCGTGCAGAAGCACGACTACAGCCGGCAGCAGCTGCGCCAACCGCTTCACCGCGCTCCCCCGTGAATGCCAGCGGACGTCATATATTTCCTGCAGCTCCAGATTCGTGTCACACAGCTCTTCCTGCAGCTTCTTGAAGTGCCTGTGCCAGATCCCGCTCCTTGACTGCAATTCAAAGACGGTTCTGATGACCTGGTCGATGACGAAGAAGTCTCTAACCTTCACCGACGCATCTTTGGCTGCCAGAGACTCACTGGCAGGGAGGGGGGGAGGGAACACACAGACGCACACCAGGTGTGAGACAGTAGAACGTGACATCGCATGCGACTTGGGAACCAACAACCGAAAGAAAACCAGTCAATCACCAAACACCTGAGTCAACTCACCGATGGGCGATGCAGTGGCATGACACTAGGTGCCGAATCTTAACACGCAACCGTGCGACGATGCCCTTGGGCTCGCCTACCATGACAGACGCGCCGTCCGTACTTATCCTGACGATCTTCTCTATGTCGATGCCGGCCGATCGCATGTAAGTCTCCAGAACTTCAGTGAGGCTTGTTGCATCACATTTTTGCACGGTGAGGAGCGTCAGGAACTCGGTACGCACATAGCCATCCTTGATGTAAGTCACATATACTATCAGATGCTTCCCTCTGATACGGTCCGTGCTCTCGTCAATAGCGATTCCGAGATAAGGGGTGTTAGCGATGTATTTCAGCTGCTTTTCTCGGAAGTACTTCGATGCGGCCTCGACCAACTTGTTGAATCCGTATCTGCCAAGCATAAACACGATGAAACAAGAGAGTAATCAGAGATGTTGCATCTCATGGACCACTAATATGCTCGCTCGGTACTCGGAAAAGAACGCACTAAGATCGAAAAGGCATGCCCCGGTAAATCCAAATTCGATGTTACTCACTCTGAAAAGTAGGCGCCCTTCTGATGCAGAGGGAGGTTGGGCGTCTGCACTAAAGCCATTAACTTGATGAAGCCGACGTAGGATGTTATCGGCGCCTCCAATTAGCACGTGTACACTGCCGTCTTCATGGCGGTGATGAGATGTAGCGTGCTCTTGTCGAGCCCCTCGTACTCATTTGGGAGAGTTTGCCACAACATCTTCGACTGCTTTGCCTTCATCAGACGGTAGGCGTCGCGGTGGGCGTTGGAGAGCTGGTGAGTCTGGATGCTGTTCTTATGCATGTCACGCCCGCCGCAACCGTTCTTGCCGTACTTGGTGTCCGCGCCTAAAACTTTGTGCTCAAGGCAAGTGCTGCAGCGCAATACAGGAAAACCATCATCCGCACGGTCGAGGACAAGCCAAGGGAACAAACTCTCCCAAGAAGACTTAAAAGGCCATTGCGCTTTTGCAAAAGCAGCCTGTGGATCTATGGAACTCTCTTGGTCGGCGGGTTCATGATCCTTGTCATCATCGTCGCCGGCAACGTCGTCGGGTTCCTCAACAGGCGCTTTGTCCGTTGACCGAGCAAAGGGGAGACGCTGCTGCCGCCACTTTTGCTGTAGGCTGCTCGCTTTCCCCTTCGCGGAAGTCGACGTCAAGCCCACAGCAGTTGGGGATGGGCAGGAGAACCCCCAGAGGCGGAAACCGGCAGAGCAGCGGGAGATGGGGGTGTACGCTCAGGGACATCCGCTATGGGTTCGGTCAGAGGAGGTGACCCAACGCAAGGGGAGGTTGGGGGTGGGCACGGCTGAGCGACTGTGATTGGTGCGCGATGGAGGAAACTAAGGGCTGATCGTCTGGGGATAGCGGGCGTTTCCGCCCACCATCCTCCTCCTTATCGCCGTCGTCGGGGTCCATGGCTGTCGTCGAGGTGAGAGGAATATGGGAAGGAAGCGGGTGAGAGATACAAACACAGAGCAGATTGTATCTCGCTGCTCTCAAGAACAGCTTGAAAGAAACAGTTGAAGAAGAAGTGGTGCCCCAAACAGAGGAGAAGGGGATCGACAGCTGTGCCCCCTTCTTTCCACCAATCAGGTCGATTACATGCAGAATAGGGCACCGCAGGACCATTTTCTGCCGAGCTGTCCATGCGCGATGCGGCCCCTGACGCTGATTGGTTTGTCTTTTCCTAGAATGGCGAACACTTTGATTCGCAGGAGCAATCTCGTCGACGCGCGCCAGCACAGAGCAGTAATGGCGCTGATTGCGGCGTGACTCAGGGGAAAAATCTTGCCCCCAAATGGGGGGGCTGCATGTAGAATCACATCAGGGTATTTTGTTAAGGCATTTTTTCGCATCAGGGTGCTAACGCTACACCACTTTTAAAAATCAGGGTCCGGTACAAACATAGTTTTTTTCATAAGGGTCCAAAACTAAACCACTTTTAAAAATAAAGGTCCAAAACTAAACCACTTTTAAAATAGCCTTTTAATAAGGGACGTAAGGGTATTTTACCCTGATATCCTGAGGCCTCGTACAGGATCGGGGCAGAGCTAGACCCCTCAACTAAGTCAGTGAGCAAGAAATTCAGCCAGCGGAGCTCCTGTGCCGCCATGGCACCGGCGTAGATCTCAGCCTCACAGCTAGACTGGGCAATAGATGACGAGCGGGTGGACCTCCACGAGATGGCACCTGCACCAAGGCTAAAGCAGTAGCCCTGAGAGGACCTGAGTGTCTCAACGTCGTCTGCCCACGAAGTGTCTATGTGCCCAGTAAGGACCACTGACCTGCGTCCTCCCAGCACGAGTCCCATGTCCGATGTACTTGCTAGGTAACGCAAAATCCTCATAGCTGCCGACCAGTGCTGTGGTCGGTCTCTCCCTGTGGCCACAAAGTGATCCACGATGCTAAAAGGGTATGCGAGATCTGGACGAGTGCAAGTCATCAGGTACATGAGGCAACCCACCAGCTCTGCGTAAGGACCACTTGGCTCTACTGACTTGTCAGGAACTGGAGCAGAGAGCATGTGGTCTACTGGCAGAGGTGTGGGCTGTGCGGAGGAGAATTGAAGACCAAACCTCTGAAGGACCTGGCGCGCCAAGTGTGACTGTGTGAGAGTGATGGTGCGCCCTGCTCTGTCCTTGGAGATCTGCGTCGACGAAGGCGCCGGTGGATCTCCAAGATGCCATCTCCTGCTCAATGGCATCTATCCACTAAGAGGCCCAGGGTCCCGAGGTCGCCTCAGCATAAGTGCGAGGGGTCGGGATGTCAAGGGCGTGTGGGTCACCCTCAGGAACTAGCAGCATGGAACAGAGATGAGGAGCGGCCTCAGACAGGAAAGCAAGCCCGTACTGCCTGTCCTCTATGACGTCACTACCAAGGGCAGGAGCACCCCCGACAGACGGAGGACGAACAGGTTCAAAGACAAAAGCGGTGGCGTAGTCAAGGCAGCGGGTAGAGACGAAGTCAGCAACGGCAATGACAAGAGCGCCAAGTCTCGAGACAGGTACAACCGGGTTGGTAACGAGGGAGGCAAGGACTCGAGGCACAAGAGGACGAGCGGCACAAAGGTAGTCAGACAGAGGAGGCGGAGCGACAACTAGTGATGACGGAGGACGCAAGGGGAGGAGGGGAGGACGAGTCGCGTGGGAACGAAGCAACATGGGATGAGAGCGCTGGACAGGAGAGACACGACGAGCGCGAGAGGGACGGCGAGACCAGATGTGGGACGAAGGCGTCGGGTCAGGAGACGCAGGAGGAGTAACAGGAGGGGAACGAGGGTAGAAACAAGCCAGGGACGAGTCCGGCGCAGGAAACACAGGGCCGTAGACAGGAGGGGGAGGAGGCGACGGAGGAGGCACGGGCGAGCGGTCAGGGGAGGGAAGGCCGAGCAGGTAAAGGGCGGACACCGGCGGCGACTGCTGCTGCTGCTGCTCGACGCTGAAACCTGGAACGCCAACTGTACCACGGCTACCTCCGGAACACTCCACTCCAGCACCCCCGGAACGAACACCCCCAGAACGAGAACCCTCTCTAGCACTAGTGCCACCCCCAGGTTTGCCGGGACAAGCCACGAAAGGAACCCCAGGACTAGCACCCTCCTCAACGCCAGCACCCCCACAGTCCACGGGCGGCTGTTGCTACTGCGGTGGCGGCGGCTGCTGCTGCTGCGGCTGCAGCGGCGGATGCGGCTGCTGCTGCGGCGGCGACTGCAGCGGCTGCTGCGACGGCGGAGGAGGAGATACTGGGGGAGAGGCACGCGATGGTAACTACGTCGCGGGGCCACCAGAGTCAGCCGACTCCTCGACCGGGACAACCGGCGGGATGGAAGTGACGTGCGACACACCAGACAAAGCGGGACGGGGAGGGAGGGGAGCAAGGGCTACCGGGGGAGTGGGAACCAGAAACAGGGGAGGAAAAACCAGGAGACCTCGGTGGGGAAAGCGGTGGTAAAAGGAGACAGACTCGTCGAAAGTGATGTCACGGGACTGAAATAGCAGTGAGACGGCGGGTGGTAAAAGGGCCAGTCAGACGAGTCAAGGGGGAAACCGAGGAAGACACAGGGGACAGTGCGGGCAGTGAGCTTGTCCATGCCATAGGCACGAACGTGAGCAAGGCAGCCCCAGACGTGGAACACGGACGCGTCACCAGAGAACCCGGTCCAAAGAAGGGTCGGCGAAACCTGCGGCCGCTGGGAGTGTGGCCACAGGTTAAGTTGGTGAGCAGCATAGCGAACAGCGAACGGCCACAAAAAATGGGGTGCACCGGCATGGATCATGGAGGTACGAGCCACCTCTATAACCAAGCCGATGCATCGCTCAGCGACCCCATTCTGCTGTGGGGAATCCCGTAGGGTGTACGACTGGGTGATGCCATCCGCACGACAGACTGTCCAAGCCGACCAGAGGCGAACTCGCCGCCGCGGTCGGAGTGGAGACACAGCTTTGGAGAACGCGGTGGAGGCGCGCAGCTATGACCCACGGGATAAGAACGCCAGGCACGTCGGCCTTCCGCTCCAGGGGAAACACTGTGGTGTAGCACATGTAGTCGTCGACGAGCACGAGAAAGTAGCGCTCGCGACGCGGTTCAGGGACGGGGGCTGGGCCCCAGACGTCCAGGTGCAGGGTCTGGAGTGGCGCGGTGGCAGGGCGAAGCGAGGAGGGGTGAGTAGTACGGCGCAGCCGGCCCTCGACGTAGGGCGTGTATGGCGGCGCAGGCGAGGGAGGGAGGGCAGGGAGTGACGCAGGGAGACCTAGGACGAGACCGTGCTTAGAGATGTAACGCAGATGCGGGAGTGCGGGGTGACCTAGGCAGTGGTGCCACAGAAGCGATGGGTGAGTGAGCGACCGACACGAGCACGCTGCAGCAACCTGGGTAGCTGAGTCTACCCATCAGGGGGGGAAGCAGTGTCCAGCGTAAACAGGCCAGACACCGGGTCCTGGGGGAACGTCGCAAGGGGGGCACCTGAGGCGGCCTCGGTACAGACAGCGTACCGCTCATGACCAGGGAACGTAGTGGTGACGCCGAGGTCCTCAAGACAGCCGACACCAACTAGGTTCCTTGAAAACAAAGGGATGTGCAGGCCTATAAGAGAACCCGAGGGAACCACCACCACCCCCAGCACCCCCGACACCACGCCCCCCCTTGGGGCCATGGCAACCCCGACGCGTGCGCAGCTGCGGAGACACTGCATCAGCGTCTCAGCGGCAGGGGCAGGCGCAGCGACCGCGGCTAAAACGTCAGCGTACGTACACTGGGAGGGCGCACAGACCTGAAAGATAAGGACTGCCGCAGCACCGCTCGACTGAGCTATAGTGCGCTGGCGAGTCTCTATCTCTGATAGGGCGGTAACAAAGATGGTCATGGTGAGGTCACCGGGGTGCTGGCTAAGGAAGTGGCCACGAGCTGTGGCTAAGCGGTCTGGAAGGTGCATGGCAATGAGGTACAGGGTAGCACTGAACAGCGGGGGGAAAGCAATGAGCTGGGCGTCAATGCTAGCGGCGCACTAGCTAGCCTCTAGTGTACGGAGGTGAGTGGCTAGGTCAGCGACAGTGGGGAAAGCGGCAAGATCAGGGATCATCATGGGGAGGATCAGGCGGCCACCAGAAGCAAAGGCGAGCGTGGAGTAGCGCGCAATAACTGCATCTAGGAAATCCTGGGCATTCGCGACAGCAGTGAAGCGCGGACGCCCAGACAGGGGAAGAGCATGACTAATGGCTAGCTGCGCTACGGCATCGCGAGAATCCCAGACAGCGCGAGCACGCACAGCAGCAAAAAAGTCCTCACGCTGAGCAGTGGTTTTGTCAGCAGGGAGAGGGTTAGGTGGGGGGGGGCAGGGAAGCAAGCCATCAACATGCAGAGCCAGGGAGTGTCCATCCTGGCGCTAACCTGTGAGGTGACGGCGGAGATCGACAAGCCAGGCGGCGAAGTCGATCGCGTGCCCCTCCGCGTCCAGGCGGAGTACAGCGTCTGCCATCGTGCGACCTCAACGGCACACCTCCACAACGGCATGGCAGCACAGCGGCACAGCTACTCAGCGGCACGGCGGCACAGCGACATAGCTACACAGTGGCACAGCGGCGCGGCAGCAGAACTCTCCGGCAGGAAGACCGAGCACAGATGACAGGGCCAGCACCACGTAGAAGGACCGGTTGGGGCTCACGGGGCCGACAGAGCGCGGCGGGCCAGCAGAGCGCGAAGAAGGCCGGCAATGGTGTCGGCGAGGCACGAGGGGCCAGCGGGGCGCGATGGGCCGGTAGGGCTTGAAAGGGGCGGTGGGGTGCTAAGGGCCGGCGGGGCTCTAGGGCCAGGCGGGGCGCGGAAGGGACCAGCGGGGCGCGAGGGCCGGTCAAGGCGCGAGGGGCCGGCGGGACGCATAAGGGACCAGCAGGGCTCTAGGGGCCGGTGAGGTGCTAAGGGACTTGCGAGGTCGACGGGGCGCTAAGGGCCGACGGGATGCTAAGGGCCGGTGGGGTGCAGGAGGGATCAGCCGGGCGTGAGGGCCGGGCAGGGGCTCGAGGGGCCGGCGGGGCACGTAAGGGAACAGCGGGGCGCACGAGGGGTCGGCGGGGCGCTAAGGGCCGGTGGGGCGCGTAAGGGACCAGCGGGGCGCTAAGGGTCGGTGGGGTGCATAAGGGACCAGCAGGGCGTTAAGGGCCGGCGGGGCGCGTAGGGCCTGTCTGAGCGTCCCCGCTTTACCATTGTAGCGAACGCCAAGGAATTCTTACAGTAGATGCAGTTGTTGCTCGCCATTCCATGCCCGCCTCAGCCTTTGCTAGCCGCCTGATCCTTCCCGTGCTGTTCCCTAATCTTGCCTCCTTCCCCACTGTCGCCGATCTTGCCACTCACCTCCAAGCACTTGAGGCTAGCTACCGCGCTGCAAGCACTGAGGCTCAGCTCACTACCATTCCGCCACCACTTTGCGCTACCCTCTACCTCATTGCCACGTGCCTTCCGGACCGCCTAGCCACTGCCCACGACCACTTCCTTAGTCAGCACCCTGGTGACCTCACCCTTACCGCCTTTGTCACCGCCCTGTCCGTGATAGAGACCCGCCAGCACACTATCGCTCTGTCTAGCGGTACTGCGGCGGTCCCTATCTTTCAATGCTGTGCTCCCTCCCAGTGCCCTTACTTTGACATTTCTTCCGCTGTCGCTGAGACAGCCCCTGCTGCTGAGACCGCCGATGTGGCCTCAGCGCAGCCGCGTCAAGGTAGAGGCCGCCGCCTCAAGAGGGGGCATGGCGGATGGAAGGGTGGTGGGGGTGGTGGAGGTTGGGGGCGGGGATGGTGGTTCAGACGAGGGGACTGGGGCTGGTGACCCGGAGCAGCAGCAATAGCAGCAGCAATAGACTCAGCAGCAGCAGCCGCCGCAGCAGCAGCAGCAGTCGCCTTTGGGACCCCCACCGCCGTGGTGGACTAGTGGCACTGGTGGTGGTGGGCGTGGTGGTAGGGGGCACAGCTCAGTGTTGGGTGCTGGCTCCAGTGTAGTCACCTTCCAGTACCAGCTTCAGTCCGGCCCCCGCTGCGGCACCGTCTGCAGCCGCCCTGGTCACACCGCCGCCCGATGCTACCACCGCCTCGACGACCTCTTCCGTCTCCATCCTGACTGGTACGCCTTGGTGCGCCAACCGTGTGCCTGTCTTTGAGCTAGACATGGATCAGATTATGATTGCTATGTCTGTCATGTGTTTTGATGACTCTAGTGTGACTGGACCCTATTACCTGGTGTTGCCTAGCGTAGGTGTGTCCCCTGTGTGTAGTTTAGGCTCCCCTGCTACGTTACGCGTAGGACCCCCTGCCTTGTTTAGCCTATGCTCTACACTGGCCCCTCCGTTGGCTGACGCTACACTTCGCTCTCTTTCACACTCGACTCTGGAGAATCTGCCTGCTTCTTCCGCGACCACGCTGTCTTCCTTGGTTTCCGCCTCGACGCGTCTGACTTGCACTTATACCACCCACCGTCTCACCGCTTCTTTCACTCGTGTGATGTCAGTTTTGACGCGTCTGTCTCCTTCTACCATCGCTTTCCCCACCGAGGTCTCCGATTGTCCCCGCCCCTGTTTCTGGTTCCCACTCCCCCAGGAGCCCCTGCTCCCCTAAAGGCGCTTGCGCCTAAAGATCATCAGCGGCACTGTGTACAGCTTGGTCTAGTTCCTGTAGCTTCTCACTTGCTAGGACCTTCATGTATACTTCCTTTTATATGATCTTGACTGGCCTTGTGGCTTTTGTTCCAGTGGTTGGACTAGTAGTGCCACCCTGGGTTACTCTTGTTTAGTTTGTACTCTTGCTGATTGGTCTTCGGACCCTTGCCTCAGAGGTTGGACTAATAGTGCCACCCTGAGCTGTGTGTCTCCTGCCAGGCACTGCCCCTCATCTAGCCTAGGGGGTGTGTCAAAAATATTTGTATATGTCTTATAGGCTAGATAGGCGCGTACTCTTAGTGGGTACAACCCCTTAGACAAAACCACCATGTTTCCCTCATTCTTGTTAATCTTTGTACGCTAACACGGACGGTTTCGAATTGAAGTGTGAAGTTCGCGAAAATCTGACGGTCCAAATTGCAAGCTTGTTCAACCTAATTGTTCTCGCCACGGTTACGTGACTGTTTCTGATTGGTTGCTTACCCACCCCTACTGTTGTGTTTTGCGACAAACATTTGCTCTGACGAATTTTGTAAAAGCTTCGCAGGGCCCAAACACAAGTTCATACGCTGTGCGTATGAAGTATTTGGGCTACGGGCTTCAACCACCCATGGAGTGACTATTCCGGCAGGTGTTATACCGTATTCCCCCGTCTATAACACCTGCCGGAATAGTCACTCCATGGGTGGTTTATGCGGGGTAGAGCTTATGATAGGGTGCATTTAGGAGAGCACCCGCTTTTTGTACCTTGAATTTTACATAACACCCCCCACATTTTTGCTACTATGTAATCGATACAATATTAAGAATTCAAGTACATCATGGAAGATTCTAGCACGGCTGCATTTGCAGGCCTCAAATTCTAGTCAAGTGTTAGCTACTGAAGCTACATCTAAAGACTACTGCAAGGTCTAGAAGGGCTCGAGCCTAGTCAGAAATCAGTCTAATAATCCTCATCCTCTTCGTCGTCCTCGTCGCCAGCGTGCCACGCCTCCATGTTGTCATCGTCGGACGCTATGTCGTCCCAGTCATAGTCGTCTGTCCAGTTGGAGGCCGCCAGCCCAGCAAGCACCTTTGCCGCTGGCGCCATCTCAATGGAGTCGTCATCAGTGGTCGCAGATGCTTCTGCTGCCGACGTTGCTGCTGTTGCTGCTGCTGTCGCGGCCGTCGCTGTTGCTGCAGTAGCTGCTACTGCTACTGCCAGACGTGCCTCCGCCTTAGTGGAGGACTCTACTACCTCGGCCGAGACGGATGCCGTCAATGCAGATTGCGGCACGTCGTTCTCGTCGTCGTTGTCATCCTCGGACAGCTCGTCTGCAGCGGGCTCGACTAAGTCAGCTTCGTAGAGCGGGTTCTTCTCGCCGCTCTCCTCCATTTCCGCGTGCACGTCATCCATCACTTCCACATCTGCCTTGTCCTTCATATGGGCGAGGATGAGTTCATCCTTCGTCCCATTAATGTCGGTGGAGATGCCGCATGTTTTGAAGGCGTTTCGGATGAGCTTAGCAGGGACGGCCTCCCACGCGGCTGCGATCCACTGTAGCACCACCTCCACGGGGGGCTTCTTGAGGTTTCCTGGCGGGGGCGCAGAGAGATAAGGCGGTAGAAAAGGCAGTCTTTAGGAGTCGAAAAAGCTTATCGATTAAAAGAGCAAGCGTCCGAATAGACAGGAAGTGTACGACGGAGCACACGTAAGGAAAACAGCGCGAAACGCAGGCATAGAGCGGCAAAGACCTCACCTGCGGGTGTTGTCGAATCGTAGTCACACTCTTCAAACCAACCTGTGTAGGACCACCTGACATGCGCCTTCACACAGCGGTTGATAGCCACGTCGAGTGGTTTGACGATCGGCGTGCAGCCGCCAGGAATCACGGCCCTGGAGAGCTTGAAGAGGCGCATCGCCGCTGACACGCCCTTGGTGAGGTGCCCTTTGTAGCTGTCGAGGACGACGAGGGCTTTCGCCCGACCGCCACGCCTCGCAGGGATTCGCTTAAGGAACAGGACGAGCACTGCTGTGATCCAGTCCTTCACGTGCTCCTTGTCCATCCATTTTTTCAGCTGTGCACGGATGATGATGCATGGACACAAGCCAAGACAAAGGAAAACCGGCGGGGTCTATAAGAGGAGAAAAACAACAGGGCATGGGACGGGGATTAAGATAAACATAATTAATCAAACAACAACGCATGTTGGGACGACGCCTAGGCTGAGGGAAAGACGGAATAGCAACTCGATGAAGTGTCGGCGGAGGCTCAGGCTCTCCGTCGGCAGCCTCCTCCCAGTACAACTCGTCCTCATCGTCCTGCCATGAATTATCCCATTGAAGCGGACGACTGGGAATCGGCAACGAGGGAGCGGGAGGCGCAGGAGGCGCCGGAGGTGCAGGAGGTGCAGGTGGCGCAGGTGGAGGGGGAGGAGCAGGTGGTGCAGGTGGTGTCGGGGGAATCGACGGGAACGGACGGAGTAGGAACTGATTGCCGGAGGGAGGACGATGGGTGCGCAATACAGAGAGGCCGCTAAACGTACGCATTGCCATGGCAGCACCTGAAAGGGAGATTGCTAGTCGAGGGACTAGTGCCCGAGGGTCTGTTAGAGAGCCCGGGCATCGTGAGGGGTTTTGTGTCGAGAAACAAAAGCAGAAGTGAAAATTAACGCTGCGGCAAGATAGGGATGAACAAGAAATGTGGTTGGAACCCCTTCCCGGAGCGCGCACGGGTCTTTGGCAAACCGGAAGCGATGGTGCGGTCAGGAGGTTCGATATGCCAAGTTGGAAGGGCATATTCCCTCACGTCTGCTGCGTTGGCAGCATCCACCGCACCTAGCCGTTCTTACCCTGCGCTGGCAGCCTGTGGCTGCATTTTTACCGCTGTTGGCAGGCACGGCTACCAGGGATTGGCCACAAGTGGTCGTGCTGATGTCGAATTCGACACGTATGCAACTGCATTCATATCCCCAACATCGTCTGAACAAGAACCGGTAGCTGTGTAAGCCTTAAAACAGTCGATTTCATATTGCATTTTACATAACACATGGGCTCTATATTTTTCCGGGCCACTGTTAACACCCACTCATTTTTTTAGTGAATTGTTATATCCACCGTAGGGTATTATCTGCAGGGGATTACGGTATAAGGGAGATTATGGTAAGCCAGCACAGCTTGTTAAATCCCGCAGGTGTATATCATAACAATTACAAACCAGGAAAGTGTTCACACTCACATCCCACTCCACACTACCCGGAATTAGGTAAGCAAGCACATGTCATGTTGAAACACTCGCTAACCAGGACAGACCATGTGTCACACGTCGCACTTCCTGGAATTAGCAAGCACATCTTATGTCAAAGCATTCCCACAGCAACCACACTCAACTCAAGACAAGCAGCAAGCACACTCAAGTCGAAGTTAGCATTATCCCCCTATAAGGCTCATCAACTTACTCACCCGCATCCCAAATTAGTCAGCCTGCTAGCAAGGCATCAGCTAGACACTGACGCTCCCACTGCTGCCTGCCCTGCCATTCCCAGAACAGGTGCCACCACCAACCCCACCCCCACAACCCAGCAGCCCCCATCTCCCTCTAAAGTAACCCTCCATGACCATGCCTTCTCAAGGCACCTTGTACCTCCCAACATTCACTGCAGTGCTTGATGGTTTGCCAGGAGCACCAGCAGCCGCAGCAGCAGCCGCAGCAGCAGCGGCGGCGGCAGCGGCGGCGTCACCCTCGCTGCTGGCAGCAGCAACACCAGCAGAATAGGGGCCTGGAGCAGATTTGAACGAGCGGGAGGAAGCACCCGAATGGCGAGCAGAATCAACGGCAGCAGCAGCAGCAGCAGCAGCAGGAGAAGAGGGGGAGTGGCGGCAGCGGTGTGCGGGGGAGAGGGCACGGATACTAGACCGGATGGCCGAGCCCATGGCTCGAAGCGCACGGGAGGGGCTGCTAGGCCGGATGGGCAGCGTACTGGCAGGGGTGTGCAAGTTACTGTTGCCGTTACAGTTACTGTTGTGGTTACTGTTAGTGGGGTGGTTACCGTTGTAAGAGGGTGAAGTCAAGGATCCGGTGGGGGATGGGGAGAGTGCTTGCAGAGGGGACGAGGAGGATGAGGCCGCGTTTTGGTCTGTTGGAATAAGCGTGGTGACGACAGGAACGGACGGGGGGGAGTAGTGCGCGGAGTGTGAGGCAGTGTGGCCACTGGTATGGCCACCACTGGTTGCCGTGAGAACATGGGCGGCTCCACTAGCAGCAGAGGCTGCTGCAGCAGCTGCAGCAAACCTCTCTCGTGCCCTCTCCTTCTCCCTCTCCCTCTCCCTCTCCTTCTCCCTCTCCCTCTCCTTCTCCTTCTCATTCTCTAAGCCCCTCTCCCTCTCCTTCCCACACCTCCTGCTGCTCCTACCCCCACTGCTACCACCACCAGCACCAGCATCACCACCACCACCACCACCACCACCACCACCACCACCACCACCACCACCACCACCACCACCCACAGCAGCAGCACTCGCAGTAACAGCGCCCTTTCTTATCAACCCAGAGCCTTCACTGGCGCTTCTCTCTATGGGATCCAGTCGGCAAGGCGAGGGGGAGGAGGCATCAGCACCAGCATCACCACCAGCCACAGCAGCACCCGAAGCAGACGCAGGCAAGGAAGAAGAACCGGGGGGCAGTCTGGAACCCAAGGGGGCAGACGATGCTGCTGATGCGAATCGACGAGAGGAAGACGTGGAGTGGAGAGGGAGCAAGGGGGAGGGGGAGGAGGACGAGGACGGGGAGGGGCGGGGGTTGCTGGTGGTGGTGTAGGAGATGTGAACAGCGGGCAGGGAGGGGTCCGAGGATGCGGAGAGTCGGAGAATTTGGCGGCGCGTGGTGGAGGATGAAGCACCGCTGCTGCTGCTGCTGTTGATGCTGCTGATGGTGGTCGTGGTGGTGGTGGTGACAGTAAGAGTGCTCGTGCTGCTCGTGTTGCCTGCACTCCTTGCACTGCCGGCGCTACCAGCACTGCCAGGACTGCTGCTGTTGCCCGTCCCGTTCACCTCTCCGCCACTGCCGCTGCTACCCCTGCTCATGCTGCTGCCCACTGCAGATGCTGATGCTGAGGCCGCACCTCCAGCAGCACTAACACGGGGAGGAGCCCTTCCACTTCCCTCCATGCTGCCACCCTCACCAAGCCCTCCGATACCACCACCAGATGAAGAAAGGGCAGAAGCATGGGTATGCGTGAAGAAGTAGACGACGGCGCTGATATCGTCGGTGCTGAGGGGCGGCGGGCGCATGTGCCACTGCAGTTCTGCTGCGCGCACCACGGCTGCTGCTGCTTCTTGGGGAGAGGGTGACTGCGCGACTATGGCGACCACAGCCTCGTTGGAAAGCACATCCCACACCTGGAAGAGGGACGGTGGGGGGGGGGGAGGGGAAATGGGGAGGGAGGGGGAATGAGGAGGGAGGGGGAGCTGATGGGGGAGTTGCTACAAGGTTCCTCTCAAGTCAAGTCACCACGGCTTCATTGGATGAACACATCCCACACCTGGGAGAGGGAAGGTGGGGGAGAGGGGAGAAAGAAGCCAAAGGGTATTCATTACAACCAACAACCAGAAGGCCCAGGAGCACCTAAACTGCTAAGGAACGCAACAGCCACTATCACCCCATCTACGAAGCAGTGCTGCCGCCCCACCCTAAAAGACCGCACATCACCGCAGAGACCCCCCCCGTAGCCTCAACCATCAGTCGCTCGCTCCACTCACCCCGTCAGTGGCCAGCACAATGAAGCGGTGCTGCCGCCCCAGCCTCAAAAACCACACGCTCGGGTAAACCGAGACCCCATACGCGCGCATGGGCGCAGAGCCCAGGCAGTGCAACATGGCGATGGGGGGACGAACCCACCACTTACCCCATCGGTGGCCAGCACCATGAAGCGGTGCTGCTGCCCCAGCCTCAGAAACCGCACGTCCGGGTCGGCAGTGACCCCGTACGTGCGCATGAGCGCGGAGCCCAGGCAGCGCGACATGGCGATGCCGGGCGCCTCCTCATGCGGCAGCCATGCGCGCTCCACGCCTTCGGGGTCTGCTGGGATCGGGTGCACCCGGCCTCCTGACACCACGATGCGAAACCGCTCCTCTGGAGGTTTGGTCGGGGGAAGAGAGGGGAGAAGGGGGAGGGGAGAAGGGGAGGGGGGAAGGGGATGGGGGAAGGGGAGGGGGGAAGGGGAGGGGGGAAGGGGAGGGGGGAAAGGAAGGCAGGTTGTGAGCAACAGGAGTGGTCAATCAATCGGAGTCTCAATCCCTCCGTGTGTCGAGCCGCCCCGTCCCCCCCACTCCAATGCCAAGGCAGCGCGACATGGTGATGCCGGGCGCCACCTCGTGCGGCTGTCCGGCCTCCGGGTCCGCTGGGGCTCAGAGGAACTCATAGATGGACTCAGCCTCCTGATGCCACGATGCGGAAGCGCAACGCTCCTCTGGATTGTGGTCCGGGAGTTGGTAGGGGAAGGGGGTCGGGGGAGGAGGGACATAGGATGGGGGAGAGGGAACGAGGGATGGTTGAAGGGGGGAACGAAAGGGAGAGGGAGGGAGGGAGGGAGGGAGGGAGGGAGGGAGGGAGGGAGGGAGGGAGGGAGGGAGGGAGGGAGGGAGGGAGGGAGGGGCTGGGGTGCATGTGGTTGGTGGTGACATGGATGCATGTGAACGTGCATGTGTATGTGAACGTGCGTGCGCCATGGCTTCCAACGCGCTGACCTGGATGGGCGGGCTTGTGATCCGTGGTGAGCTGCAGCGCCGACACCTCCACATCGCCATCCGCCGCACCTCCATTGTCCCCGGCACCCCCGCTGTCACGGGCGCAGGGATTCACAATCCCCACCACACACCGGCTGTCGCCCACCCACGCTACCACCAGGTCACAGCCCTGGTCAGGGGGGAAGAGCGAGGGGGCGTGGGGAGGGAGGCAAAGAGCAAGAGAGCAAACGAACGATGGAAAGTGAGGGAGAAGGAGTGGAGTGAGAGGAGTGGAGTGGGAGGAGGGGTGGGAAGAGGGGTGGGAAGAGGGGTGGGAAGAGGGGTGGGAAGAGGGGTGGGAAGAGGGGTGGGAGGAGTGGGAGGAGTGAGAGAGAGGAGAGAGTTTCGCAGAAAGTGAAGGGGATTAACCTAGGGTCAGGCCCCTGGGGAGGGGAGGAGGAAGTGTGGAGAGAGTGAGAGACATGCGGGTTAGCAGGGGGAATACCCTACAAGGGGAATGCGGGGGGAGGATGAGAGAGAGAGAGAGAGAGAGAGAGAGAGAGAGAGAGAGAGAGAGAGAGAGAGAGAGAGAGAGAGAGAGAGAGGAGGAGGACGAGGTAAGGTGTGGTATTTGGGGTTTCAACCTACACACTATCCAAGGCTCATGGCTGTGCTTCACCTCTCTTGCACCTCTTTCGAGCATGTTGCCCGAGCCATCGAAACAATCAGGAATCACCACCCAACACACACTCACGCAACTCAGATATCTCAAACGTCTCGAGCATGTTGCATGTTGCACCCTCAAACTCAATTCTTGAGGACATCTTTAGGTGATTTTTGAGTCGACTCAAGAATCATCAGATGGTGTCTAAACTCGCCCTAAAAGGACTCACAAAATCCAACTCTCCCCCCACACACTTCCCATCCCCTTCCCCCTACCCGCCGTTCCCCCTCCCCCTTCCCCGCCTCCTTTCCTTCCCCCCGTTCCCCCACTTCCTTCCCTCTCCCCTCACCTGCACCACGGCTACCACGGCAGTGCACCCGCTATTAAGCGGGTTGATATGCGGGTGCACCCTCACGTCCCGCTCCACACTCGCGAACACCTCGTGCATCTTAGCCCGCCATGCCGCCCGGTCCCCCGCCCCTGGCACCGCTTCCCCCGCTCCTCCCCCCGCGCCTCCCCCTGCCCCGCCTTCCCCTCCACTCGCGCCATCAGCGGTCGCGGCGGCGGCGGCGGCGGCGCGCGCGAGGAGGTGCGAGTCGAGGAGGAGCGGCGGGAGCGTGGCGGCGGCGTAGGACGACACGACGCGGCCGAACGGGCCGTGCCCGTCGAACACGGCGCAGAGCGCGCTGTCGGGGCGGCCGCCGAAGCGCTGCGGAGAGTAGCGACGGGGGTCGGGGGGAGCGGGGGAAGGGGGGGGGATACGGGGAAGGGGAGGGGGGAGGAGAACGGGGTGAAGGGGGGCGGGAGTTGCGAGACGGAGGGAGGGTAGCAGGGTGGGCGGAAGGCGGGGGTGAGGGGAGGGGAGATGAGGAGTCTAGTCCCCCCAAACTAGAAAGACCATCGCACTCACGACGCGTCCGCGCACAGTTCCGCTTGCACTTGCGCGAACAGTCACGTGCGCAAGAACGAAGACCCGACCCGACCTCCCAGTCGCGCAACGCGCGCGACTCTCGCAACGACCCGCGCGACGACCCGCGCGACTCTTGCGACGCTCGCAACTCGCCCGACTCTCACCTCCCAGAGAACGGCCGCGTCCTGGGTGCTTCCCCGCACGCCGTGCGCCATGTGCAGCGACCCGCACGCGAGCGACCCCGGCGCGGCGAGGCGCGTGGGGATGAGCGCAAGCACCGCCGCGAGGCGCTGCTCCGCGCGCAGCTTGTCCGCCGCGCGCTGGTTGAGCGGAGCTGATTGGGGAAGCGACGGGGAAACGCGTTAGAGGAGGGGGGAGGGGGGTGGGGGGGCGGGGGGTCGGGGGTCGGCGGGAGTGGGGAGGAGGGGGAAAGGGGAAAGCTAGGGATAGCGACGATGTGCGCGCGGAAGGCACGCCTCGAGAACAGGGAAAGCCATAAATACATCATCTTCCCCCAATGCAAATTCTAGGTTCATCTAATCTGCGTCGCAATCTAGCGGTCGAGTGTACTCCGTTTTTTTCCCTCACCTTCCCCACCCACCCCCTCCCGGCACGACTCACCAGACGATTTGCAAACCACGATTTTCATCTCCTCCTGTCGCTCGGTGACTTTTGAGTCGACTCAAAAGTCACCTCCCGGCAAGACTCACCAGACGATTTGTACACTACGATTTTCTTCTCCTGTCGCCCGCTGCGATCGCCATCTCTGTCGCCGTCGTCGTCGTGCGTGTACTTCCGCGTCGACGACCGCGATCCGCGGATGGGCGACAGCGAGCGCCAGGAGAGGCGGGAGCCGCCGCCGCCGCCGCCGCCTTTTCCACGCGTCTCCGCTCTCGACGACGATCTCACGCCGGCATCCGCAGACGACGGGGCGGCGACAGAGGACCTTCGAGGCGACTCAGGCGACGGCGTGCGAAAACTCTCAAGCGGCGACTGCGACGGCGACGGCGAAAACGATGAGGACGCCATGGTCGGATTGGAGCGTCTCTGCTCAGTTGCTTCCTCGAGGGCAGTCCTTCCTTCTCGGTCGCGAGTGACGCCGTGACTCACGCCAGCGCCATGGCTAGCGCTAAGACCGCCAACACCGCCGACACCGTGTCCAACGGCGTAATCTACTCCGTGCGGCGCGCCGCGATTGACGCCGCGGAGCAAGCCTGGCTCGACGGGGTGGTCTATCGACGCCATAGCCATTCGCGCTCTCACTACCTGAGACAACCGTGCGCCCTTGCGCTATCACTGCCCCCAAGGATCCTCCTTTCTGGAACGATGCCAATGCCGGTGTAGATGCTGGTGCGGGGGGCGGTGCGGGGGCGATCTGAGAGCTCGAGACTGCTGTTGCGGAACCCTTGGTTATCCCCCACGTTTTGGGAAAATAAGACACAACGGACTTTCCAGTTATCGGAGTGATTATGGTAGAGGAAACCTGATTTTGCGAGGTCCTAAAAGACGAGCACCTTCACAGCCGCAGGGGATCCGTGAACTGGACATGGCGATAACGGGTACTAGTCTGTTCATGAACCTAGGGTTTGGTGACAACGAGCCGCTTTCCTGAATAAACAACAACAACAACAAAAAAAAAAAACAAACAAACAAACAAACAAAAACAAAAACAAAAAAACGAGATACTGTACGGAGAATCAACCGTCAGCTACTGTCCCTCCTGGTTACCGTCTCACGCGCGATCGACCACACAGGCACTCAACCTGCTCGTTAACTCAGCGAACCTGTCCACTCTATGGCGACGAGGTCTCCTCCTGTCTACCTCACGTCTCGGTCGCTGAGTTAACTGAAGTGCAATGAGATGGTTGTAGCAGGTCCTATTCGAGAGGGATAAATACCACGGAATACCCTGTGTACCCTGTACCTTGTACACCTAAGTGACGTTGTTACGAAGGTGGATTGATTTCGCAAGTATGAAATTCCACCAGGGCAGAACTGGCTAACTCAGTCTGGGTCAACAATCTGTGGGTACTTGTTCAAATCAATTAATAAAAACATTTGCATAGGACTGGGGCCTCCTTTGCCCCTCCCAGCGCTGGGCGGTGTATTTGTGGTTCACCCCAACCGAGCCGCCACAACATGCTGTTCTTGCGATCGCTTCCCCCACGGACACCAGATCTGGTCGAGAGTGCGCGAAGAAGGCTTCGTATTGGTTGTTGAGTTCCCGTACAGAACGCGCACAAACCTGCTCGTGCCTTGTTCATCGGTCACCCCTACTTTACGAGACATAAATACCCAAGTCAGTACGGTAGTTTGCTATTAAAAAGACATATGTGTAGTACCGGGTGGACTGTGCCTCCATTATACTTCTCACTCCATCTCATGCTTCCCGGTCCCCCAACCTGAAGATAGCTATTACTCGCTGAAGGAGAAGGTCGAGAACCTTCTGGTGGAAGTCCCAAAAATGACCAGGCCCCTGTTTTTGACAACCACAACGCGGCAGGTGACCGAGGCGCACACCAGGCTTGACTGCGCGCGTACCATATGCAACCAATCAAATGCCTAAATGAAGCATCTCTACAGTTTCCCCTCCCCTCCCGCCAACGCTCAGCAAACCCTTCGGGACGGCCCACGCTGGACACGAGACGGGCTGCTCCATGTGGCACGGCGTGGCATAGCAACAGCGTCATTGGTTGGTTGAGTATACTGTAGCGTGTTTTCTTTCCAACATGAAAACGTCTTGGGCACTCAGACAGTTTGGCACACATCGCTTGTTCGGATTACAATGTTATATTTTATTTGGGTGCAACAATTGAAATACAGTCAGAAAGTATAAGTTTCGCCTAACATTTCGAATTTGGGGCAGGTGCCGAAACTGGGAATGTGTGATAAGTCAGACATGTCGCAGCGCGTCTTGACTGGAGAGGTTTGGACTCTGTTCGCCAAACTGTAGCATCTTGCTGTGCTGGGCACTGCCAGGTAAGCAGGATTACAATACACCTGTTTTTTTATTTTAGTATTCAACATTTTGTACGCGGTCTAGATCCGTAAGCAGGAAATTGTAAAACACGGGCAAACGGGACCTTGAAGGGGAAATCCCACAGTAAACAATGACACTTGGTTACAAAATCTCGCTCATGCACTAGATTAGTTGCCTGCGCGACGCCCCAGCTCTGAAACTCGCAATTGTCGAAACTCTACTTGGCTGTTCGCTATCGTTCAGACTGCAGCCAATCAGGTTCAGTGTCAACGCGAGTCATGCTGAGAACCTGGTAGGTGGGATTGCAATTTGGACAGTTCTAGGTGGGACAATAGAGGATAAATGGTGTACTCTTTTCCACACACAGCTCTGCTGAGCGTCTCGTCACCGCGAGTGAGGAGATGAGTCCCTCGCGCACCCCCTCTTTCCTCTCCTCCCAACCTCCCCCCAACCACCCAGCCTGCCGTGGATGTGACCTTCTTGGAGCTTGCTAGGAATCTACGCAGATGCCTAACACACTTCACAAGTGCCATGCGCTGTACCTATATAATTAAAAAAATGCTTCGACTAACCTATATCATTCTGCATTCTGTATAGGCCATGCTAAGAATAAACACTGCATAATATGGGCAAATTTTTGCAATCGATCACGAGCACGAGGTTTAGTGTTGTTGGATTTGATCCATGCAAAGGGTGCTATCTCATGTATCTGTCTTGGCCTTCTTAACCCCAGCCACAGACTTGAAGAACTCATACGCCACAAAGCGGATGGAGTTCTGGGGTACAACCTTGAGAGTGTTGGCCCACCACCCATGATAGAACCCCCTGAACAGGGCAGGACATGTGTGAAGGGTGGAGGAGACACACGCCACAGCAGGAGCATGGTTTGGGTATGCTACAGTGGGATGCCGCAGTGGGATGGGAACATGACAGGGAAAACGAAACTATGCTGGATGCATGGATGGCCTGGCATGCCAGGGGTTGGGGTATGAGATTCGATGGGACGAGACGGGATCGCATGGCATGGAGTGGTGTGGCATGACATGCAATGGGTAGGCCGTGCTGTGGCACGTACCGTGGGCCTTCTGTCCTGGCCATCGTGGCAAACGCATCCAGAGTGTTGCGGTACACCTTGCCCTTCATCTGTAGCCCCACCCCCACTCACAGCCACAACGAAGCCATGGTGAGAAAACCAGAGCACACACAGATAAACACGAAATTCCAGTGCGTTGAAAACAATAGCAGGATTTCTGGCTAGCATAGGGCATAACGTCAGGTTCCCCACTCTTCTCCCCCCCTCTCCTCGAGAACTGACCTGCATTCTCCTCCGCACAGTATCCAGGGGGTAGCACACAGTGGTGGCAATGGTGCCAGCCGTAGCTCCCATGAGAAGGTTATTGGGAATTGACTCCTTCACTGCTCCTGACTTGTACAGGGACGACTTGAGAAGGTCATACCTGGGGGGAGAGAGGGCGGTGAGACGAGGAAGGGGACATGGTGAGGGAGAAGAGGGAGAGGGGAGAGGGGGAGTAGAGGCGGTAGACAGGGAGTAGAGGCGGTAGAGGGGGGGTAGAGCCAGTAGAAGGGGGGTAGAGAAGGCTGGCAATAGAGGTGGAAAACGGCAGCAAAAGCCACGCTATAAAACGGATGTGGGAGTCACGGAATAGGGGCCAATGGGGACGACTTCGGTTTTAAAAAGCGGGTGAGAGGCGGGTGAGGTGTCAGATAAAGCGTGTCAACAGAGAAGGCATGCACAAACACAAGGGTTCCTAGAACGGGGAGAGCAAAGGAGATGGGCAGCGCTAGGGTGGTAGAGCTAGGGGTTTGGAAGACATGCTAGGTTGCGAGATCTATGTGGTTGGGAGGGACATGCTAAAGAGAGTTGGAGCATGCCGACATCAAGAGCCCATCTCAGGGTGACATGATTTGTACTCACGATGCAAAGTTGAGTGCAGCATACGGGGCGATACCCAGCAGTGTAGGGAATAGGCCCTTGTACAAAGCCAGTGGACCCTCCTGTAATAAGTATATTACAGGCAGGTGGGGGAATGAACACAGACGGGTCAGAACATAATAACCCATTTAGGATGGTCGAGACCAACGCATATCCACAGAAATGTGCCATTTCCTTATAAAAGTAGTTATTACGAGACCAACCAAGCACACGAGGGCGCTTTGCTGCCGAACCCCCACCCACGCATTTCCCACTTCACCATCCTCCCCTTCCCTTCCTACCAACCATCCCTCTCCCAACCAACGATCATGCCTCGTTCCTCCCCCCCCCCACCCTCTCCTGCCCCTCACCTTAGCAATGATCGTGCCAAATGTGCGCAGAATCCCCGTGAACCCAGTCACCAGCAGCCATCTGCAGCCGCACCATGTCCAGCAGG
Source organism: Closterium sp. NIES-67 (assembly GCA_027943415.1). Lineage (NCBI taxonomy): Eukaryota > Viridiplantae > Streptophyta > Zygnematophyceae > Desmidiales > Closteriaceae > Closterium > Closterium sp. NIES-67. Next base: position 249,099 of record BQMB01001176.1, on the reverse strand, counting down.
TGCGTCAGAACCCCTCTCTCCCCTCCTCCCCCTCTCCTCACCCACTCCCCCCCCCCCCCCCCCCCCACACTTCCCACGCATTTCCCACTTCACCATCCTCCCCTTCCCTTCCTACCAACCATCCCTCTCCCAACCAACGATCATGCCTCGTTCCTCTCCCCCCCCCCCCCCCCTTTCAGCAATGATTGTGCCAAAGGTGTTCGAGATCCCTGTGCACCCGGACGTGGGCATGGCCATGCGCAGCCGTACCGTGTCCAGCGGGTGCCACGTGTTCCTGGAACCCACGCACTCTTACCAACCGGATTGCACCCATTCAAACTCTCACACTTGTCCAACCCCCCCATCCCCCCCTCACCACCCCCTGTTCTCACTCTCCCCGTCCCATCCCACCCTCCCCCATCCCCGCCACCCCTTACCTTGGCAATGATCGTGCCAAAGGCGTTCGAGATCCCCGTGTACCCGGACGTGGGCATGGCCATGCGCAGGCGCACCGTGTCCAGCGGGTGCGTGAGCGCCGTGGCCGTCATGCCCGCCATGGCGCCCGCCATCAGCCGCTGCGGCACGGTCAGCTGCCCACTGGAGCCCGCCAGCAGCATCTTGTACTGCTCGTGCGACGTGAACTGAGGGGGGGGGGAATTAAGAGGGTGTGATTGATTACAGGCATCTTGTATTGCACGTGCTGTGTGAACTGGGGGAGGCGCAAGGGATATGAAAGGTACAGGGGTTGGAAAAGGAGGGGGTTTAAGCGAAGGTCCGCGCTGCGCTTTGGGCAGGTTCGTACAGCGCCGGGGCGAGTGGCTGGCACATCGGGGTTTGGGGTTTTACACACACTTTCAAGCTCTCCGCACAAGCGGTCCAGTGGCTGATCGAGCTGCGTAAACGCGCGTTTGCGGATTGCGCAATGCGGGGTGCGCGTTGTGGGGATGCCGTGGAAGAACAAGGTCACAAGGCACCAATCAGCATCTATCAGCGAGGGGAGCAGGGATGCGGGGATGCGGGGATGCGGGGATGCGGGGATGCGGGGATGCGGGGATGCGGGGATGCGGGAGCAGAGGAGCGGCAAGCAAGCAACAGCACGGCATCGTACCACGGCTTTAAGAAGCACAGCGCGAGAAAGAAGAAGCAGAGAGAGCGCGAGCAGCGCACCTGGGAAGCGGAGTACGGGAAGATGCGGACGATGTTGAGCCCGTTGCCCTTCCAGAACGCGCGGATGCCCTCCTCCCGCCCGATCTTCATTATGGCTTGCCCCACGCCCGTGTACGCGTTAGCAGACGTGCCTAGCTGCCCCAGATGCTGCACCTGTAGACCCAATAGCGTGCAGAGTGAGTTAAAAAACCGGGAGGAACTAACTGGCATATCCTGCTCTCAATCCCTCAATAAGTAGAATCATTAGAAAGGTTTACTGAAGTTAAGTTAATTCCGCAACAATGACAGAACCAGTGCTGAAAATTATAAACACTTTAGGCGATCCAGCGATTTTGGTAGTGCGGGAGGGGCTGAGTCCAATCTTGGACGTTATTCAGTAACGTACCTGGAGCAGAAGCTTGATTCGATCGAGCGGTGCCGTGCACGTTCGAGCAACAGCGCCTGCCATGCCGCCAGCGAACAGGAGCCGCCACGACCGACCACCTCTGCCTTGTTGCTTAGGAGGAGCAGGCGGAGCAGGGAGAGCAGGCTGCTGCTGCTCTTGCTCTTGTTGCTGCTCTTGTTGCTGGTCTTGTTGCTGCGTTTCTACCGCGGCTTGATCTGCCGATTCTGATGACGTGGAGGCTTTATCTTCCGTTGGTTTATCATGCTGACTCATATTCGACGCGATCGTGGTTAACGATCTGGTTTACGGTGACGTCAGCAAGGCGGAGACGGCACTTGGGGGGTTGCGATGAGCTCGGAAAGTAGATACGGAACGCGGCTGGACCTTTCAAACTGAAAATGCGGTTGTCAAAGCCTTTGGGAAGTGTAATGTGGGGTGATTATGGAAAATTCGGCGTTGGACGAAGGCGGGTTGCAAGCGGACGGCGTACTATAGAATATCCGGGATAGACACGCACGGTGGGATGGTTTTATACGGATACGAATGGAGGCGGAGCGGAGATGGTAGGTGCTACGGTTGTCAACGACGATGCGGGGATAAGGAGGCGGACGGAGATTAATTAAAGGATCGGCTCTTGCCGCGAAACGAAACGGCAACAGAGGCCGAAAACCAAGGCGGATCCCTCGTATGTGAGGTAGGCTGGGACAGAGAAATGTAAAATCCCCCCTGACAGCAGCAGCAAGAGCAGCGCCTTCGAAAAGGCCTTCTCTCTATGCGAAACGCTACTGATCAGAGTGGAGTGGAATATACCTGCTGTGTGCTGTTGATCGGGCAGCTCAGCCCAGACTGGGGATAAGGGAGTGGCTGGAGTGGCTGAAATCAGCAAGCAATTCTAGACCACTCACCTGCTCGTTGTCCCCTATTGGAGCCTGGTCTGTTTGGGCGCGAAAACTGAAGGGGTTCCCGAGGCTGAAGCGCGGCAGGGGGGTTCAGGAAAAAGGTTTCAGGGACGGTGGGGATGGGCGGGGGGCTACTCTTTCAAAGGAGGAGGTGATAGATCCGACGGTTGATAGCTCTTGTTGGCACCCCGAAGTCATCGAAGCTTGCGGGGGGTTTTCTGATAGTGAGGGAATTCATTCTCGAACGCAGTGGCTCGGTTCGGAGGCCAGCCCACCGCCGCACTTACCGGTACCAGACCTCAGCCCGAACCGCCGACCGAACCTTTCACGTCAATTCCCGGCAAGCTTCTCCGCCAGCCTGCCTAGGAATCGTTGTTCTCACAATTCCAATACAGTACTGTAATGTCATTTGTCCGCCCTAGTCAATACAGTGAATGTTTCTATCAACCCGAACACCATTATGCAATTTATTCAGCATGCTCCCTCCTTCACACTCTCCCTGTCTCTCGCTTCTGTCTGCTCAATTCCTTCCCGCTCGTTCTAAGCACACCTGCCCTGCCAGTTGCCTTGAGCTCCAATTTCCCCCTCCAACCCTCCTTCCACCATTGCCCACGCAACCAAATAAATCCCAGCCACAAGGTTAAAATCTGTGAGATGAGAAGCCTTATCCTTCTAAACTCTCTCAACGAAACCCTAGTTCCGATCGTCGCGCCGTGGTGCGGAATTTGCCTGATCTTTCTTTAGTATGTGTTCTCGCTAGACAAGATAGCCTGATGGATTGATCGCACATCCTCCGCTAACGATTGTTTCTAACTAGTATCAAGAGCTTTCTTCGCGGCTTGACTGCTTCTACCGATACCCCACGTGCGCATTCCGTGCAACCGACTTCTCCGTGGCCCTCCTCAACTCCGTAACCTCTCCGCAGACTCTCCGCGGACTCTCCGTGGGCTCTCCGTGATCGTCTGCCTATGGCGGTGACTTTGCCATCAGAGATCTCACGATACGGAGAAGCGCAGCGGTCTTTTGAAACCTAATCGCCTGCCACGATAAGAACTCGATTTCTATCGCGACGCGACGAGCACCGGATTTGGAGGTTCGAGCGGCTGCTATTGCCAGGAATGGCTCGGCTTCCATTGATTTCAAGAGCTGCGGATGATCCATGGCGGGTTTTTTGCCCCAGAAGCTCGGATGCCTTGAGAAGAGAGGAATCTCCTTGAGGGGTTTGAAGGTCGTTCCGGAGGTACTAAAAGGAGTACTTTGTTAAACATCAGGTCTTCCTTCTTTCGCCAGAGGTAGTCAGTTCCGTAACCCTGCTCTGTTTGTTCTCTGGAAATGTTAAGTCAATTTTCAGATCCTTCAACCAGAGCGATTTCTATCCTTTTTGCCCGGGATTATCGACTCAACTTTCTGACGCTGGAGTCTGTTCTAACGTGCAATTTCGCGCGCAAAAGCCTATCGCCGGGTACACGTGGCGTGCGTAGCGGTGCTACAATCTAGGCGTGTATAACGGTCGTACACTCGTGTCCGCGTGTGTAGCGGCGGTGTTACAGTCGTAGCGTCAACAGCCTCAAGCGCCAGCAGACTTAAGCGTCAACCGCTCCAAGCGTCGACATTCTTAAGCGTCCACAGAATTTTTAAGTGCGAGGCGACGGGAGGGGAGGTAGCGGGGCGGGCGAAATTTGAGAATTCGCAAAAATCACCCACGATGACGGGCGATGTGGCGGAGCTGGTGGAGCAGTACAAGTGCGAGCTTGCGGAGCTGACGTTCAACAGCAAGCCCATCATCACCAACCTCACCATCATCGCGGGCGAGAACGCGCACGCCGCCAAGGCCATCGCCAATACCATCTGCCAGCACATCATCGAGGTACTGCTGCTGCTGCTCTCCTGCTGCTGCTTCGTGGCCGCTTTCCTGCTCCTGCTTCGTGGCTGCTTTCCTGCTGCTGGTGGCGTAGGCTCAGTCGGTCAGGGTTTGATGGCGGCCGTAGGCTCCGCCAGGGGTTTTGCGGGATGGATCTTCTTTCTTTCTTCGTTTTAGGGTTTTTGGGAGCGGCATGCAGCATAGTGAGGTGGCGGTTTTTTCATGCCACCATTTTCCCGAACCACTTCTAGTCTATTATATATATTTCCCTGTTCCCAAACGGTTTGCTCTCTTCGTCACTGGCCGGATTTGATCTCCATGTCCGCTTGTTCGCGCGCTGGCGTGATCCCGTGTTTGCCTGTTTGTTTATCTCCCCTCCCCCCCCCCCCCCCCCCTCCCCCCCCACCCCTCTTTTCCTTGCATCTCCGGCAGGTGCCCCGGGACCAGAAGCTGCCAGTGCTGTATCTACTGGACAGCATCGTCAAGAACGAAGGCGGGCCCTACATTGACGTCTTCGCCGCTCGCCTTCCCGAGGTACTGCCGTGCCGCCATGCCGCCGCGCCGCCGTGCCCTCATGCTGCCTCATGTTGCTGCTTCGATGTTCGTTTTGCTGTGGAGCTGAATCCTTCTGCTGATAAAATGCTGTCAAGTTTAGACTGTTCTGTACCACATTCGCTGCTGCTGTGTGCATGCGCCGTTCTCCTGCGTTCACTGCAATACCTGCTGCTTTCTTCTGTCTCGGATCCCTCCCCTCCCTCCCCTCCCTCCCCTCCATCCCCTCCGTCGCCTCCTCTCGCCTCAGCGTCTCCTCCCTAACTTCTCTCCATCGCCCTCTTGTTCGCCCTCTCTCCCCTTTCCCCCCCACTCCCCTTTCCCCCCTCCCCCCCCCCCCCCCGTTCCTCCCCCCGTTCCTCCCCCCTTTCCCCCTCCCGGGCCCCTTCCCCCGCTCCCTTTCACGCGCAGGTATTCTGCCGCGCCTATGACCAGGTGGACGGGGGAATCAAGCCCCAAATGCGCCATCTCTTCGACACCTGGCGCAGCGTCTTCCCCCATCAGCCCCTCCGCGCCATCGAGCTCCGCCTGCGCTTCCCCCCTCCCCCTTCCGCCACCGGGGGGAAACCCCCTCCGCCCGGCATTCCCCCTGGCGCCATGGGGGGAGGGCATATGGGGCCGGCGCATCCAGGGCTCCCCCACCATGGTGCTGGCGGGGGGGGAGGAGGCGGGGGTGTTCCGCCCAATCACGCGCAGCATCCGCATCATGGGCATCCGGGCATGGGTTCCCCGCACCTTCCCCCCGCCATCCCCGCGCACGCCAGAGCGCATGCTGGGGGAGCAGCGGGCAGAGGGGGAGGGGCGGGTGGCGGAGGCGCGGACGGCGGGGGAGGTATGCCGTTGGACTCCCCTGGCTCGGGGAGAATCCATGTGAACCCCAAGTATCTGAAAGCCGCGCAGGTGCAGCAGCAGCAGCAGCAACAGCAGCAACAGCAGCAGCAACAACAGCAGAGGATGCAGCAGCAGGTGAGCATGCGTGACAGGGGGGGGAACGAGGGGGGGGAATTGGGGGGGAATTGGGGGGGAATTGGGGGGGAATTGGGGGGGAATTGGGGGGGAATTGGGGGGTAATTGGGGGGGGTTTGGGGGGAAGTATGACAAGTTTCTTCAGATCCCTCCACCGACTCTTGAATGCACTTGGAGTGCCCGACTCCTTACCCTCGTTCTCCTCCCTCCCATTCCCCACATTCCCCCCCAATCCAATCCCCTCCTCCTTCTCTCCCCCTCGCTCCCACGCTCTTCCCCCGCTGTTTCTGCTCCTTCCCCCCTTTTCCCCGCGTCCCCTTTCCGCTGGACCTAGGGTTTGGCCTCTAGGCGAGCAGCAGCGGCAGCAGCAGCCGGCATAGCAGCCCAGCAGCGGCACACTGCAAGTCCGCGCGCAGGCAATGGCACGCTACAGCAGCGCCGAGCAGCAGCAGCGGCGGCGGCGGCAGCGGCAGCAGCTAGCAGGGGGTCGGATGGGCGCGCAGCAGAGTGGGGAATCACAGCCCCCTCTGGAAGATCCACAGGGGCAGGTGGGGCAGGTGGGCTAGGGGGTGCTGCTACCTCTACCTCCTCTTCCTCCGCCTCTGCTGCTAATGGTGGCTCCGGGGGAAGGGCAGGGGGAGGAGCGGGAGCAAGGGCGCTGGAACGGGAGAGAGGGGCGGGGGGGAGGGGAGGGGCTGCGGGGAGGGGAGGGAGGGGGGCGCGGGGGGTTGCGGGTGTGGGTAGAGGAGCAGGCAGAGCGGGAGGAGGGGGGGGAGGCGCAGCAGTAGGTTCGGGGTCTCACCCCGCTCGTGCTTCGGCTGCAGCTGCTGCAGCAACGGCAGCAGCAGCAGCAGCTATGGGGAAGATGAAGGGGGGTAGAAGACCCGGGGGGTTAGGTAGTGGCGCAGCAGCAGGGGGGGCCGTTCCGCCGCCGCCTCACCCGGTTGGCAGAGGGCGCGGGGCTCCTCCAATGAGGCAACGCCACGTGCAGCCAGCTGTGGAGGTGTATGAGGAGGAGGAGGAGGAGGGGCCGCGGTTAAGAGCCCAGTATGGAAGATACGGGTTAGAGGGGGAGGCGGAGGAAGAGGAAGAGGAGGAGGAAGAAGCGGAGGAGGAGGAGGAGGAGGAGGATGAGTTGGTAGGTCCTGCAGTGGAGTATGACGGGATGGAGGGGAGGGAGGGGGGGGCGGACGGAGGGGGGGACGATGGGGGGTGGTTGGATAGGAGGGTGGCTGTGGATGATGATGAAGATGAGCAGGAGGAAGAGGGAGGGGACGAAGCGTTTGCAAACGACATGACAGGTGAGTGAGGGCGTGTGTTATCATCACCATCTGTCTGTATTTCCCAACCTTCCCCTTCTTCCTTCCAGCTGCTTCTCACCCTCGCTGCGATTCTTCCCTGCAGTTTCTCCGCCTTTGCTGCTTCACGCCCTTCTCTGCGTCTCTGACCTTGCTGATCGTCTCCCTCTCGCTGACTTTTGAGTCAACTCAAATTGTCAGTCCCTTGCCGTTTGTCCCTTCTCTGACCTTGCGGATCGTCTCCCTCTGGCTGTGGCTGTGCAGGAGGAGGAATGGATCAGTTCGCACCCCCCCCTCGGCCCGCTCGCTCCATCCCCGATCGCTACCACCGTCCCGCTGCTGCCGCTCCTGCTGCTGCTACCGGTGCCGCACGGGGAAGGGCAGCAGCAGCAGCAGCTGATGACCGAATGCTTGCCGGTGCTTCTACGAAGCCGCTAGTTAGAGGGAGGCCTGCTCGAGTGCTGCGTGCCGCACATACAGGAGGCGCTGCAGGTGGTGTGGGTGCCGGTGGTGCTGGTGCGGGGGAGCGGGTAAGCAGCACGCATTTCCAGTGGAAGGAGGTTACTGAAGTGGTTCCTGCCCCTATGGTGGCTCGCCAGCAGCAGCTTCGTGCACGGGAGCAGGCTTTGCTTGATGATGATCAGGTATCGAGTTGCTCTGGCTGCTGGCTGCTGCTTGTTGTTGTTGCGACTTGCAAGCCAGCTCAAGGCCACCACATGCCAATTGGCCCATAGCTTCTCTCCCGTCTGCCTCCCGTCTGCCTCCCTTCTGATTGTCCAGCTTCCCGACTAATCTCTTTCTCCTCCGTTTTTTCTCCGCTTTTTCTAATCTCTTTCATCCCCTTCCTCCCCTTCCCCCCCCCCACCCCCACCCCCTTCACCCGTCCCCCATTCCAGGGGCTTCCCATCCCACCCCGCTCCGCCCTCCGCCGCCCCCGTCCCCCCAGCGATTCCTTCCCCCTGCAACCAGACCTGCCCGGCCCCTCCCACCTCCGCTCGCGCCCCCACCACCCAGCAGCAGCCGACCCCCGCGTAGCAGACACCTGGCCCGCACCAGCAACAACGTCCAGAGCTCTAGCAGCAGCAGCAGCAGCTAGAGCAGCAGCAGCAGCAGCAAGAGTGGCGGATCTGGGCCCGGACTTACCAGACGTGGACGTGCACGACCTGCTGCCACTCCCTCGCTCCTCTGCTCCCCTTCCCGCTGCTCCCGCGCCACCGTATCGCGGCGCCCATCCCCCTCTCCCGCCTGCGTCTGCTGCTGCGGCTAGAGGGTACCAAACGGGTGAGCAGTTTGAGCAGTTTGGCCCAGATATGAAGCACCTGCCTGGTGTCGGCTCGTCCGGGGATTTGGCATTGGACGCAGCAGCAGCAGCAGCAGCAGCTCTTCCCTTCTCCTCTCACCAGCTCACGTCCCTGCTGCAGCAGGTCGGTGCTGCTGTTGGGAATCTCCCTGGAGAGAGACAGACAGGGGCAGCAGCAGGAGGAGCAGGAGCAGGAGCAGGAGCAGGGACACCACTGCCACCGCTTTCACCGACAACCCTTCCAAATCTGCCGTCCCCCACTCCTCCCCATGCTCCCCATCCTGCTGCTCCTCCTCCTCTCGGCCTGCCTCTTCCCAGCATCCCGCCTCTCCCTCCACATGCCCCTCCCAGCGCGCTCCTTTCGTCTCTCGCCAACCTCTTGCCGCCTGCTTCTGCTGTGCGTGCCCGCATGCCCGTCTCTCCTCCCCCTCCCGCGGCCGCCATGCCTCCTCTCCCTCCTGCACTTCCGGCTTCCCTCTCCTCCCTGCTCCCGCCTGTGGCGCCTCCCTATTCTGGAGCCTATGGTGCTGGTGATTATAGCAGGGACAGTGTGGGGGTGGGGGAACCCCCTTCGGTTGCTGGTGCTAGTGGTGATGGTGGGGGGGGGGAAGGAGGGGGGGGCGCGGGTCTGTCTAACCTTCTCTCCTCGCTTTTGACTCAAGGTGTTCTAAACATTGGCTCTTCCGCAGCAGCAGCAGCAGCAGCAGGAGGAGGAGCAGCAGGAGCAGCAGGGGTGCCCCCCACAATGCCTGCATCCTTTACTCCTCCTCTTCCTCCCCTCCCCCCATCGGCACCCCCTCCCTCCCTCGCCACCTCCCATCCTGCACCCTTTGACCGTGTCCCCACCCCTCCCTTGCCCCCCCAACACCATACCCCCTTCCCACCACACGCGCCACATGCCCCCTCCCAACCGCCCCAGCACTCCGCATCCCCCCACCCCCCGTTCCCCCATCCGCACCCTCCCCCTCCCCCTGCTCCACAGGACCTCCCCCCTCCTTTGCGTATTATATCACATGCGGCTCTGGCGTCAGTAGGGCGGGAGATTAAGCAGGAGGTGCTAAGATCCCGCCATGAGGCGGTCGTTGCCGCCCTCTATTTCGACTTCCCCCGCCAGTGCGCCACATGCGGACGAAGGTTTGCCGACCAGGAGGAGTACGGGCGGCACCTGGACGGGCATTTCCTGAAGCGGAAGCGGTTGAAGCAGCAGAAGGCGCAGTCGCGCATGTGGTACGTGTCGACGCGTGATTGGCTCTCAGAATCCACCTCTTCTGCTGCTGCTTCTGGTGCTGTGCCTGGTGCTAGTGGTGCTGCAACCGAAGCAGGGGGGATGGGAGGAGGGGCGGGTGAAGGAGCAGGAGGAATGGGATCAACGAGAGAGGGAGAGGGAGGCGGAGGAGGAGGAGGAGGGGCTGCCTCTAGTGGTGGTGCTGCTGCTGCTGAGAGTAAACTAATGCCCGGTGTTGCTGTTTCTTCTGCTGCTGCTGGCGGGGCGGCGGATAGAGGAGGGATGGGGATTGAAAGAGGAGATGGAGGAGTAGGAGGAGGAAGAGAGGGCGGAGGAGGAATAGGCGGAGGGGAAGGGGGAGTTGTGGGTGTCAGTGAGGCAGGAGGAGGGGTGGGGGATCAAGGCGGGGCGAGTCTAGCGGTGCCTGCAGAGGAGGAGGCGGATGACTGGTGTGCGCTGTGTGGGGAGAAGTTTGCAGTGTTCTTTGATCCCGAGGAGGACGAGTGGATGTATAGAGGGGCCGTGGTAGAGGGGGTGGCAGGAGGTGTTGTTGCTGCTGCTGGTCGTACTGGGGAAGGGGTAGGGGAGGGGCGACGCCCCCGCATTGTGCATGCGACGTGTCGAGAGGTATGTTTGGATGTGGGCTTGGTGTGCCATGTCCCGCTGTTTCTCGCCGTTTGTTTCTCTCTCTCTCTTTCGTTTCCAATGTCTGAATTCCCTTTGGTTCGCTTCATTGTGAGACAAGAAGCGCTGTCTCTTTTTTCCAGCTTTCCCGCGCTGCTCTCACTGTATTCCCTCTCCCTCTGTTTTCGAATCTCCCCACACTTCCTGGCCTCCTGTACCTGTCATGATTGTTTGCATGCCTGAATGCCCGAACACACACACGCACACACCTTTTTTTCCATCTCCCCCCTCCTCCTCCTCCCCCCCTCACGCATGCATCCCCATAACCTCATATGAACCACACGAACACATGCACGAACGCACGCATGCATGCATGCATGCATATGCATCCGCGCATTCCATGGCCTCAGGCGAGCACCAGCAGAGGTTCTTCGGACAGCAGTCGCAGCAAGCGCCTGCGAGTGGAGTGACCGGGAAGACAGTTGCAGAGAGGGCACAGCAGAAGCAGGAGGCCCAGCAGAAGCCTTTGCTGGCACAGCAGTTGCGAAAAGCTCGAGCCAACAGGCGCGTTTTCGTTCGAAAACGTGTCTACTATTGACCACCCGATACTACCTGCCTGCTTTTCACGTTGATCGTCAACTCTGATGTGCCGCGCTGCCTTCGCGCTGCCTTCGCGCTGCCTTCGCGCTGCCTTCTGTTTGGGGGCATACAAACTCCAAAACGGTCACGCTGCATTGCACCACCACGCGACACACGTGATGTGCCGTGAGGGTGCCCTGATGCCATGATGCAACCCGACAGACAGGGAGGAACCAATGAGGCACGCATGACTCATGAGCGAACAGCGCTGTTGCTGCCGGGCTGGCTCCTGATGTTACTGGTACTGTTGCTGTTGCTGCTGCTGCTGCTGACCCAGCCATGACTGCCTTTCAGAGCCGGCGAAGCCACTGCTAGTACCTTCGGTAGGAGTGACTGACAGGGCACAACACAACTCATGACTCACGAGTCACATCAAGGGTTTTGGGGACAAGATGAGGCACGAGGTGCAAAATATTGGCGCGCCATGGCATCAAGTTCCCTGGTGCAGTTGTTCCTTGGGTTATATCCGTGTGACGAAGGCTTGGGCCTTGGGCAAGACTAGGACGGGCGCAGGTGTAGTGTGCGTGCTGGAATGGGGGCAGGTTGGCCTACTGCATTTGGGTGTGCAGATGTCAGTGCCTGTGGTGCCTGTAGGTGCAGTTGCTGGCATTGCAAGTGCAGGTGCAGCCCCTAGACATGAGCTGCAGGTGTTGGTTTGGTTTCTCGTGGTCGGCTTGACTGTACTGGTGGGAACTGTTTGGTTTAGGTGAGGTGACCCGTTGCCGTCTCTCCTCTCAGGCTGACAAGAAATGGCTGCCTACCTAGGATCGTGGACTTGTTTGTCTGCTGCACGGAAAGCATGCGGTCTGACAACTGATGCTGAGGGGTAGTATGTAGCTTGTTTTTCTGTGCTTTGGCCTGCTGTGCTCTGCTCATTGCTCCGCAGTAGTCCCCGCTCCATAAACCTGCTGCTGCTGCTACTGCTGCTGGTGCGATCGGTAGTGTTCCTGCACAGCTGTGTCTGGTCTCTTTGACACTGCTTCCCTGTGCCTGCTACCTCAGCGCTCCATCATTCTCCTCCATTGTTTGTCTTGTTTAGGTGCCTCATCCCTGCTGACCTGTAGATGCACGTTAGTGTGCTCCCTAACACTGTCCTGCTTGTTTGAGGTGGTTAGCTGTTTAGATTGTGACCAATGACCATGTTGCTGCTGTATTAGTCGCCTAGACGTATGCACATAGCGGTTGATGTAGGTTGGAGTATTTCTATGAAGCTTAGTACCATATGTAAACTCTACAATGCACACCTCTACCATCTCTGTGCCATGGGTGGGACTCACGGCTTGTGTGTGGGGTATCTGATAAGATCTCTAGTTGGCTGACTTGACTAATAAAGTGCAGCCATTCAGTGCACGTCAGCAGAACTTGATATTGGTTCTCCCAATCCGCGTGGGGCCTGGTCGTCTTGAGCCTATCACTGCGCAGGCCTGATAAAATGCGTCCGTCAATTCCAATTGGGTGGAAAATAGCCCAGAAGACAGGAATGTATGCCACGTGGTACATTTCCTCCATTACGTACATTTCATGTCTACTAGCCCGAAACTCAGGAATTACGGGATACATTTTCTTTCGCACACCGAGTTTTGTGAAAGTCGAGCCGGGAGAATTACCACCGAATCAATAGACAGGGCAGCTCAAGACTTCACAAAACACGTCTGATTTTTGGGACAGTCTATCCCCGAGTTCACATCGTCTCCGATTTCTAGATCCTTCGGTCAGGAAACTCTGTGCTCTCTTGCTGGAAGCCCAACCTGCGCTTTTTCCCCGGTGGAAAAGGGGCTTCGCGATTTTTCCACGGTTCAAGCTTCAAATATCTGCTGCATTCCTCGAGGCCAGGGAAGGCAGCAAGGAAAGCTGTGTGTGTGTGCCATAGAGAAGCCCACAGGACAGGAGTGAATCTAGGCTGGGAAATGGACAAAGGCGTGACGAAGTCAGCCCTCTGACCTGTCCTCTCCACCCTCCTCTCGCCCCACCCAACACTGCAGTACAACGCCACCCGTGAGTCCGTGACCTGTCCATTGTGCTCTCCTGTTCTTTCACCAGTTTGGCTTCTCGCGTATCGCCCTAGCCCCATCTGCTTTTCTTCTCCCTCGGTTTGGTTTGGTTCCTGAATCTTCAGCTTGCTAGCACAGGGTTCTTGGCTTGGCTCGTCTGTAGCGGCATTCTCTACCAGCACCATAAGCTTAGATCTCTGTGTATCTTGATCCACTTGTGCTGACAGCCACCCCTGGCTATTTCGCTTTAGTGGCACTATCGGGCCCTCTGATAGCTCCTCGCTCATACCTCTCTTTCGCGAGCAACGCGTTCTTATTAGTGGGCTTGTTTTTTTATTTTTGGTCTTCATCCGCGTTTCCAGATTTTCCAGCTCGTTATCGAGAATGATTCTTCGCATCGTGAATCCCCATGCCGCCGGGCGTCCCATTGCCCAGATTTCTCGCACAGCATCGTCGCCAGCGTCGTCAGCGTCATCGTCGCCCCTGCCAGAACGAGGCGCCGGATTCGCGATAAGCGCATCGTCAGTTACCAGCAAATCTGTGTCGCTCGCGAGGCCCTTCCACCACCATGCTCCCGTGGTAACATTTCGCACATTCCGTAAGCCTTCCGCCGTGCGTGCGATAGCGTACTCGAGTTGTAGCCGGAGCACGGCGTTGTCCCAGCAGCACTGGGGGGGGTTGACGAGGCGTGCTCTAAACCGAGTCCGAGACCGAGACCTCTCCGGTCTTTCGCCCGCGTCAATTTCTTCGAGGCCGCAAGGGAGAGTGGCGGGTTCGACGTCGATCCGCGCGGAATCGGAATCATCTGAGCCGTCGCCTGCAGGTAGCTGCTTATGAAGAAAAACACAAATAAGAATAAATAATTGAATCATGTTTACTGGGGTGTTTCTCTGGTTTCTTGCCTGTTGTTTCTGGGGAAGAAGGTGGCCTAATTCCCCACCTGGTGCATTCCCTCTCTTGGCTGTTTCTGCCCTTGTAATCTCCCTCTCCATTCAGCCCGTTCTCCCCACGTTTACTTGTACCTCGGGTGTAATTTGTTTTGTTTCAAGCGCTGGTCGTATTCAAATGAGCGTGCCGCTTTCCGCTGAACCTAAACACTATCTAACCTAACCCACCTGCGACACGTGCAGCGGCGGCGCCGGCAGCGGGGACGGTGTCAGTGGCATTCCGTCTGACCCGGCAGTGCGCGTACGGGCAGAAGTTCTTCGTGTCGGGCGCGCACGAGGCGCTGGGGGGGTGGGACCTGGAGAAGGCGATACCTGCGGAGTGGTCGGAAGGGCACGTCTGGACGGCCAAGGCGGTGAGACTGACTGACGGAGTGACTGACTGACTGGCTGACTGACTGACGGACTGACTGACTGACAGTGTGACTGGCTGACTGACTGAGTGCCTGACTCGCTTTACGTGATCTGCCAGATGCGCCATTTTGATTGGTCAGATCAGCGCAGCTTGGAGTTTTCAGTCCGCGGAACATGTGAGGCGGTGACGAAGCTCGCGGTGATGGGTCACCGCTGGTTTCCCGTTTCGTGACTTTCGTGAGAACGTGACTGGGATATGGAGGGGGGTGTCACTGATGCGTCAGTGGTGCCCACTGAAAGAGCAGATCCTGTCCGCTTGGCAGCCGACTCCCAAGTATACTTTCAGCAGGCAGATAAGAAGTATACTCTAAGTCTGCAGCGAGCATCGGCATCGCTAAAATAAAAAGGAATAATTAATTTATGTTTTTTTGTTAAGGCCAAAAGGAAACTGAGGGTCAAGTGTCAGGGTTCGGCTATGCCAGTGACCCATGTAGGGAGCTGGTGCAAGAGAAAGCAAGAAGGGGTGTCAGAGGGCAGTACTAGTGGGGTTGACAGCGAGAATGGCATGAGGTCTGGCAGTACTTGTGGGGTTTAACGTCACTGCAGAGGCGAAGCCCCTCGTGCTGTCTCTCTGCCCTCCAGTGTGTTATGGTGGGGAAACTTTTGAGTCGACTCAAAAGTCACTGCAGAGGTGTAGCCCCTCCTGTTGTCATTCTGCCGTTCCAGTTGTTATTGTGTGGAAACAGCGCCAGGGGGAGCGGCCGTTAGTCACTTGAATTGTAGAAGAGAAACCGTTTCCAACCCCTCTCTTTCAACTTCTCCTCCCAAGTGCTGCCGCGCAATGCGCGCACGATGCGTCGCTGCTGTTCAAGTGCGTGATGGTGGGGAAGTGTGGCGAGGTGGAGTGGCAGCAGGGCCTAGAAGCGTCACAATACCTGTTGTCAATACCTGTTGTCAATACCTGTTGTCAATACCTGTTGTCAATACCTGTTGTCAATACCTGTTGTCAATACCTGTTGTCAATACCTGTTGTCAATACCTGTTGTCAATACCTGTTGTCAATACCTGTTGTCAATACCTGTTGTCAATACCTGTTGTTAATACCTGTTGTCAATACCTGCTGTCAATACCTGTTGTCAATACCTGTTGTCAATACCTGTTGTCAATACCTGTTGTGAAACCCGCTTTCCTTAACCCCATGTGCCATCCCCTTCCTCTCTTTCCCCAGGTGGTGCCCCAGAACGCATCCCTGCCGTTCAAGTGTGTGATGGTGGGGAAGCGGGGCGAGGTGGAGTGGCAGCAGGGACTTGAACTGTGTAAAGAAACCCTTCGTAACCCCTCTCATTCCACTCGTCCTCCCCATGTGCCGTCCCCCCTTCCCTCCCAGATGGTGCCCCGCAACGCATCCCTGCCGTTCAAGTGTGTGATGGTGGGGAAGCGCGGCGAGGTGGAGTGGCAGCAGGGCGGCAACCACTGCCTGGACACCACGGCCGTGGGGGCGGTGATAGATGTCGATGTGCCATGGAGCACAGCCGACGCCCTTGTCATCTCCAACCGGGATGATCTTGACTCCCCCTCTGCTGCTTCTGCTGCTGCGGCTGCTGCTGCTGCTCCACCTGCGCGCAAACCTGCTGGGAATGACGCTGCTGCTGTTGCGTCTGATGCTGCTGCTCCTGCCACGCCTGCTGCTGCTGCTCCTGCTGTTGTTCCTGCCGTTGCCACTGCTGTTGTTCCTTCTGCCGCATCTGCTCCTAAGCCGCTAGTGGCTGTGCCGCCTCGTCGCCCTGCTCCCCTAGTAGCAGCGCCGCCAGCACGCCCTGTCGCCATCACTGCTGCGGCTGCTCCTCAGCAAGTTTTCGTGGGATCACCAACAGCAGCAGCAGCACCAGCAGCACCAGCAGCGCCAGAAGCACCAGCACCAGCACCAGCAGCAGAGAAGGTAAAGGGGTTCGGACGCCAGTGGTTGGCATTGGGGTGGCAGAGGGTGTGAATGGGGGTGAGTGCTGTGCGAATTGGTCAGATTCTGCACTTTGGAAGGCTTTGGGTTTGACATCTCCTTTATTCTCCTCCTTACAATTCCCAACAAGCATTGTTATTGAGTCACTGCTGTGCCTCGCTTCCACTCGTTTTCCATTCACACACTGCTGTTGAGTTGTGGCACCTCAAAATAGACTCCCTAAACCCTGAGTCACTGCTGTGCCTCTCTTCCACCTCGTTTTTCACTCGCTGTTGCGAGGGTAGCCTCATCGATTCCTCGCTCCTTCTGCCTCTGATGTTGCCCTTTCAGGCGCAGGTGTCGACAAGCAGCAGCAGTTTGGGGGTGAAGGAAGCAACGCCCGCAGCAGCAGCAGCACTGCCAAAGCAACGTAAGCCAGCCAAGCCCCGGACAAGAAGACCACGGCAGCCACAGCAGCAGACAGGCCCGGCAGGGGAGCAGTAGTGTGAGAGGTTCTTGACTAGATTACAGGGTGGCTGGAATACATATGGTGGCTGCTATACTGTGTTGTGCACTGTTGAATGGCTATGGATTGGGGGAAGAGGGGGGGGAAGGGAGAGTGTTCGCCCGCTGGGGCGGCTGGAAGGAGGGGTGTGTGTGCTGGATGATAGGGGATCAGGAAGTGATGGCCATTATAGCTCACAAAAGGAATGGAGCTGCATGGCATGATGATGGTCTGATGGAGATGGCATGCTGGGATGACGCCACATGATGTCATGTCATGTGACTCGAGTCATGACTCGTGGAAGGGGCAGCATGGTGTGTCGGTGATTAGTGGCGGATACCGTTGCTGTAATAGTAGGTAGGAGCATCATGAACTTGTGGTAGTAGAGTCATGGTGCAAGCATGCTTGTCTCTCTCTACTTACTGCACTGGAAGTCTGGAAGTCTGAAGGCTCAGCAGCATCATCAAGTCTGCCATAGCATGCAATGTGTGCATGTGTTACTACTACCATACCTGTATGCCAATATCATACCGTAGTCACTGAATGGACCTTTAATTGTCAGTCTCAGCAGCACCCATTTAGTGCAATTCTGATGAGATGAGATATGGTCTGGTGCAATGCGGTGCAATATGGCATGAGAAGAGAATCTTGGCAGACAAGTCCTGTAACCGCAATCACTCCTACCTACTACACCTGGGAATTGGCCGTGGACAATACGGCACCAATATTGAAAGCAATATACTGGGATGCGATGCAGTGCAGATAAGCGTTCTTGATAATCCGTTGCGGGGGGACAAGTGAGTCACCCCTAAAGCCCAAATTTACACTACACGCGCTGGTACTGGTAGTAATACACGGAGGGTGCCACCAACCAGCCAAGCACACTGCCCTTACCATGCCAGGCAGAATCCCTCTACCACAAGGCATTCCCTCACCTTACACCTACGACATCCATCCCTTGGCTCCCTCTAGCCGGCTTCTCCAGCACACAGTTCAAATACACATGCAGCCCTTTCCTCTCCGTCCTATCTGTATTGCAGGGCATTTTTTAGACTTCTCAATTTCACCTCAGCTTACTTACACCTAGTGATACGACATCCATCCCTTGGCTCCCTCTCGCCGGCTTCTCGAGCACACAGTTCAAGTACACATGCGGCCCTTTCCTCTCCGTCCTATCTGTCTTGGGCATGAGACTCCAGAACCTCTTCTCATACCCCAGCACCTGCAGCACCCACACATAGATCCCCATCTCGTCCTTCGGCGCGTAGAACATCTCAAACCAGAGCAGCCCGCCCGGGCGGAGCACACGGTCCCACTCGAACAGCATCTCTTCGAACTCCAGCGGAGGCATGTACTTGATGCTGTTGATGCTGTGGATTATGTCCAGGGTTCCGTCGAAGAAGGGAAATCGCGCCTGGTGTGGTAGGTGTAAGGGGATAAGCCCCCGCGCGGCTATGGTTTCCATGTAGGGTAGCCCTGGTGCTGCTTCTGGTTTGCCTTTAAAAGCAGCGGTGGCGCCGGCAGCGGCGGCGGCTGCTGCTGCTGCTTCGCGGTTGAGGCCGGTTGTCATGATCGTCACGCCGTACTGTGCCATGTGCGCTGCAAAGGTGCCGCTGCCGCCTCCTATGTCCAGACCTAGTCTGCAAGGAAGGGAGGTCAAGATGAAGAAGCGATTGCATTGGGAAGGGGCGGGGAGAAGAAGGGGGGGTTGGAGGGGGCGAGGTGGGGAGGCAGGAAAAAAAACCCCATCCTACGCTATTCACCTTGCTTGGTGGAGTTGACTCACCTGAGCGACTCAAAAGAGCTGAGCGACTTGGGCTTCATGCGATGACGCCGGGCAAGGCAATGGAGCCAAGGAGATGGAGCCAAGGCAATGGAGCCAAGGCAATAGAGCCAAGGAGATGGAGCCAAGGAGATGGAGCCAAGGCAATGGAGCCAAGGAGATGGAGCCAAGGCAATGGAGCCAAGGCAATGGAGCCAAGGCAAGGCCAACAAACCCGTCCTTCTGCCTGACGGACAGCAAGCACCAGATCCGGCTTTGGATATATGGTGTGTGTTCGGTACACAACGCACACCACACCACACCACACCACACCTTTTGCTCTTGAACGATTTTCCACCCCAAATGACCTCCTTTCTCCACCAATCACAAGGGCCCGCCCTACGTTACTTGCCTGAGTGACTTGGGCTTCATGGCGATGACGTCAGCCATGGCGATGGAGCCCTTGTACGCACGGCGCCAACGGCGGGACTCGTGCGTCATGTTGAAGCAGTTGCGGCAGTCAGATGCAGTCAGCTGGTTGAGACAGCGGAACGAGTGGCACCGGTGCTGCTGCCACCGCACGTTGGAGTCGAGCAGGGCCTTCTGGCTGAACAGCGCATCTGGTACTGGCATGGGCTGGGAGGGGATGGGACGCAGGGGATACAGCGCGAGAAAGGGCGTTCTTAGGAGGCGCAGAATGCATCAAGTAAGGTGGCCATCTGGTATGGCGGTTAAGTTGGGCCAACAGCGCGACTCGTGCGCCATGTTGAAGCAGTTGCGGCAGTCGGAGGCGCTCAGCTGGTTAAGGCAGCGGAACGAGTGGCACCGGTGCTGCTGCCGCCGCACGTTGGAGTCGAGTAGTGCCTTCTGGTTAAAAAGCGCGTCTGGGATGGGCATGGGCTGGGATGGGAACGGGCACAACACAAGTAAGAGGCTGGTTGAGGCAGCGGAACGAGTGGCACCAGTGCTGCTGCCAGTGCACGTTGGAGTCAATGAGAGCCTTCTGGCTGACATGGGCGTCTGGTACCGGCATGGCTTGGAAAGGAAGGGACACAAGAGAAGAGGATGGTTGAGGCAGTGGTACGAGTGGCACCGGTGCTGCTGCCAGTGCACGTTGGAGTCAATGAGAGCCTTCTGGCTGAAAAGCGCGTCTGGTACCGGCATGGGCTGGGACGGGATGGGACGCAACGCAGGGGACACAGCACAAGAAAGGGCGTTCTTAGGGGGTGCAGAACGCAGCAAATAAGGTGGCAAATGGTATGGTGGTTAAGTTGAGCCAGCGGCGCGCCTCGTGCGTCACGTTGAAACAGTTGCGGCAGTAAGAGGCGCTCAGCTGGTTGAGGCAGCTGGACCACACTGGACCACACTGGACCACACGACCACACTGGACCTCACTGGACCACACTGGACCACACTTGACCACAGGACCACACTGGACCACAGTGGACCACACAGGACCACACTGGACCACAGTGGACCACACGACCACACTGGACCACACTGGACCACACGACCACACTGGACCACACTGGACCACACTGGACCACACTTGACCACAGGACCACACTGGACCACAGTGGACCACACAGGACCACACTGGACCACACTGGACCACACTGGACCACACTGGACCACACTGGACCACACTGGACCACACTTGACCACACAGGACCACTGGACCACACTGGACCACACTGGACCACACTGGACTGGATGACACTGGACCACACTGGACCACAGGACCACTGGACTGGACCACTGGACTGGACCACTGGACTGGACCACTGGACTGGACCACTGGAGACCACTGGACCACTGGACCATAGCACAGCATGGGGTGGGGCTATTCTTTGACAAGCTGACTTTTGAGTCTACTCAAAAGTCAGCCCTTCTCCTCGTGCTTCCTCATCCGTCCCAGGGGGGAGGCTATTTTTGAGGCGCCTCAAAGATAGACTCATCCGTCCCAGGGGGTGAGGCTGTTCGTTGACTGAGCCCACGCTCACCTCTCTAGGCTCCTCTGCGGTAGCAGCGATGCTCCTTCTCTTGGGCATGGAATTGCAGCCTTTATCAAACACCAGGTGCTGCACCAAGAGCCAGTCATCGGGAGCCAGGGCGGGGCTTGCTGGGAGGAGTGAGAATGACATTCAAAAGTACCCACGCTCACCTCTCTAGGCTCCTCCGCAGTAGCAGCGATGCACCTTCGCCTGGGCAGGGCATGGCACCCTTTATCGAACACCAAGTGCTGCACCAAAAGCCAGTCGTCAGGGCACGGTCCGCGCAGGGTGAAGTTGAAGTAGCGCCGCATGTCCGCTGCTGTGGCCTCGCACCGGTACGCGTGCGGCCCCGTGGCTGCTGCTGTAGCTGCTGCTGCCGCAGGGGGGTTGTACTGGGCCAAGGCTTGCTTCGCTGCTAGGAGGGCCTGAGGTGAGTGAATCAAAAGGGGAGGAGAGGGGGGGAGGGGGGGAGAGAGGGGGAGAGAGGGGGAGAGAGGGGGAGAGAGGGGGAGAGAGGGGGAGAGAGGGGGAGAGTGGGGGAGAGAGGGGGAGAGAGGGGGAGAGAGGGGGAGAGAGGGGGAGAGAGGGGGAGAGAGGAGGAGAGAGGAGGAGAGAGGAGGAGAGAGGGGTAAACAGAGGGGGGAGAGAAAGTGGGTCATATTGAGCCAGGGCCTACTTTGCTGGTAGAAGAGCCTGGGGAATTGCAGAATGAGGGGATGACAAGGAGAGGGGGAGGGAGAGAGGGGGGTGTTTTCAGATTAGCGGTAAGAGCGCCGATCCAGATGATCATCTAACTGAATAGACGCCTGCCTTCGTCTAGCCCAAACTCCCCACCCTGTCCCCCTTTCTGCCCTCCCTCCCGCCTCACCCTTCCCCCCCTCTTCCCCCCTCTTCCCCTCTCCCTCACTTCGCTCACCTCCCGAGACACATCACCAAAGTCT
Source organism: Closterium sp. NIES-67 (assembly GCA_027943415.1). Lineage (NCBI taxonomy): Eukaryota > Viridiplantae > Streptophyta > Zygnematophyceae > Desmidiales > Closteriaceae > Closterium > Closterium sp. NIES-67. The sequence continues at coordinate 227,777 of BQMB01001176.1, read as the reverse complement.
GGTTGTCTTAGGCGCCTCCCCCCATTCCCCCTCTCCCCCCTCCCCATTCTCCCCCCTCCCCTTCTCCACCCACCTCCCGAGACACGGTGCCATCACCAAAGTCTGGTGGTGAGGCGCCTCCTCCCCTCCCCCCTCTCCCCCCTTTCCCCCTTGCGCCTCCCTCTCTCCACGCACCTCCCGAGACACCGTGTCATCACCAACGGCCTCCTGTTCGTGCAACTGGCTCTCCAGGTGCAACTTCTCCGCCTGCAGCCGCGCCACCTCGCGCTGGAGTGTGATTCACGGGGGAAGGGGAAGAAAGAGGGAGGAGGGAGGGGGGGGGGGGGGGGGGGGTTGGGGGGAGAACATGGGAATGCACATGGGTTCTTGCGTCTGGCTCTCCACGTGCAGCTTCTCCGCCTGCAGCCGCGCCACCTCGCGCTGGGGGCAGAAGGATGGGGACGGGGGAGGGGAAAGGGGGGGATCAGGGGACGTGAGAGGGGGGGGGAAAAGGTGTGTGTGTGGGCATGGGGAATCAGGGCGTGAGGATGGGGGAGAGGGAGGGAGGAGCGACAGAAGAAATATAAGGGGAATGGAAGGAGAAGGGGGAGCAGGGGAGGGTGGGGGAATCAGGAAATGTGGGGAGGAAGAGGGGGGGGGGGGGTGTTTGTTGGTTGGGAAAAGGGGGAACAGAAGCAACACGCATTACCATACCACCCCCCTTTCGCTTCCATTCCAAACCGTCCATACTCTCACCGTATCCCCCTCTCTCGCACCCTCACCTCACTCGCTCCCTCTCACCCTTTCCCCCTCTTTCCCTCTCCCTCTCCCCCTCCCTCTCTCCCCCTCTCACTCTCACCCTCACTCCCTCTCACTCCTTCTCAATCCCTTTCCACCCCTCTCACTCTCTCACCCTGAGCTCCAGCAACTCTTTCTCCACCATAGCAGCGCTCACACCATCAAACGGGTTCCCCCCTTCCGCGGATTCCGCTTCCCCCCCCGCCCTCCCCCCCGCCTCCCCTTCCGCGTGTTCCGCGCGCGCCTTCGCTGCGCCCAGCAGGCGCGTCAGCTGCGCCTCGCAGCGCCCCAGCTCCGCGAACAGCCCCGCGGTGTTGGCGGAACTGCGCACGTCCGCGTCTGTGCGCGCCAGGAGAATGTCGCTGGGGGAATAATCGCGATAGGGGGGAAATTTGCGCAAGTGGGGGGAATTCAGCGCTAGAGGGGGGGAATGAGTGCGGGGAGGGGGTTGCGAGGAGGGAGCGGGGGAAGGGGAAGGGAAAGGGTAGGTGCTGGGGGATCGGCGCACGTCGACGTCCGCGCGCCCCAGGAGAATGTTGCTGAGGGGAACGATGCGCGGGAAATAGTGGGCGAGAGGGGGACGGAGAAGGAAGCAACGAAGAGCGGGAAAACTGGAACCTTTCAATATAAGAACGAACGCTTGTGAATCGTCCTAGAGGCAGCACAATATCCCCGTCTGATATCGAAATTTCATAAATTTAATTATAGTATAAGGTCAACTAAAAGGACGGACTCGTACCGGTAAAACCACAGAGAGGGGTAGGGCATTCTCCGAGAATGGCTCTTTCACCTTTGCTGCTGCGAGCAACCCGCGGGCCCGAACCAGAGCGAGAGGCAGTAGAAGAGCACGAGGAGAGCAGCCAGCGCCGTCGCTGCTACAGCCCTACTGACGCCGGGGTGCTTCCATGCTGTGCTCGACGACATCCGTCCGGTAGCGCTGCGGATCAGTCGGACGCGCTGCGGCGTTGGTGCTACAAGCCTACTAAGCCTTGGTGTTACACGACTTCGTGTTACAGGCGATACATGGATGGGATGTGATATCACATACAGCACGCGCGGAGGAATTAGCGTAAGCTCAGCTAGAAGTGTGCAAGAAAGAATTGAACTAGAATTACAGTACCAACATACTGTGTGCTCACGGCCTACAAGCTTGGGATAGACTGGTTTCGGTGTTGTCAGGTGCTTGCTTGCTGCTTTGTGTTTCAGCCGAGCCGCCTTCGGCAAGATGAGGTGGTGGTAGGTGGCGTGGATTGAAGACGAAAATGTGAACGAAAGTGTTACAAAATCCAGCGATGATTCGAAGTAACTGTATACACTGGATAGAAATCATATGCACAATACGCACATCGCTATACAAATTCTCCCATTTACAAATTCACTAACGCTTTATCCTTCAGGCAGCAGCCGAGGAAGTCTTGTACTGCTGCTGCTCCTGCCAGGTGGGCCCTCCCCCGGTCCCCAGAACCCTAGCCGTGCCCTCATATGCAGAGTGGGTGACATGGCTCACTTTATCCCCCACATACTCAGTAGCGCCCTTCACGCCCCCTGCCACGTAATCCAGGGACTCTGCGCCAATGGGCTTCTTCCCGCGCATGTAGTTGATGAGCCACACGAGGGAACCTACCCCCATGGCCGTCATAGTCGCCATGAACAGCGCTCCACCTGCACACCATGATAAACACAGACAAACATTATCTTGAGAATCACGAAGTGAGAACAGGGGCCATGGGATTTGATTGCGTAAATCAAATCCCTTCCAGATGGAAAGACAGACTACAGGGAAAGAGGGAAGATCAGCCACAGCTGAAAGATGGGAGGGGCATGTGACAGGTACGTAACCACTGGAGACAGGCGTAGCGCACTGCCGAGTCGAACAGCCCGGAATTCCATTCCCTCTCGCGTTCCCTCCCTCAGGCCGCTCTCGTCCTCTCACCTCCAACGACGGTCCCGAAGATGGCCAGCGGGACGAGTATGGGGGAGAAGAGCAGCAGGAGCGGCGATATGAGCAGCAGAAAGCCGCCCCCGCCGATAACTGTCGTCGCAGTCACGACTGTTGCGATGGTACCCGCGACTCCGAGGGTACCCAGCAGGAACAGGATATCCCTGTAGGACGGTTTGGAGAAGAGAAAAAAATCGTACACCATGTTAACCCGTTTCTGGCAAACGATAAACAGAAAAATCTAGACGGGACGCGGTCAAATCGTTCAGCACTATTAGTGGTTTTCCGCGCTGCCAGTGATTGGTCCGCTTGAATACATGCAAAGTTGCCACCTCGACATTACAAGGACCAGGTCAAAGCGGGAGAGTTGAATTACGGCAAGGAAAGGAATACAACCTTGTCCTGTATCCCTGCTGACTGGGCAGCATCTGCTTCCCCTGACTCCCGTACATGGTCACAGCCAGAGTGACGAGCAAACAAAGAAAGGAAACGGCGAGAACGCTGCGTTGAAAACGCTGAGCAAGAGGAGCGGATTCAGATGGGAGCAACTAAGGAAAGAAGCAGGAGGAAACACTGTGGATAGAAACTTAGCAGTCGCTGACTCGGTTTTGTATCAACTATCCACGAGTCATGGTTGACTGGTGAGTGAAGAATCCAGGACAAGGCGCACACGCAAAGCGAGAGAGAAGCATTGGGGAGAGCAATTGGAGAATTGGGGGTGTGTGACAACTGGCTGTGGCGAAAGGAGTTTGTTGGCGAAAAGGAAATGCGCGGTGCGACGAGCTGGATTGTCCAAATGTTTGCTGGCGAGGGAGGTTGGCGAGGCATGGCGGTGTGCGTGCGAGCGAGAATAGAGGTTGGCGCATGCTCTGGCGTCGTGCTTATCCGCCACGTGCGAGCTTATGTGTGGTTGTATTTGTAACACAGGAGTCGTGCCTTCTTCCTGGACGAAGTGCTACCAAGAGAAAAACAATGATAATACTCCTAAGAATGAGCGGATATTGTCAATCAGGGTATACACTTAATGAGCCCAGATGCATATCGAACGTAAAACAAAAGCGAGTACAGGAGTTCCCTAGGGACCCAACCTAATCTCATCAGCAGCACAAGGTGCGTCACCCAGCATTGCCGCACAGAAACGTTCATTAACAAGAGGAAACCAATTAAAACGCACAAAACTGTTTCCACCACTGTCTTGCTCTCACCAACTCACCACCACCACCTACAAATCCCACCCGCCTGCTAGATCTTCTGCTTGAGTTTCTAGGATGAGCTGAGCTGATTACCGTTGTGGCTTATCAGGGAATTTGCTACATGTGATGCGATGCGGCGATATCAAGGCCTCGTCATGGGGCGTCGAGGGCCGTTGCTCAGGGGTTCGTAGCGACTCCTGAGTGACTTCCCTTGGTGTCGTTGTCCCTGCTGCCATTGCTCCTTCTGTTCGTATAAGCCCCATCATTGCTTCTTACCAAGAACGCTTGCTCGTTCTTTTAGTCGCAGATACAATATATATACCGCCTCTTTGATTATTTCCCTCTTCCTTTCGATCCTCTGAAGTCGCAAAGGCGAGCCTTTTCGTGCACCGACCCCAACCCATCCACCCTCCGCATTCTTAGACTCCAATCTCTCCATAGTCCCCTTAATTTTCCTACATCTCTACCGTTCAGCAATACGCCATGGACGAGTTATTCTCTAAAGCTATAGACGCGCTCGATTCGTCCCTTAACGAGTTCCCCTCCTCCAGCGCCGATGCCGCCGCAGCAGCCGCCGCAGCCGGCGGCACGTCCGCCGCCGCCGCATCCGCCACCGCATCCCTCCTCCAAGACATGGAAGCGCTGCAAGACGCCACGCTCCCGCCCTCCGCAATCGACGCCGCGAAACGCGTGCTCTCGGCGTGGGAGGAGATCGACCTGGAAGGGAAGAAGTCCGCGTGGGACGCGCTAGGGCTGGCCATATCGCAGCACCAGGAGACGAGCTCCAAGAACCGGCGGTCGCTCGCGGAGCAGACGAAGGCGTTCAAGAGCAGCGGCGGGGAGAAGAAGGACTTCGCTCCGCTGCTCAAGGCGTACCAGGTGAGGATCCAGTGTGAAAGGTCACAGATCTATCAGAGCTATCAGACGACCATCTTCTCTCGGAAGGCAAGTACAAGCCACTCGATGCTCGCTGATTACTTTGGTGTTTTTTTTCGCTGGATTTTTCGCTGGTTGTTTCGCTGGTTCTTGATCGCCATTGTGGGCGAAACTGTTCCTAGTCGAGGAGTAATGCCTCCAAAGATCACCACAAGGCGTCAATTCCTTAGCGCATCCAAGTCACCGCAAATTCCCTCGACCCCTCCCTCCCCTCCCCCCCGTTCCACGCTCCCCCTCTCCCCTGCTCCGCCCTCCCCTCTCCCCCGCTCCACCTCCCCCCCACCCCTCCTCTCCCCGCACGCGCGCGCGCAGGCGGAGATCGACTCGATAACGAAGCGCGCGAAGCACGCAGAGGGCGCGTACCTGGGCGTGTACCAGGCGCTGTACGACGCGCCCGACGTGCTGCCACTGCTGCGCTCCTTCGTGCCCGTCGCCACACGCGTGGCCGGCGCGGAGCAGGAGGCGAGGCGACTACGGCAGGAGATGGAGGTGAGGTGGGGGGAGGTGTAGGATGGGAGAACGGGGATGGGTCACGGGAGGGGTGAAGTGAGAAGGGAGAGTGGGAAAGAGGGTGAGAGAGCAGGGATAACGAGGGGGGTGAGTGGAATGAGGGGTTGGAACGGGCAAGGCAGGCAGAGCGGAGGGCGAGTAGGAATGAGGGGCAGCACGCGGAGGGCGCGTACCTGGGCTGGGCGTGTACCAGGCGCTGTACGACGCGCCCGACGTGCTGCCGCTGCTGCGCTCCTTCGTGCCCGTCGCCACGCGCGTGGCGGGCGCGGAGCAGGAGGCCAGGCGACTCAGGCAGGAGATGGAGGTGAGAGGGAGGGGGTGGGGAGAGGAGGGGAGGGGGTGAGAGGAGGGGAGAAGGGGGACGGGAGGGGGGGGTGAGGAGGGAGAGTGGGAATGAGGTACGGAGAGCGGGGGTGGTGAGGAGGATGAGTGTAACCGAGGGGTTGGTTGGTTGTAGTGCAGGCAGAGCGGAGGGCGCGTACGCGTACCTGGGCGTGGTGCCGCTGCTGCGCTCCCTCGTGCCCGTGGCCTCCCGCATGGCAGGCGCGGAGCAGGAGTGCAGGCGACTACGGCAGGAGATGGAGGTGAGAGGAGGGGGGGTGAAGGGGAGGAGGGGAGAGAGGAGGGAGGGAGGGGGAAAGGGACACGGGGTAGGGAAGGGGGGTCTGTTGATATGGAGATTCTTCTTCTCGCCTTGGGTTCCTGTCCAGTCCTTGCTCCTTTCTTGTACATGCCAATGCGTCTCCTCTTCTCTGTCTGTCTTCCGTGCATGCACTTGCCTTCTTGCCCCTCACCTCGCCCCCTCCGGCCCTTGTTTCTCTTCTCACGCCATCTGCCTCTTCCCCCACCGTGACCCCTCGCCAGATCGTGCGTGCAGACGCAGCAGCAGCCAAGGCGCTGCAAGTGGCAATGCACCGCCTGCAGGAGCGCAACACAGAGCTGGTGCGGCCTCGTGGGATGCTTTGCGTGGGCAGGCATGCATGCATGCATGTGTGTGTGTGTGGTGGTGGTGGGGGGGCGTGTGCCCGTATGTGGCCAAGGCGCTGCAGGTGGGGTGGTAATGCACCGCCTGCAGGAGCGCAACACAGAGCTGGTGCGGCCTGATGGGATGTGTGTGGGTGAGGTGTATCTTTGTGGGGAGACGAGACGACAGCCAAGGGGGAGGGTGGGAAAAGGAGGGGGGGTAACTTTTATGTACGTGTGCGTGGCAGGCAGTGCAAGTGACAAGGAATGCACCACGTCTCTTTTTCCTCTTGCAATGTATCATTCCGCCACACGCACACACCTCCCTGCCTGCTCCCTCCCTGTCTGGCTCCCCACCTCCCCACCTCCCCGCCTCCCCATATCCCCGCCTCCCTACTCCCCGCCTCCCATCCCCCCACCTCCCCACCTCCCCGCCTGCCCGCCTGCCCGCCTGCCCGCCTGCCTTCCTCCGTGCGTGCGGTGCTGCACGTGCATCCGTGGTGTGCTCATGTCGGCCAGGAGGAGCACCTGGGTGACGGTGCGCGAGGCGGTGGAAGAGAAAGCAGTGGAGATGGAGGCGCGCATGGGCGTGTTCCTTCCCACACTGTATCATTCTTTCCTGCCCCCCTTCCCCCCTGCCTCGCTGCCCCCCCCTACCTCCCTGCCTGCCGGCCTGCATGCCTGCCTCCCCCTCTCCCATTTACGTGCGGCCAGGAGGAGCACCTGGGTGAGAAGGTACGCGAGGCGGTGGAGGAGAAGGCCGTGGAGATGGAGGCGCGCATGGGCGTGTTCCGCCAGCGCGAGGCGGAGCTGGAGGCGCGCATCCGAGAGGGGCTCGAGAACCTCGCTGCCATGCAGGTAGGGGAGATAGGGCGGGGGAGGGGAAGGGAAGGGAGGGGGAGGGGGGGGTGGGGGGGAGAAGTGAGGGTTTTTTAGGCGCCTTACATAGAGGCGCGCATCCGAGAGGGGTTCGAAAACCTCGCAGCCATGCAGGTAGGGGGGATAAGGCAGGGGAGGGGAGGGGAAGGGAGGGGGAGGGGGGGGGGTGGGAGGGAGAAGTGAGGGTTTTTTAGGCGCCTCAAAGAGAGGCGCGCATCCGAGAGGGGCTTGAGAACCTCGCTGCCATGCAGGTAGGGGGGCGGGAGTGGGGGGTGGGGGGGAAGAGCGAGGGGGGGGGGGGAGGGGAAGGGAGCGGATAGTGGGGTGGAGGGGGGGCAGGTAGGAGGGGACAGGGGAAAAGGCGAGCGGGGGGAGGGGGGTTGGGGGGAAGGAAAAGGGAAGGAAGGTGGAGGGGGGGGGTCATGACTGTTGGAGGACGAAGGGGAAGGGTGGGCAGGGACGTAGGAAGCGGCTTGGGGGAGAGGAGTTGTTTGCAGAGAGCTCTGAGTCTGACCCTGCTGCACACGAGCCGGAGTATGCAGGGAGTGGTGGTGTTAAAAAGAGAAAACCGACTGAGATTCGTGCATGATGCACCTTCGACACATAGGTCGCCATTCACTTGCCTTCTCTGCTGCTCACTCCTCTCCCCCCCTCGTCCTCCCCCACCTCCCCCCCCCCCGTGCGATCCCTCACAGAGAGCCATGCAAGGCGTGGTGTTTGAGGTGAATGTGCGCTTGGAGGAGGAGCGTATGGCAACAATACGTGCCTTCTCCGCTATCTCCCCCTCCCCCCCCCTCCCCCACCACAGAGAGCCAATGAGGCCATGCAAGGCGTGGTGTTTGAGGCGAATGCACGCATGGAGGAGGAGGAACGTATGGCAGCACGTGAAGGAACAACACGTGCCTTCTCCACTATCCCCTCCCCCTCTTCCCCCTCTTCCCCCTCAAACAGAGCGCAAACGAGGTGATGCAGGGCTTGGTGTTTGAGGCGAATGTGCGCATGAAAGAAGAGTGTATGGCAACAATACAATACGTGCCTTCTCCCCTACCCCCCCCCCCCCTTCTCACTCTCCCTGCTCCCTTCTCCCGTCTCCCCTCCCCCAGAGAGCCAACGAGGCTATGCAGGGCGTGGTGTTTGAGGCGAATGCGCGCATGGAGGAGGAGCGCAAGGGAACAATACATGCCTTCTCCTCTATCTCCCCCTCTCACCCCCCCCCCCCCCCCCACACCACAGAGAGCCAACGAGGCGATGCAAGGCGTGGTGTTTGAGGCGAATGCGCGCATGGAGGAGGAGAGGGCGAGCAAGCAGCACGAGATAGACGGACTCATGGAGGAGATCGAGCGCAGCCAGGTGCGGTGGGATGCGGTGGGACGTGATGGGATGGGATGGGATGGGGTCTGTGAGCATGCTTCAGTGGTGTCGCTCTGCCACTGCAGCTGCTGCTGCTGAACTGCTTCGTCAAATCATTGCACAACCCCACCTTGCTGACTCATTCTGCTTCTGCTTTACCCCACCCCACGACTATCCCGCCGAACCATTCCCCCCCCCACCTTCCCCCCTCCGCCCACCGCCCCCCCCACCACCACCAGGCGCGTGTGAGCATGCTTGAGCAGCGCCTCTCTGCTGCTTCTGCGGCTGCTGCTGTCGCCTCGCCCCCTCTTCGCCCTGCTTCTGCCCCTACTCCTGCTGCCAACAGCGAAGGCTCACTTGGAACAGACCCCTCCTTAGCTGCGGACTCGAGCACAGCAGGGGGAGAGGAGGGAGCCAAGTCTCCTGTGCTGGCTTCTGCATCAGCATCCGCGGCTGCGGCTGCGGCTGCATCTGTATCTGCGTCTGTGTTGGAGGAGCCAGAGGAGGCGAAGGAGAGGCTGGTGGCTCGCCTGCACATGCAGTTGCAGCAGATGGAACAGACGCTGCAGGTACTGCTGCTGCTGCTGCTGTTTTCTGCTGCTGCTGCTGCTGCTGCTGCTGCTGCTGCTGCTGCTGCTGCTGCTGCTGCTGCTGCTGCTGCTGCTGCTGCTGCTGCTGCTGCTGCTGCTGCTGCTGCTGCTGCTGCTGCTGCTGCTGCTGCTGCTGCTGCTGCTGCTGCTGCTGCTGCTGCTGCTGCTGCTGCTGCTGCTGCTGCTGCTGCTGCTGCTGCTGCTGCTGCTGCTGCTGCTGCTGCTGCTGCTGCTGCTGCTGCTGCTGCTGCTGCTGCTGCTGCTGCTGCTGCTGCTGCTGCTGCTGCTGCTGCTGCTGCTGCTGCTGCTGCTGCTTCTGCTGCTGCTGCTGCTGCTGCTGCTGCTGCTGCCACTTGTCATTTGTATCCCCTTGTCTCCACTCCCTCGTATCTCCCATTGTCTTCTCGTCATCCCTTTCCGCACTCACGTTTTTGCTCTTCCCCCCAGAACTTGGCTCTTGCCCCCTCCTCGTTTCCTCCTTCCTGCCTCTGCAACAGTGCAAGCAGGACAAGTGGGAGTGGGCAGGGCATTGCAGCAGGCGCGTTTTCAGATGCGTCAAATCCCCAAAATCCCCCTAAATCTCCCAAATCCCCCAAATCCCCCAAATCCCCCAAATCCCCCAAATCCCCCAAATCCCCCAAATCCCCCAAATCCCCCAAATCCCCCAAATCCCCCAAATCCCCCAAATCCCCCAAATCCCCCAAATCCCCCAAATCCCCCAAATCCCCCAAATCCCCCAAATCCCCCAAATCCCCCAAATCCCCCAAATCCCCGAAAGCCCCCCGCAATTGGCTCTTGCCCCTCTCCTCGTCTCTCCCCTCCTCTTGTTTCATCACCCCTGACATGGCAACAGCGCGAGAGGGAGGAGTGGGAGCGGGCGGTGCAGCAGGCGCGGCAGGAGGTGGGGGAGAGGGAGGGTCATGTGGAGCAGCTGCAAGAGCAGCTGCGGGTGAGACCCTCCCAGGCGCAGGTGGAAGAGCTCAGGCAGCAGATCCGCGTGCTGCAGGTAGGGGGGGGGAATGAAGGGGGAAGGGGAGGAGGGGTGGGGGGGGATAAAGGGGGAAGGGGAGGAGGAGGGGGGGGAGGATGGAGATAAGATGCGTGGCATGGATGGATGGATGGATGGATGGATGGATGGATGGATGGATGGATGGATGGATGGATGGATGGATGGATGAGACGACTTTTGAGGCGCCGCAAAACCACGAGTAATGAGACGACTTTTGAGGCGCCGCAAAACCACGAGTAATGAGACGACTTTTGAGGCGCCTCAAAACTGCGAGTAATGAGACGACTTTGAGGCGTCTCAAAAGTCGATCCGTTGCTTCCAGCTCACAGACTGATCACTGTCACTCTTTCCTCTACGCTCCGTCCACCCACTCCCTTCTTCCCTGTCCCACTTCTTCCCTGTCCCACTTCTTCTCGCATTCCACAGGCACTGGCAGGAGCGGAGGTGGATGATATCGACGGTGCAGATCTCTCCGCCACCCTCTCCTCCTCCTCCGCTTCCGCTGCAGCCAGCGCAGTCCCGGCAGCTGCGGGAGGAGCAGGAGGCGGAGGAGGGGAGGACGGATTGGGCGGAGGCAAGGCAGGGGAGGGAGAAGGGGATGCTGCCGCACCAGCAGCAGGGGGAGCAGGAGCAGCAGGAGCAGCAGTGCTAAGTGAGGAGCAGCGCATTCAGGCTGCGTTGCGAGAGAGCAACCGGCGCCTTATGGCCGAGCTAACAGCAGCGCGAATGGCAGTGGCCGAAAGCCGGCTTGAAGCCGAGGAAAAGGCTGCACGAGTGGTGGCCTTAGAAGAGGAGTGCGGTGAGATGCGAGCGCTTGTGCAACGGCTAGAGGAGGATATTGTGGCCGGGAGTGGTTCCCTTCGAGAGCTGTTGGCCCAGACGGCGATTGCTGGTGGTCAGGGCTCCAAGAGGCTCGCCCAGAAGGGAGGGGCGGCAACGATTGCCTCGTTGCTGGGAGGCGGAGGAGGAGCCGGGGAAGATGGACGGGGGCAAGGGGTGGAGGGGCGTGAGAAAACGGGTGGGGGAACAGCGGCAGGGTCGGGGGCAGCGCTGGGTGCGGAGGAGCAGCAGCGCAACATGCTGCTGATCGTGTGCGACCAGAGGGAGCGGTTCCGCAAGCGAGTGATGGAGCTGGAGGAGCAGAACGGCGCTCTGCAGGACCAACTCAGTGAGGCTTTGAAGGGCGAGGAGGGGGTGGGGGGGGGAGGGGAGGGGGGGTCCAGGGTGGGAGAGTGTGGGGGTTTGGGTTAGAATGAGTGGTTCTGCAAGCGAGTGGTGGAGCTGCAGGAGCAGAATGGCGCGCTGCAGGACCAACTCAGTGAGGCTCTTGGGGGGGGGGGGGAGGAGCACAGGAGGGTGCAGGGGTTTGGAGGGATTTGGGGGGGGGTTCGGGGGTTTCAGGGGTTTTGGGGGGTTTGGAGGTGTTGGTTTGAGACTGGGTTATGATCAAGCGAGTGATGGAGGTGGCAGAGCAGAACGGGCGCTGCTGGACCAACTCAGTGAGGCTTTAAGGGGGGAAGGCAGGGGAGGGTGGGGGGGGGGTGTGGGGAAGGGAGGGAGGGTGGAGGTTTCGGGAATATCTGTTTCCACGCGCAGTACAACCGCAACCTCGACTCTCCACACGTTTTAACCTTCTGTCCATCCGTCCTTCCCTCCCCGTCCCTCTCCCCTCCCTACCTTTCCACCTACTCTGCCTCCCCTCCTCCCCCCCTTCCCCCATCCCCCCCTCCCCACCTGCCCTGCCCCAACTCCTCCCCCGTTTTGCCTCCTCTCTTCCCCCCTCGCCCTCTTCCCCCCCCCATCCAGACCGCGCTAATCTGGAGACCCAGCGTGTGACCAGCGACAACCTGTCTCTCTACGAAAAGATCCGCTTCCTAGAGCAGTACAACCGGTCCACTGTGCCCATCCGCAAGTTCACCTCACCAGATGACGACACTGGTTCATTTTCAGCAGCAGGAGGGGGAGGGGGGTTGGGAGCGGGAGCAGGTGCCGGGGGGTATTCGAATGCGAAGCAGGCAAGAGGAGGGGGAGGAGGAGGAGGAGGGGGAGGTGCGTCAGGGCCGTCTGCTTCTGAAGTGGTGATATTCGCCGGGGTGGCGGGCGCACGTGCGGCTAGATACGCATGCTTCGGGGCCTCTGACCCTCCAGACGGGGGAGAGGGAGGAGCAGCAGGAGGAGCAGGAGGAGCAGGAGGAGCAGGAGGAGCAGGGGGGGGAGCAGGAGGAGGGGCAGGAGGAGGGGGTATGGCTGCTGGCGGTGGTGGTGGGGTGGGGGTGTGGCAGGGGCGGGGGGGGCAGCGGGGGCGGCGGAGGTGAGATACCGGAAGCTGTATGAGGAGAAGATGAATCCGTTTACGGAGTTCCACCAGAGGGAGCAGGAGAAGAGCTACCGCAACCTGCGCCTGCACGATAAGGTGCATGTGGTGGTGGTGATGTCTGGTGCGAGGGGTGAGGTGGGAGGGAGGTATGTGGTTGAAGGGTCGATCATGTGTCAGAGGCTTGATAAGTTGGGTGGGTGGGTGGGTGGAAGGGCGGTGCACTTGTTGGGAAGACAACGCCCGTGCCTTTGATCTCCTTTACACACTGCTCCTCCACCCAGCAGTCTGGTTCTCCTCTCCTCCCTCCCTCCCTCCCTCCCCTCTCCTCCCTCCCTCCCCTCTCTTCCCTCCCTCCCATCTCTCCCCTCCCTCCCCTCTCCCTCCCCTCTCCCTACACCCTCTCCCCCCACCACTCCCCTCCCCCCTGAGCACAGATTACCCTGAGCAGCAGTCGCTTCCTCTTGACCAACAAGTACGGCCGCGCCTTTGTGTTCTTCTACACGCTCCTCTTGCATCTATTCATCCTCGCTCTCCTCTACCGCTCCATGCACCGCCGCACCATCGTCCTCACCCCCGCCGCCTCCACCTTCCCTGCTGCTGCTGACTTTATCAACGGGACCACGCCTGACATGCTTCCCTCTGGCGCTGCTGCTCTAGCCGCGGCTGCAGGCTTGGATAGAGGTCCGGGAGCGGTGCCAGGTTCGGGGGAAGGCCCGGGAACAGGGCTGCAGGGCGGGACGGGGGGGGGAATGAGAGGGGGGAGAGGAGGGGAGGAGGAGGAGGATGGAGGGGGGAGAGGGAAGCCGGAGGTGCACACGCTCGCTGAGAGCATAGCAGAAAGCGTTGGGGCTATGCTGCAGACTACACACGCGCTTACTTCTGCTGCAGATGGGGTCAGCGGTGGCAGCAGCAGCGGCAGTGGCGGGGGTGGTGGCAGTGACAGCAGCAGTAGTGAGTCTGGCACTCCTCTGGACGCTGCAGCGGCTGAAAGGGACAGCAGCAGCAGCAGTAGCAGCAGCAGCAGCAGCAGCAGTAGTAGTGGCAGTGTTGACAATCGAGAGGGTGCTTCAACTGAGTATGGTGGTGACAGTGCTGCTGCTGCTGCTGCTGCTGCTGGCGCTGCTGATGCTGCTGGTGCTGCTGCTGCTGCTACTGCCACTGCTGCGGCTGCTGCTGATGGTGCTAGGGATGGGGATGGTGAGGTAGCTGATGAGGATGCCACACACCATGATACTAGTCCAAGTGAGAACGGCAACAATGGTGCTGCAAGTGCTGATAATGCTGATGCTGATGTCGATGGCGCTGCTGCTGATGGTGATGCTGCTGATGGTGGTGCTCGCAGCAGCAGCAGCAGTGAGCCCCTGGTTGCTGGTGAAGGAGACAGCGAGAGAAGCGACAGCAGTGCAAGTGGTTTTGACCCTGGAAGCAGCAGCAGCAATATTCCAGCTGAGGGACTGAGTGCGGGAGAAAGCAGTGGAAGCAGCAGCAGCAGCAGCAGCAGCAGCGACAGCGGTAGCTATGCGGGCAAGAGAAAGTCTCGCAGGCGGAAGAAGAGGAAGCTGCAGAAGCGAAGAGCGGTTGATGCTGCTGCTGGTGCTGATGGGAGGGATAGTGGACGTCGGTGAGAGGCCGAGCCAGTGAGTCAGTGGTGGATGGATGGTGCAGATGAGAGAGTGGAGATGAGTAAAGAAGAGTGAGTGAGTGAGGAGAGGAGGGAGGGATGTTGGGAGTGTCGGAGCCTTGGAGGGTTTAGATGTTGGGTCGGTGGTGCAGTGCTGGGTGATGGTGGAGTGGGGCTGTGTTGCTGTATTTTACTGTAGGTTGTTGATCTACACAACTATCCCGATTCCTGACTCTTACAGTAAACGGTACTTCACTCTGTCATGCAAGCCGAAATGGCAACATATCAGACAGCACAGTATCTCACACATTCACCCAACCTGAACAGGAACGTGTGATATGATCCATCAAAACATATCCTAGAGAAAAGTGTTCCTCCAACCTCCCGAGATAAGCTTTAAGTGGACTATCACAGCCAGTTCCTAACACTAGGTCACTACTTCTCTTGATGTGCTTTACTATCCCCAGCACAGAAAGTATCTCCTCGAACAAAAATGGCTTGCTTCCTTCCTCCTCCTCACTTGCAGTACTTATCCGCTTTCTTCTTCGCCCGCTCGTCCAGCGCATCCTCCCGCGTCTTCATCTTCATCTTCTCCGGCTTAGTGTAAGCATACCGCACCGTCTCAAACGGAAACATCTCCTCGTACTTCGGCGTCTTCTTTCGCCCATCAGGCGCGAACCCAATCCCCGTGTCGTATTCATCATCACCTGCTTTTGGACCCCCATCCGCTCCAGGAGCTTCTCCTGCGGTTACTCCCCCTTCCCTTCCCTCGGGGTTTCCTCCTTCTCCGCCGCCTGTGGGATCGTTCTCGGCGTCCGTAGTCCTCTTGTGCTTCTTGTGTTTTTTCTTCTTTATCAGCTTGCTCACGTCGCCCACGCCTTTAAAGACCAGCTTCCCGCCGCGCACTTTGTCGAACGCGCTCGAGCTCGGCTTGCCTGACATCGCTTAGTAAGCTCGCATCCGCGTGGAGCTTAGTTAAACGCGTTTATTAGGATACAAAACGTGGGTGACGCACGGAGAGGTAAGCACTAGGGAATTCTTCGAAGTCCTGAGAATCCTGAGCTAGTCTGGTACGAAAGAGTAAGCGAGTTGCCGGCTGTTTGTCCTGCGTATTTCTGTCGCCTACCGACCTTGGACTGGCTATTTATCACTGCGCGGCAGAACTACCCGCTATCAAAGGAGTTAAATGTATGGGATGGGACGGGCCTAAGCCACGAATATTATGCGAAGACCAGGCAGAGAGTGGTCAGGCCAGTCAGCCTGGGAAGACCAGCGAAGGGTGGAGTAGAGAGGAGGATAGTGGTGGTGAGGCGAATTTGGTGGAGGTGAAGCGGAAGAGGCTGGTTGCTGTTATGGTTGATGCGGGGTATAATACTGTATATGAATGCAAGCAAAGCCAGAGTGTACACGTTCTTGTGCCCTAGTTTCTTGCGATGGAGTACTTGCGAATAAACGAATATGCTTGTGAGGAGGAGATGATTTTGTACGCGCTGAAAGCTCTATGCCTGCATTTAGTCGGACAAAAGTAAGCAACCGTAGCTTTCGAACTGGAATCCAATTCCAAGACACACGGATATTCTTTCATCAACATTATTGGCATTCTTTGCCCTGTAATCACAGCAGCCACCTATGGCAGCCCGTCCTTGGTCCTCGGCTCGCCTCGCCAGTCCAGCTTAGCTATGGCTGGCGAATCCCATCCTCCGAGTCTCGCGCCGCTCAAAGGCTGCAAGCCGCACGCCTGCGCGATTCAGTCGTGTCTGAAGAAGAACGAGTACCAGCCCAGCAGGTAGCAGCGCTCTTCTGTTACACCCGCGCACTTCGTTGTTGACTCGCCTCGCCCCGTAGCCTTGACGTCTTTCTATAACTCGAGCGTTTCCGAGCACTTGTAGCTGTCGATAGCCCATTATCTGCCACAGTTTTAACTGCATCTATTCCTGCTCCGCCCTGTTAATCCACCCCTCCTCGCTCTCGTTCCTCAGGTGTACCTCCCCCATTCGTCGCCTGCACGAGTGCTGCATGAAGTTGCAAGCCGCCGGCGCAACCTCTCCGCACTGCGCTGCTGTGGATGCGCACTTGCCGCGGAAAGACAAGGCGGACAGGGAGGGGGAGCCAGCGGAGGGGCTGGGGAAGGGGTGCGGAGGGGTAAAGGGAGATGGCGGAAGAAAGTAGGCAGTCTGAAGGGCATTTCTAAAATCAAGATATTGTACCAATTTATACTAGGTATTGAAGCCTAGGTACTCTGTGGTACGTACTAGTGAGCAATTGTTCCCTGATGTTCGCCTCCTGGTAGAGGATGCCTGCATGGGCATTCAGCAATCATGGGTTTACCCACCAGCAAATTTTGCCGTGTACATACAGATACGTATTAGGCATGAACATCTCAGAACACTAACCCAAGTCATTTGTTAGGTCTCACCCCTAATAATCACATCTACATGGAAAACACATTATCCTCTGTTAATCTACTATGTCAAGTTTGCATAGATATTACTTTATCACCTAATGCTAGGGAGCTGCCTAGTGAACAGGTCCTAACGACTTTGCAGATGGCTTGCAAGCAGGGAGCTGGGGAGGAGGGGTGCCGCGGTCACCAGGTGATTTGGCAGCGGCAGCTGGCACAGAAGACGATCGCTGGTCCTAAGTACCTAAATAGAACTGCAGCCTGACAGACTGCCGTTGCTGCTCACTAGAGCTTAGCTGCTGATAATGCTCTTGCTCTTGATAATCTTCCAAAGTCTTGAAACGAGGCTTAGGTTCGGTTTGCTACAAGAGTCCTGCTAGAACTGTAGCCGCGGCAACAAGGATCCACAATTGATGCGCGAGAACCAGCCCCTCCCACGTCCGCGGACTTAGCCCCGGAACTCCGCTCTCTGGCGCGCACGCGCCCACATAGGCCACTTCCGCCCCCGCACACTGCGCCTCCTGCACCCCGCACCAGAAGGTGACGCCGTTTTCCCCGCACACACTGCAGACAGATCGAACGGGGAAGAGGGGGGGAACGAGGAGCGGGGCGGATTGAGTTGGGGAATGGTGGGGGGATGCGAGGGGGACGAGAGCACGGAGAGAACGGAGCGGCGAGAAACGCAAGGCGAGGAAAGCGGCTTGCGATTGAGAGCAAGCAGGACGGTGGAGGAAATGGAACTACTGTCAACGCCATCAGGCCTCTCAATGGTGCCTGGGAGGCTTCGAGAGAACTCAGGACGTGACAGGACTCAGAGAGGGAACGAGGGCAGCGGGAAAGAATCGCAAGGGGTAGGTTGGAGGAGGGAAGTGGGAGGAGAACGCACGGGTTAGGTCGCAGGCATGTGGACGAGCACTTGACTGGCGAAACCAGAGACTTGAGCAAGCTGGCTGCTGTTGCTGCTGTTGAAGCATCAGGCGATGACTCCTCTACCGACGAGCCAATCGAGCTGATAATGCTGTCAGCATCCATGCTGCCGTCGCTGCCGTCGTTCATGCTACTGCTACTCCTGCTGCTCATGTTATCGCTGCTGCTGCTGCTGCTGCTGCTGCTGCCGCTGCCGGAAACGATCTTGGTTCTGCTTGTGGCGTTAGTGGAGGAGCGGTACACGTGAGTGATGATCGTGCGGATGGTTCTGCTGATGCTGTTCCTGCCTGCGCTGTAGTTCCGCTTCGCAGTGCAGGGACCTGGTGTGGGCAAAAAAGAAAACAATCCGGATTTCAAGAATCCCCCAGGTGCAACGATATGAGAAAAACGCAAAGAATGGGTTCGATAAACACGGGTTCAGCAGAAAAAAAGGGGTTTGCAAAAAAGGTGGAAAGAAATCAATAATGTCATCGGCAGGAGGTTCTTGACTGGACTAAGATCCGAAAGCTACTCACCCACGGTCAGTCGACCCTTAGTGGCGGCCATGGCTTCGCATTCGTCGGCAAACCTCCTGCCATTGCTCGAGCAGACCTGCAGGAGACAACGGGACGGAAGATCAAATCGAGGAAAAAAGAGTTCGATATAACGAAGTCGGATAAAAAAGATCGGCAACGACGTTAACGACACCAACGCCTTCGGCGTCATGCAAAGATTGCATGGTCCATCTAAACGTGTGCGAACGTTGCCAATCTGGCTCTCAAGGCAAAACATCGTTGCGCCAACTCAAAGAGCGCGCAAAGGAAAAAGAATGCAACGTTCCTCATTTCTATACCAGTATACCCATATGACCTAACTTATAACCTCATCGTATGCCTTTGCTTCTGTCTTTTCCTTCTAGCCCGTAGCCTCTCGCAATCTTTCACCAAGATACTGCTAGAACTAGCAACCGAAAGGCATAGAGGAGAAGGCGAAAAGACTAAAGGGAAACGGAGAGAGTTTACAGGGGGAAGGCTAGGGTTGATTTCCGCCACTACATGATCCGATGACCTCCACCAATAGAGGCCGACATGAACAATGGCTTTTACACACTAGCGGACGCCGCTAAGAAAAAATAGGGGGGGAAAGGAAAGAGGGTCAAGGAAAGGAAAAACACGGATCCGTTACATCAGGAAAGAAGGATCGGATGCGTACAGGCCCGGAGTGGGGATTGCAACCCCTTGACGACTGCTGGTCGGACGTGAACTTGGTCTCGTTGCTCGCAGCAGGACGCGATAGCAGAAGCGGGAGCGACTGAATCGAGGACACGGAGCTCGCAACCTGGGGACCCGCCATGGACAGAAAGACGAGCGCGAGGAGCAGCAGCGACGAGAGAGGAAGACTTTGCCCGCCGCCTCGTTGCCACATCAGCCATCGCCACCGCTTCAGCGGCGAGCCCAGGTGCGGCTGCAGCCACGCTGCTTCCATATCCTAGGAGTTCAGAACACAACGCTATAACAACAGACCGCTCAGAGGTGGTACCGAGCTCGCTACGAGCGGGCCGTGCTCATCGGAGAAGCAGGGTTAGAGGGTGAGCAACGGCCCTGTTAGTTGTTACTGAGATGAAGCGGCGGCTGTGGCTGTGGCAGCGGATGAAGGGTGGGGATGGTGATTGGAGAAAGGGGAAGGAAGGAATAGCTGGGGAGAAAGTGGGGAAAGGCAGCTGGAAGAAGAGAAGCTTCTGTTGGCTTCTGTGGCTAGCAGTGGTGTTTAGGGAAAGATGGAGGAAAAGTGAGGGAGAAAGGGAGCAGGGATTGGAGGGGAAGTGGAGGAAAAGGGGGGAGGGGAGGGGGGAAAGGGGGGAAGGGGGGGAAGGGGGGGAAGGGGGGGAAGGGGGGAAAATGAGATGTGGGAGGGGATAGGAGTGAGGGAGGGGGGAGTTGGAGGGAAGCGCACCAACGGGCGCGGGAGGAGGGACCAGAGCACCGCAGCAGCTGGCCACTGTGGTCACAGGGTCAGTGAGGTCAGGAATCAGGGGACCGGGTTTGTGGTGTGGCGATTGGGGAGTCTGGCGGTCAGCGCGGGAAAAACAGTGAAGTTCGGGAACAGCGTACGGGCAGACTAGGGGGTGTGCTGTGAGGGGTTTCGGTGCGGAGTGGGGAACAGTTGTGTCTGGCACGCGGAGAGATTGACCCAGGTTTCGCGGAGCTACACGGGGCGAAAGTGGAATTGAAGGGGGATGGGGAGGGGAAGTGGGGAGAGGGGAAGAGGCGAGTGACCCTAGATCTTAGCTCTCACAAGTTTGCCTGCGACCAGGCGGAACAGTCTGATTTCTGGTTGGGCTGTGGTTGAAAACTCACAGTCGTTGCGCAGGGTGTTTTCATGTATGTGGTTTTGATTGGTTGCTATACCTGACAATAATATTTACCAGTTGCCGGGGCAGAAACGGCGGAAGAATTCCAGGAATGCGAAAATGAGCGGACAGCACAGCACAAGCTTGCGCACCAGGTGTCGTTTGCATGAAAGTCGTCAGGCGCACGGCGCGTGGAGGGAGCGGGCACCACATGCCCCGGAGACTAAGCGCGGTCTGACTACCTGTTGCGGGCTTGGCGGAAGCTGGTTTTGAAACTGGGCAATGGGAAGCAACCGCGACGCGGTAACGTGCATTGGGGGTTGGTCTGGGATTTTGGCGGCAGCGGAAAGGTATGGAGGGCGCAGGTGAGGGGGGGGGGGAACTCCCCCAGGAGTGGCGGAGTGGAATGTAGGCTCGAGGTTGTCAGATAAGGGAGGAAAACCAAGTCTGCACGGCGAAAGGGGGGAGAAGTTCGCACATGTCACCATGTTCCCGCCTCTGAGCCACCCTCATGAGTTCGTGGAAGCGACGACACGGACCGCGCGTAGCACCCAAACCGAACGACGAACCGCTTAGACACCCCTTTGTCTGTTGTTCTGTATACAGCTTCCGCTCGCTCTTCCCTCCCAGTCCCACTGCCGCCCCAATCAACTCGTCAGATGGAGGGGAAAAAAAAAAGAGAAGAAAAGCAGCGCCACGAACACGCCCACGAGCTCCACACCAGATTATTCATTGACTTGTCAAACCGTAATTGGTACACCTGTACACCAATCATGCGGGAGATATTGCTGAAACACTCCCACGACGAGGGAATGACGCAACTCTCAAATTTTGCGTTTTGATTTTTTATTGTCGTAGGTTTTTTCTAGCCCCTGCCCCCATGAAAATCGAATTTCCGATGTCAGAGATTTGTGTGTCTGTAGTGATTTCGTCAATTTAGTGAACTGTATGATCAATCCAGGGGCAGCCCGAGAGCATGGTTGAAACAGAGAGTTTTCTGTCGTTTTGCGCTATGTGATGACAGCCCAACCGTAAACAAGTTTAAGGCTGCCCACTCAAATAAACCCGTAGGGGGCGGGCACGCGACTTGAGGTGGCATTACCCTAAACTCACGGTACTTTTCCGAGTTTAGGGATGATGCCACCCGGAGTGGCATGGCGTGGCCCCTGTGGCCTCTCTATCCACTGTAGTGGCGCATACGACACAGTCGAAACAAAAATATATATCCAAATGAAAGGTTGTTGTAACAGTTCGCATGAATTCGCGAATCCTTTGCTACCCAAGAAAACCCCCCGTAAATCATTAAAGGGAGGATTTTTTACAGCGGGAGTTCGGGTCGCGCGTGGGCAGGGGCCAAGTAAAAACCCGTGACATCAGGAATTCAAGACACGACATTGTGGAGGTGCGTCATTCCCTCCCCCCACGCCTCTGGAAATCTATCCCCTCTTCAAACTGACAGAGCGCCAATATAATTTTCAACCTGATCAATATAGACGTTTCTCTTATATGTTTTAGGCTAAGGACCTACCCTCATTATCAATGAAATTTTACTAATCCATTTCGTCGATCTACACGAGATGGATAAAATCAGCCGTTTCATACTTAAGGCTGGAAATGTGTGCAGCGAGGAATTCGCATGCGCCGCCCGGCGACGTTCCTGGAGGTGCAGTGCAGTATATCGCAAAGGCGTAGGACGATCACAACATATTTCCGAGAGCGAATGTAAAGGAGGGAAGTCGTTTTCGAGGACAGAATAGTTACCCATCGATCAAGGTGTTGTAGCACCACCAGATTACATATTTTCTTGCATGTGTTTCCGTTGTAACCAGCTATAGCACATTATGTGGGGCTGTCTAGTGTTGCAAAAATTGGGAGCTAATGACGGAAGGAAGTCGGGAAATGGAAGAAGTCAGTAGCCATCAGCCCCCCTACTGATGAAGCTTCATCGCCCGAAGATTACCATTCCCACCTATTCGTAATACGGATCTATGCATTAACCACACATAATTAATGGGGAGTGCACCTGTTGACTGCCTTGTACTGGTGGAAGGGCACGTTGGCGACGCTCGACTGAAGATATTCATTGATAGTGGAGCATCCCACGATTTGTTTGATGTGAAAAACGTAGGAATATGCGACTACAAGTGGAGCGATGCATGCCCGAGATTGACGCGCAGTTTGTCGACGGCACGTCCCTAGCAATCCGAGTGCAGGTGAAACACGTTCGCATTGACTGCGACAACCAAGTCCGCTTCACCACGCAGATGCAGGCGACTACTTTGGACGGCTACGATGTTCTTCTGGGGCTACTTCTCACATATAGTCCCAGCATTGATTAAAGGAATGGCGAAATTCGTTTGAAGTGGGGTGGCGAGTGGCGACGATTGTCGAAATGGAAACCAACCAACCACACACCAACTGTTGTAAATTACATGACCATCCAGCGAGTGATGGCGGAAGGCGTGGACATCCACAATGTCTGATGGATCGTATCTACGGCTATGCTGAGCAGACCGACTTCGAGAAGTTGTGTGCTGGTGTATCTGAGGACTGACAATGATCATATGCAAATACGGGAACATATTTCCCGATGACCTGCCGTCCGGCCTACAGTACCACCCGAACGACCACAACCGACCGTCCAATCCCAATGGGGGTTGATTCAGCTAGAATTGCAAGAACATAGAGGGCTTCGGATGTGTACCGACTATCGCACGCTCAACAACATCACCATCAAATCTCGTTATCCGATTCCGCGAGCTGAAGATCTCATCGACTATCTTCGCAGGGCGAAAAAAATCTCCAAGATCGATATGTGAGGGGGTACACGATCGACTTCGCCGCGTGGCTTGTCAATCTTCGCCGTCACCTGACAGGTGAGCGCCAGGATGGGCACTCCTTGGCTGTGCATGTTGATGGTTTGCTTCCCCGCCCCTCCACTCCCTATCTCCCTGCTGACCCTACTACTGCTGAGCGTGAGGCCTTTTCTGTTGCTGCGCTCGCTCGCGCAGTCTGGGATTCTTGTGATGCCGCAGCGCAGCTCGCCATTAGTCATGCTCTTCCCCTATCTGAGCGTCCGCTCTTCACAACTGTCGCGAACGCCAAGGATTTCCTAGATGCAGTAGATCAGCGCTACTCCATACCCGCCTCCACCTCTGCTGGCCGCCTAATCCTCCCCATGCGGATTTAGAGACCCAGATATCCTCTGAAGGATCATAACCCTTCCAACGGATGAGAAGCTCTATGTTGCCATCCTGTCGACGGCGGTGAGCAAGTACGGACTCGACCTCATACCCGGGTTCATCATGGACGAGGGCGGGCGGCGGCGGCGGCGGTTGGCGTCCAGAGAAGACCTTGTTGGGATCTCGGTTGGGCTTCAAGAGTTGGACATGGAAGGCGTTGTGAATCTTCCAGGTAGCTGGTAGGCGTAAGCGGAAGGTAACAGGAGTGACCTGTGCTTCAACAAGAAAGGACCCGCAGAAGCGAGGTCGCAGTTTGGATGGGAGATGGCTGATGTCGAGATTGCGCGTGTCGAGTAGTACTCGGTCTCCCACGGTGATGGTGTGGTCTGTGCGGTGGCGATCGGTCTGGCGCTTCTGTTGTTGTTGAATGTCAAGAAGGCGCTTGTGGGTCCGATCCCATAGTTTGTGCATGGTCGTGATGAAATTATGAGCGGGTTGGACTGTGGCTGGTATGTTTGGCTGTTGAGGTGTGAGTGGGTGGCATCCGTAACAGAGGAAGAACGGCGTCTGTCCAGTAGCGGCGTGAATAGCATTGTTGTAGGCAAACTCCAGGACGGGTAGATGCAAGTCCCATTTGGAGATGTCGTCCTTGCAGCCTGCGCGGAGGAGTTGCTCCACAATTTGGTTGAGGCGCTCGGTCTGTCCGTCTGTCTGCGGATGGTAGGCGGATGACATGGCGAGTTTAGTCTCGAGTAGAGACATCAGTTCTTTCCAGAATTTCGTGAACTTAGGGTCTCGGTCGAAGATGAGTGTGGTCGGAATGCCATGTTATGAGATGATGTAGCGAACAAAGAGTTGTGCCGTCTCCTCGGTGCGTGCTGTAGTGTGTGTCGGGATGAAGTGTCCCATTTTGGAAAACTTGCCAATGACAACGAGGATCGCGTCATGACCGCTTGTGGTGGTTGGTAGCCCGGTGATGAAGTCTAGGCTGACCACTTGCCATGGCTGCTCTGGGACAGGAAGAGGCTGTAGCAGACCCACCTTTTTCTGCTTGCTGCTCTTCATCCGCTGACATGTAGTGCACGAGGTGACGAATTTATGTACGTCATCTGCCATGTGGGGCCAGTAGTAGTGTTTGGCTGTCACAGGATCGAATGTCCCGAGGAAAGGTTTGCTCAATGTTGCACTATCAATAAGTACAAGGGGCTTTTATACTTCCAGATTACATCAAGTAACCAGGTTTATCATGTCCAAAGGAAATAGACCCTTCTAGAAATAGAATCACCCTGCGTATAGCCACGCGAGGCTATTGGCTTTAAGGAATTACGGCAGGATTACGCTAGATATAGCACGCCAGTACATCCCGAGCCTGGTCGGTGATATAATTATAATAACAGGATAAACCAAAGGATAATGGAAAAGGAGGAATAGGAAACCAAATGAGATGAGATAAAGACCAAATGAATGAGGATAAAAAGAGGAATGAAATAGAAAGGAAATATGAAAAGGGGAAATTAGTGTAACGGGGTCGTACTCTCACACTTCCCCCCCTCAAAGCTGGGTGGTAGAAGTAACACCCTGCTTTACAAGGTAGTCGCAAAGAGGACGACGGGCGTTACCCATGTCGGATTCAGAGACGCAGCCTCAGAAGTATCATAACCCTTCCAGCAAAGAAGAAGCTGGTATGGAAGGCGGTATGGATCTTCCCAGTGGCTGGTAGGCGGAAGCGGAAGTTGACTGAAGTGGCCCTTGCTTCAACGATGATAGACCCGCAGAAGCAAGGTTGAAGCTTGGATGGAAGATGGCTGATGTCGAAATTACGGTGTGGAAAACCGTAGTGATGAGTAGCCAGTTGCTTTTGCTGCTGCTGGATGTCCAAGTGGCGTGTCCGGTGTTAGAGCTGATGGACAACGGTGATGAAATGGATTTGTCGATTGTTGTGGTGGGAGCAGGTTGCATCTGTAGGTGGTACGCGAATGGCGTTGATCATGATCCAGATGTTGTAGCGGACGAGTAGATGTACTGTCCCTTCGGTGGGTGCTCTAGCTGGCACACTGTAGCATATGTTGAGTCTCGGGTAGCACATTCCGGTGTTACGTGCATCCTGTCCACGTCTAAAGATCACCAAGTGGTGGTGGTATGGCATTCGTGTCATAGTACGGCTTCTGTAGCAGTGTTGTATCCGTTACATGCAGCTTCTGTCGAATGCTGGTCCATGCCGTATTGTTGTCGCAAGTTGTACACTCTCGGCATCGGAAGGCTGCGGAAATGGAGAGCAGAATCACTAGTAGTAATCCTGTCCACCACGCGGTCTGCTAGTCACATTGCCTTGAGTACAACAGCGCATGCGAAGTGCTGCTCAGCGTATCCCTTGTGTTTAGAACCATACGAGGGGTTGGTACTACAAACGCGGAGCTGGTAACTTCCAGAATCGGCGCCAAGTAGTTTCCCTCGGTGGTTGCTCAGTCAAGGAATCTCAGCTGCGTAGATATCCCACGGTGATGGGTTAGGACACTTGGGAATATTAGGGGTATTCCCAAATAATCCTTTCCCGTTTCCAAATGAGCAATGCTGACAGCCAATCCAGTATGACCTTATGCACTTCCAGTTTAGCACGGAGGCCATCGGTAGGCATCGGTGTCTGGGCGCACATATTGGAATAGGTCTTCTGGTGCCATCATGTGTTGTCTCATTCTGTTACTATCCTTGAAGTAGCGATGATGTCGAAGATGTCTCAGCTACTCAGTATTAATGTTGAAGTCTGCTCCATTTCGGCAAACAGGGGTGTTGTTGGAGATACGCGGAGTCCACTATCCGGAGTGGCGTCGGCGCTCCATTCCACGCCTATCTGCTTCCGTGGAGTTGGTGCTGGTGATGGATTGGTTGCGACGCAGGTTTTATGACTTTAAGGAAAGCCATAGGCCATGAGGACTTGTATACCGGTAGAGTACCGTGGTCCTCCCATCCTCATAAGAGCAAATATCTCCTGCTCTTGAGGGTATATGGCATTGCCATAGCTATTCCAGTGCATAGTGGTATCTCCTTCCCACTAGCTGGAAACAATAGTATTGTGCCTGGCGGGGTCTTTACGATCCACTGGAATATAATCCAGCATTATCTCCATTGAGCGGAGAATCATCCATCAGGGTTTGGATATGAATGTTCTGTCGAGTCTTCTGCTGCGGCGGCTGCGACGATGGCGACGGCGGCAGCTGCTGCAGAGAATTTTCTCAACTCGTACCGGTTGAAGGAGAATCCATCAACTCCCCCTTCCAGTAGAGTGTTCCTGATGGGTGTAACAGGCGTAACTACCAGGAACACGTGCATTTTGGTACACATGTGTTGCTCCATTGCTGCCGGTGATTGTTTCATTTGAGGGTGTGAAGAGAAATTTGAATCTCCCCTCAATGTATCCACGGGTAGCAATTCCTGGTATGCTCATCCGTGCCTCCGATGTACGCTCGGTAGAGCGCGTGATCGTGTTGTAGTAGTCCGCATCTCCCTCATTTGTTGACATCTCGTGTTGCTTGACGTTCTCCTGCATCGTCGAAGTTACGTTGGTGCTTGTAACGCTTCGGCTTCTGGTAGAATCGCCTCCAATGCATGTGCCGTAGGGTTGCTAGTGAACGAGTACTTGCCGGATTAGAGGTTAATTACTCATAAATCTGTCAAGCATCGTGACATGCACGGAATTTTCTTCCACGCAGGTCATTAACACCTGGAATCGCGACGCATGATTGGTGTGTCGCCTCGTGAGGTCGATGTTGAGACTGCTCCAATCAATCACTTCGGATGGCTGAGATTCTTGATGAAGACGAATCGTTCAGCTCCTGTTACAAAGTAGTGTCTCGCTGGCCTTGACGAGACGGGTTCACTGCGTCGTCGTTGCGTGCGAAATCTGCTCCTTCGCAGCAACTTGAACTTGGGAGCATTGCAAGAGAAAACGGCTACTTCTCTGCAATCCCATAGGTTGTCGATCAATTTGTATGAAGAAGTGTCTCGTGGATGGAGAACATGTCTTCACGCAGCTCCATTGTTTTTCCTGGGTGAAGATCCCGTCGTGTTGATGTCGATCCATTTTTAACGAAGATGACTTCGTCAAAATAAATCGATCATTGTCGACACTTGTCAGAAGATTCGTCGATTGTGCAGTCGCTGGTCACGAATATTGTCTCCATGATAATGATTTCCCATAAGTGTAGTCTCTGCTGCATTCGTGCCGTTGATTCCGCAACGATCCGACGATCCACGTTCTCGTGTCAATTTTCTGCTTGCAGCTATAACCAAGTAGGTAATACTGTGGCAGATTTCTGACTCTGCAGATGATTTGCGCGCCATACTCGTCACCAAATGAAGGATTTTGTCAACAGTGTCGAAAACGGCTGATTTCTGGTTCTAGGCGTCATTCTTCCTTGAGGCAGAAGTCGCGCTCCATCTCGTCCGTTGAAGTAGTGTTTGATCCGACGGTCCAAACTCCAAGCGATCTGTGGAGACTCCTGAGTCCCGTTCAGCAGCTTTCGGTGCACGGGTTGACTCGTTTCCTGCAGCAATTCTCGGTCGTCGATGTCGGCTGTCGAACAATCCAACGCTCCGAAGAATTTCGCGGCTTGCAAGGTCCCGTTCGCATTCGCGCTGAAACTCGAACTAGCTCAGAAGGATTTCGTTTTCGCCTCGGTCGATCTGAAGCGTCGAATCTCCATCAGACGGATGTCGTCGGTCGAACCTCCGCAGAGTTCCGCGCAACTCCAAGTGTTGTCGCGAACTGCGACCTCTCCGAATGTCGCAGGGAGTGTTCCGCCAGAAGTGACGCGTTCGCGAGGTCGAGGCCGTTTGCCCCCGCGAAAAATCGGCTCCGTCGATGCAGTCCATCGAACGGTCGGCGAGGCATCTCGCCTTCGAAGGGGACCCCAGGTGCAACTGCGAGAGGTGAGTCGAAACTTGAATGAAAGTGCATTTTACTTACAGGCATTGAAGTTTCGACTCCATCCTCCGCGTGCTCCTGGGGGCCCAGCGGTTAAGCGTTGAGCTGAAACCTTGGCTCTGATTACCAAGTGTCACAGGATCGAATGTCCCGAGGAAAGGTTTGCTCAATGTTGCACTATCAATCAGTGCAAGGGGCTTTTATACTTCCAGATTACATCAGGTAACCAGGTTTATCCTGTCCAAAAAAAATAGACCCTTCTAGAAATAGAATCACCCTGCGTATAGCCACGCGAGGCTATTGGCTTTAAGGGATTACGGCAGGATTACGCTAGATATAGCGCGCCAGTACATCCCGAGCCTGGTCGGTGATATAATTATAATAACAGGATAAACCAAAGGATAATGGAAAAGGAGGAATAGGAAACCAAATGAGATGAGATAAAGACCAAATGAATGAGGATAAAAAGAGGAATGAAATAGAAAGGAAATATGAAAAGGGGAAATTAGTGCAACGGGGTCGTACTCTCACATTGGCGATACCGGTGAGCGTCTTGTTGCTACCAAAGTGTCCTGCGTACAGGACGTCGTGGTATTCTTTGAGTAGTAACTGGCGCAAAGGAGGGTAATTAGGTACCCAGATCTTTGTTGATCCTTTCCGGTATGCGATGTTTTTGTCCCACTGTAGCAGATGTCGATTTTCTGCCAAGGGAATTTCGGGGTCGATGGTGTACCTGTGTGTGAAGAGTCCCTTGAGAAGTGGGTTCATCCCTTTGACTTGGATTGCGGCAACGTGCGCAGGCCGGCTGAGAGCGTCTGCTTTGTTTTTGTGGCCAAGCTTGTACACGATGTCATAGTGGAAGTGTGTCTCGAGGAAGTCGATCCACCGGACCTGCCGCCTGGAGAGGCTTGGTTGCGTCTTCAAATATTTTAGGCTGCAATGGTCGATGTAGACTGTCGTCTTGCTTCCTTCAAGATAACATCTCCATGTTTTGAAGGCGGTGATGATAGCAAGGCCCTCCTTGTCGTGTATCGGGTAGTTGAGTTATGCCCCGTGTAATTTATTGCTGAGGTAGGCAATTGGTTGCAGGCCATTCCCCTGGTCTTGCATCAAGACTACTCCCACTGCCTGGTCGCTGGCGTCAGCTTCGATGACGTAGTCGCGTTCGGGGTCTAGCAAGATGAGTACGGGTGCGGACGTGAGTGCTTGTTTCAGCTGCTCCACGGCATCCTGGTGTTGTGGCTCCCATTTATCGGGAGTGTTCTTCTTTAGCAGATTCGTGAGTGGCGCAGCGATCTTCGCGTATTGCGGCACGAACCTATTGTCGTAGTTAGCAAAGCCAAGGAACTGCTGTAACTCCTTCACGTTCTTGGGTGTTTTCCACGTACGTACACCTTCAATTTTCTTGGGGTCGACGTGAACTCCTTGAGCGCTTACGATATGTCAGAGGAATTGGACTTTCTCGAGGGCGAAGTCGCTCTTGGATAGTTTGACGTAGAAGCGTTCTCGTTGAAGAATTTCGAAAACGCGTCGTAGGTGCTCGACGTGTTGTTGCATGTCACGCGAGTAGATGAGGATATCGTCTAAGTACACCACCACACATTCGTCCAAGAGTGGGCGTAGGATGTGATTCATCTCTGCTAGGAACGTTGCTGGTGCGTTGGTGAGTCCGAACGGCATTACCAGATACTCGTACGATCCGTACCGAGTTCGGAAGCAGTTTTGTGAACGGAATCGTCCGCCATTCGTATCTGCCAGTATCCCGACCGCAGATCTAGTTTTGAAAATACCGTGGCTCCCCGAAGCTGGTCAAGCATGTCATCGTGCCGTGGAATCGGGAATTTCTTCTTGATGGTCTGCTTGTTGAGAGCTCAGTAGTCGATGCACATGCGCAGGCTTTCGTCCAGTTTCGGTGTGAAGAGTACTGGGGCACCGTATGGTGAAGTGGATGGTCGGATGAGTCCTTTGGTGAGGAGATACTCGATCTGTTTCTTCATGCCGGCCAGTTCTGTTGGGCTTAGCCGATATGGTGCTTGGAAGATCGGTTTCGAACCTGGTTCCTCCACGATCTTGTGTTGGTGCGTTCGGTATGGCGGTAGCTCGTCCGGGAGGTCGTCGGGAAGAATGTGTTGGAACTTCTTCAGTATTTCCTTGATTTCTCTTGGAGGTTCCGAGGTCTTCTCTTGGAGGTTTCGAGGTCTTCTCCTCGTCCCTTTCCACGTCTGTTGGTTCGTTTCACGTCCTTCTCGAATCTAGCGAATGTCTCCACTGGGATATCTCCTGTATCGTCCCAGTTGGGTAGCTGGACTCTCCTTCCTTTGTTGTAGATGCTTGCGGTGCGGTTTACCCAGTTGATCTCGGGGTTGAATCGTTTTAGGAAGTCTCGCCCGAAGATCAAGTCAAGCCTTTTTATTTTGGTGATGGGGAGAGCAGGTTCCCAGCGCAGTGGACCGATTTGTAGGTGTAGCACTGCTTCGCCGTACACTGGTAACTTGCTACCATCCACCATCGTTGCAGAAAACGCTGATGGCTTGTACTCTTCTCGAAGTCGGTCGATGGTTGCCTTGTCGCATACGGTGTGCGATGCTCCGCTGTCCACGAGTGTTTCATTGATTGGGTCATAGGGTACATCCCAATATTCGTTGCTTCCTCCTCCTGAGCTGGCAGCTGGCCGAGGCTGCTTGGAGAAAGGCTCTTCTCCTGGGCCCGGAGTTTCCGTGACGACTGTTCGTGTCGTTGACGAAGTTGCCGAGTTGGATGCATCCAACGAAGGAGTTTGGGGTTTTTGCAACTTCTTGTAGACCCCCAGCTTCCTCTTAAGCTGCTTCACCTCCACCGACGTCTTCCCTGGGGAACAGGTAGTCGATGTGGGCTGGTGTCGGGACAGGACGTTGTCTCCGTGGAAAGGTCGGCTTCTTTCCACACTCTTTAATTTGGTCCCCAAGTTCTCCGGTACCGATACGATCTACACAATTTTCTGCTTCTTTTGGAGTCCCTCCCGAAATTTCTCCAAGGCTCTAGCCCCTCGAGAATTACAAGTTTTCATTAAAGCATCTTTATAAGATAAACTTTAACAAATCCTTATAATTGCTTGGGTCTTCAAGGAGTTTCCCCCGTCTTGGCAGAGTCCTTTTTCGCGGAGTTAGATTTTTCCTCAGCGATTTCCTCTGGCGAAGACTAGTCGTGAGGTGGAGATTTTTCCCCATCATTTTCTCCTATTCGCGTCGAATCAGCTCCGTCGAAGTTGATTTTTCCGGAAGTCCGCGGCCGCTTTCGGATCTTTTCTTTTTTGCCAGCTAGATCCGCAATCACTGGCGAGTCCCGTTTCTTTGCTTCTGATTGGCCGAAGGATTTCCGTCACTGTTGCGTGCCCGATACTCTGCGCGTGCGGCTCTCATTTTGTTGCAGTCGAAGATTCGGTGACCCGGCACCCCGCAAAAATCACACATGAAGTTGGTGTTTTTCGGACTTGGCCCCCCTTGGAACCTGTCGACTTCCATCGGGTCGACGAACGTGGGGTGAGCCGAGCGGTCGCCCTGTCGCGTACTGCCGACGTGCGCCCGTCATGTCCCGGCGTTGACCATGTCGAAGCGTTCCACTGCCGAAATGACGTCACTGTAGCTCTCGTAGTTTGTCGCTGCTACTTGTCGTTTGACTTCGGTCTTCAGCCGGGCGAGGTACGACTGTAGTTTTTCCCCTTTAGTCGATTCGGGAATGCGGTTATAAAATTCCTCCATCTGCTACGTGTACTGCGCTACACTCCCGAACTGTCGATGGCGATGAATTTTTTCCCGGGCAAGGAAACCCGAATTTATCGGCTCGAAACGTTTCAGCAGGTTGGTGCGGAACTGCTGCCACGTGGCTTCGCCGTGGATGAAGGTGCTGTTACCGCTGATCCACTCGAGTGCCGGTCCTCGCATCAGTGTCACCGCGAGGCGTACACGTTGTCCGTCCCAGACTGGCGAGCTCCATCCGACGGCTGCGAAGTAGATCTCCATGCCGGCGATCCATCTGCGGACGTCGAAATTTCGATCGCTCGGATCGAACGGCTCAGGTGAGCGCGGTTTCGGAGCCTCGAGAAATTGTTGCGACTGTTGCGTCGTCGCCGTTGTCGTTTTGTGTTGCGCGCCGGCGAGTCGAGTTACTCGCTCGAACTCTTGTCGCCAAGCTTTGCGGTCGGCTCGCATCTCATCCTACAGGGCAGCGATGCTTGCAAAGAGCTGCTGGGTAACTTCGGCGTTGTCGAAGTTCGCCATCCTGTTCAAAACACGCGCGGAGGGGGTAATTCGAAAAAAACACGGAACTGGTGCTTACCAGAATCGGCGTCGAATTGGTCGCCCCTGGCAGTTTTTCGAGGCAGGAGTCCCGCTGCTGCTGCTTAGCTGAGCGCGGCCGAGTGAGAAAAGCTCTGATTACCAAGTATCACAGGATCGAATGTGTCGAGGAAAGGTTGCACTATCGATTGATACAAGGCGCTTTTATACTTCCAAAGTACATCAGGTAACCAGGTTTATCCTATCTCAAGGGAATACACCCTTCTAGAAAATAGAATCACCCTACGTATAGCCACGCGAGGCTATTGGCTTTAAGGGATTACGGCAGGATTACGCTAGATATAGCGTGTCAGTACATCCCGAGCCTGGTCGGTGATATAATGATAATAACATGATAAACAAAGGTGTATGGAAAAGAAGGAATAGGAATCCAAATGGAATGAGAGAAAGACCAGATCAATCAAGATAAGAAAGAGGAATGAAATGGAAAGGGAAGATGGAAAGGAGAAAGGAATGGAACGGGGTCGTACTCTCACAACCGAACCTCAACCGATTCTCTTCCACATAATCCGACGCGACCACGGTCAACGGGTTTTGGAGTTTCTGGTTCGCTAGGTTGACCAAACGTACGACGATGGTATGTAGGTCCCAGCAGCTACCATCTGCCCCAAATGTGGGCAGCCTTGTCTAGGAGGGGGGGAGGTGTAAGCAAAACCATTTTCCTTAGCGAACACTCGTTATCACCGCGTACATCCCTGAACTTCGGAAGTCCAGACTCGGGCCGACAACACAAGGTCCCGAACTACTGTACGTTTGAAACCCTGAAGCCTACACGTGGAGCCGCGTCTGACACTTCCGAACCATGAGGCACCCAATCCACCTCGCGTGCGTTTTGTAGCCATCCTCAAGGTTCCCTTGCTAGGCTAGCTGTCCTTGTATTTAGCTTCATGCCTCATTTGTATCCGACACACGTGAATAACTACCTCTCTATTGAATTACTCAACTCCATCCGGAGATTATCATAATACCGTGGAGCTTTGCCATATTGGACCACCTGACCAGAAGTCCATCCATGCCATAACTTGGCGATCTCTGATACTATAAGGAAATTCCATTTTCCTTACTGGGCTCGACTTTAGCGCGTACGCCCTTGACACTCGGAAGTCCAAGCTCGGCCAACTTCTTCGGTCTCGAACCATTTTGCGAACCCAAACCTAGACGCGCAGCGCTTCCGTGGCTTTCGCCAACCGAATTTCCCCAACCTGTTCGCGTGGTTCTCGGCTTGCTCACTTCGTGCCTATAAATGCCTAGGCCCTCATTTGTATTGACACTCTTGAATCACGACTCCTTTAGTACTCTACCTGTTATTACTCTGATTAATTCATAACAGCTGGTATCAGAGCTCCGTTCCTGCCTGCTTAGTGTTCCGTAGAGTAGTTCGTTTATATCGGGAGGAGACCCGACAGAATAGAGGGTTGGCCAGCGGTTGGTAGGCGAGCTCGTTAAAGCTCCTCCAACTAAAAGTGTGTGCACCCTCAGATCTGTCAGGTAAAATTTCCAGCATGACTACCATGCCGGAAACCTTTGCCCGTCGTAGTGTTAGGAACGTGACTCAGGAGGAGTTTGACGAGTTGCAAGCCAGGGCGGCTACAGTGACGACATTGCAGGCCGAGCCTCAACAACTCGCCGATAAGTTTGAGTCGGTGGGAAGCGAAGTGCAGACGCTGTGCAACGAAAACTCGTCGCTTCGCCACAAGCGGGGTGAAACGTGTCAGGGGCGGCCTGTTACCCGAGACGAAGATGATGCGAGCGAAGCGAGGGCGTCGGCGACACCTGAAGCAGTTGAAGAAGTCCACAACAAGCTGCGGGCGGCCATTAGAATCAAGCCTCCGATGTCCCCACCGTTCAACCTGACCGGCAGGACAACTACAGTGAGCGGGTTGCTGTTCGCCATGGAAATCTTCTTCACGGCAGCAAGTATTAATGACAATGCATGACGTGTCAACTTGGCTGTGTCGCTGCTGAGGGGACCAGCACTCGACTGGTGGCGCATGCATCTAGACGAGGGAGGAGCCCCAGCAGGGAATCAACGGGCGGCAGATGGGGAGCTGAGTTCATCAACGGCGAAGGCAGAACCAATCTTTGGATCGCCCACGATCCGCATGTGGAAAGCGTGGGGCGAAGGGTTGAAGAGCAGATTCGAGCACATATCTATGCGCGAAAATGCTCGCACAAAGCTTCGGATGTGGAGACAGTTGGGCTCTGTCCAAGAATACACGGCATCGTTTCTGGCAATCTGCGACCAAATTGGGGGGCTTAGTGAAGACGAGAAAATTGATCGCTACGTGGGTGGTCTCAAGCCGAACATTCACCAAGAGATCGTCATGCGAGCCCCGACGACCTTCAACGAAATTGTTTGCACAGCATACGCGCTGGACGCATGATGTGGACTCGCGAGAGCGGGTTTCCGGGAGGGAAATCGCTTTTGAAGCCAGCCCCAACACACATCAATCAACGGCGTGGACGTATTTCCAGCCCGAGTATTTTCGGGAACCTGCTTCCACTGCAACCAGCCGGGTCACATGGTGTGGGACTGCCCGCAGTTGAAGAAGAACTTACCTAACGACAAGAAGCTGTCGGGAAATGGAGATCGTCAGTAGCAGATGGGCCACCTACTGACTTGACTGCGTCGCCCAAACGCCACCACCCCCATCAGGTTATAGTGCCGATTTGGGCTATCGACCATTCCTGGCTGAATAAGGGGGGTGAGCCGATTGATCGCCCTGTGCAAGTTGAAGGGAGAGTTGGCGACACCCGCATCAAAATATTCATTGATGGCGGGGCGAGCCACAGTTTGATGGACGTGACGAAGGCGAAAAAAATGCGACTGCAGCTGGAGTGCTGCATGCCTGAAATAGGCGCAAGATTGGTCGACGGCACACCACTGGCAATTCGGGAGCGGGTGCCTCACGTGCGAGTAACATGCGGCGAAAAAAATCAGTTTCATGACGAAGATGTTGGCGACAACTTTGGACGGCTGCGACATGCTGCTAGGACGCGATTGGCTGCGCGAATACAACCCGAGCATCGACTGGCAGACGGGCGATTGTTGCATAAAATGGAATGGCGAGTGGCGACGACTACCCAAGTGGAGCTGTCAAGATTCAACCACATCGACGGTCAGCGCAATAATGATCAAGCGAGCAATGATTCGAGGGGCACAACTGTACGCCGTCTGTTGGATCACATCAACGGCTATCGACACACCGACCGACATCGACAATCTCTGCGCAGCTTGTTAGGATTAAGGACAGAGTCTAGGTGAACTTAGGAGCTAGAATTACTCAAAATATAAATCCGAAATTCTGGACAGAAAAGTCGTCTTCACAAGAAACGACGTCGACAAAACACTAGCCGTTGGAATGTCGCGAAACTTGGATATGTTGTAGCTCTTGATCTCAGCTACCGTTCCCAATTTGAATCACGTTGATTGATGAAGTATTCGCGACGCTATGGCGTCTGCGACATTCTTGTCAGCCCATGCAGACAAGCATTCTTGGCGAGCTTCACAGCGGACTCATTGTCACAAAACACAACTGTCGGCTTCTCCTGACCAACTCCCAACTCCTCCAACAAACGCCTTAGCCACACTACTTCCTTGGCCCCATGGTGTAAGGCCATGTACTCAGTCTCACATGAGGACAATCCCACCTCATTCTGCTTCTTGCTGCGCCAGCTCACAGCATCACCTCCTAGCAAGCACACATAACCCCCAATGCTGGTGCCATCCGCTTTCACTGAGTTGAAGCTAGCGTCAGTATAGCAACTTCCTTGGCCCCATGGTGTAAGGCCATGTACTCAGTCTCACATGAACTTTGAATCTTCATAGCTTTCGCGTTCTTGCTCCGATTGAAGGGATTCTCGTTGCGTCGGAAAGATCTTCTCAAGATCTATCATCACAAAAAACCTGCTCAAACAAAATAACACAAAACACATTCCCAAACTCCAGAACACATCACACACAAATTCTTGCACACGTTCAAACCACACATGCAAGTTGAAAAAATATGGGATGGGAGGCAGACAGAATGTGATAGCATATGATGACATCACACAACACAGCTGTCCGGCATGATTTGGCGATGGTGATTCGGAAACACGCCGATATTTTTCCAGACGACCTCCCGCCGGGATTGCCACCTGAGCGAGACTACGACCAAATAATCGAGCTGGAGCCCGGCGCGCAACCTACTGTTCGAACTCAATGGCGGCTGACTCAGCCCGAACTGGATGAACTTTGACGCCAGCTGGACTACCTGCTCGAGAAAGGCTTCGTTCGACCAAGCACTTCACCGTTCGCTGCTCCGATACTAGTCACCCCGAAGAAAGATGGCGGTCTACGAATGTGTATTGACTACCGCGCCTTGAATCAGGTTACCATCAAGTCCCGCTATCCTATCCCACGTGCCGACGAACTCATCGACCAACTTCGCGGAGCCAAGTTCTTTTCGAAAATTGACCTGCGAGGCGGTTACCACCAAATCCGTGTGAACGAAGCTGATTGCTACAAGACGGCGTTTCGGACCCGGTACGGGAGCTACGAGTACACGGTTATGCCTTTTGGCTTAACAAACGCGCCTTCAGCGTTCCAGTTAACCATGAACGGAGTTTTTCGACCGCTGCTCGATAAATGCGTCATCGTGTACCTCGGCGACATCCTGATCTACAGTACGTCCCGGGAACAGTATTTGAAGGATTTGGAAGCAGTTTTCTCTCTATTGCAGCAGCACCGACTAATCACCAAGGGCTCTAAGTGCACGTTTCTAAAACCAGAGCTGGAGTTTTTGGGACACGTCATTTCCATCGATGGTGTTAAAATCGACCCTAAGAAGATCGCGACCATCCAAGACTGGAAGCCGCCGGCTAATCTTCGCGAACTTCAGAATTTTCTGGGGTTTGTGAATTACGACCGCCGGTTCATTCCGAACATGGCGGGGGTAACTTCCCCTCTCACGGATGTCCTGAAGAAGGGCATGTTTTATGAGTGGGGGGGAGAGCAGCAGGCTGCGTTCGAAAAGCTCAAAGTTTCCTGACTACACCTCTGTTTCTTCGGACTGCAGATCCTCACCGTCCATTCGAGCTCATCACCTATGCTAGCGATCTGGCCGTTGGCGCAGTACTGTTATAAGACTTTTGCGAAGGCCTCCAACCCATCGCGTACGAGTCACGAAAGCTGAAGCCGGCCGAGTGAAATTATCCTGTCCACGACAAGAAGTTACTCGCCATCGTTTACGCTTTCAAAGACTGGCGCTGTTACCTAACGGGCGCTGACGTGACAGTCCGAACAGACCACAAATTGCTACCGTTCATCCGCGCCCAACCGACACTGAATCCCCGACAGATTTGGTGACTCGATTACCTCGAGTCCATCTTCCACTACAGAGTCACCTACAAACGGGGGGTTAGCAACATCGCTGACGAACTGACCTGCCCTTCAGTTCACACCGCCGCAGTCCTAATTACCCAAGCTAGTCCACTGCTAACTGGCCTATTCACCCACGTATACAGTACTGATCCATTCTTCACCACTTACAATCATCCCCAACTGACGGAAAAGCAAGGGACCTAATATCTAAAATCCGGTACCAATCGGATTTGGGTTCCCGCCTACCATACCCTACGAGAATTACTGATCCAGGAGGCACATGACTAGAATTTCTCGGGTCACTACGGCATCGACAAAACCGCCAAATTACTGAGCCGTAATTATTACTGGCCCGATTTGCCGACCGACGTGCAGCAGTACGCCACCTCCTGCGCCACGTGTCAACGAATGAAGTCTTCACGGCTTCGACCCGCTGGATTGATGCAGCCGCTCGAGCCACACAGCCGACCCCGGCAACAAGTGACGATGGATTTCGTCACAGGCCTACCAGCCGGTTCAAGCGATAACGACGCGATTCTCGTCGTCGTCGACCGGTTGACCAAGATGGCCCACTTCGCTGCCTGCAAGACGACGATTACTGCCGAGCAGACAGCGAAACTGTTCCTCACGAACATCGTGCGGCTACACGGCATCCATTCGGCAATCATCAGCGATCGTGACCCACGGTTCACGTCCAACTTCTGGACAAAAACCTGGCAACAGTACGGCACACATCTGCATCGGTCCACGGCGTACCACCCGCAATCGGACGGCCAGACTGAGCGCACGAATCAGACGATGGAGCAGCTAATTCGCACGACGTGCACAGACCCGGCCCAATGAGAAGACGCCCTTCCCTTGATCGAGTTTGCGTACGACAACGCCCCATCAGCCACGATTACTCAGTCCCTGTTCTTCCTCAATTACGGGATGGATCCGACAACCCCTCTATCGTCACCGATAGAAAACCCGTCACCAAGATCTCAGCAGTTCGTCGAAAATCTCCGACAGTCTCAACAAAAAGCTGCCGATGCCATCCTCAAAGCTAACTAGAGGGCTAAGCAGCAAGCTCACCGACAACGCCGAGACTTAACACTTGTCCCTGGGCAATTGGTCATGCTCGACACCAGAAATTTGGGAATTCCCCACCCAAATAAATTACGACCAAGATTTTGCGGTCCATTCCGCATCATCCACATGGTGACACCAGTTACCGCCCAGCTGCAACTGACGACCGACTGGCGAATTCATGATTCGTTCCACTTCAGTCTCCTGCAACCGTTCGTCCCGAGTACGACTAACCTCGACTGTCAGCACATCAATCCTACAGCCAACCTAGTACCCGAGCCAACGATTGAGGCATCCAAGATTCTCGCTCATCGCGTACAAGGCCATCGCGATACCGCAGCCGTTGATTTCCTTGTACGATGGGTCGATCGTACGACTGACGACGATCTTTGGGTCCCCGCAGCTATGCTCGGCGAACACAAAGTCGTCCGGGATTATTTTCACCGACGACGTGTCCCGGATGTGGGTAGTCTCATGCCGGAAGGGGGGGTGGTGTAAGGAAATTCCCTTTTCCTTACTGGGCTCGACTACTGTGCGTATGCCCTCGACACTCGGAAGTCCAGGCTCGGCCAACTTCTTCGGTCCTGAACCATTTTGTGAATCCAAACCTAGACGCGCAGCGCTTCAGTGGCTTTCGCCAACCGAATCGCCCCAACCTGTTCGCGTGGTTCTCAGCTAGCTCTGTTTGTGCCTATAAATGCCTAGGCCCTCATTTGTATTGACACTCTTGAATCACGACTCCTCTAGTACACTAGTTGTCCTTGTATTTAGCTATGTGCCTCATTTGTATCCGACACACTTGAATAA
Source organism: Closterium sp. NIES-67 (assembly GCA_027943415.1). Taxonomy (NCBI): domain Eukaryota; kingdom Viridiplantae; phylum Streptophyta; class Zygnematophyceae; order Desmidiales; family Closteriaceae; genus Closterium; species Closterium sp. NIES-67. Next base: position 188,359 of record BQMB01001176.1, on the reverse strand, counting down.
CTACCTCTCTATTGCATTACTCGACTCCATCCGGAGATTATCATTACACCGTGGAGCTTTGCCATATTGGACCAGCTGACCAGAAGTCCATCCACCCCGTAACTTGGCGATCTCTTCTAGGGAATAATCCCCAGGGATAGGCTAGTTGCGAGGTACTCAAATTAGCATGTAACATGCACATTGGGGTGTGTGTGTGTAGAGTACTTTGGAATATATCCCATGCGACGATTCTTACGACTTGATTTCTCGCGAAGACACATTCGTCGCATCGCCGATCACTAGCGTGCCAGCGTGGCAGGTTTGCACCAAAGGAAATTGATCAAGGAATCTCGGACTGCCGCGTGTGCATGGGTTCCCTGGATGGGGTCAAACCAGATCGCGCTGCAGCCTGCATGGGCCTTCGCCTTGCCATCCTGCCACGGCCATGCCAGTTCACACACATGCACACATCGGCGCACTTGGCATGCCCTCGCCTTGCTTGCTATGTACTGTTGCCCCGCCAGCTCATCCTATCCATTGCCAACGTGCCCTTGCTGATGGTGACACCCGTTGCCTTGCCATACCCTGCATGGAGCTTGCACAGGAGGGTTCAGGGCTTTATGCCTACAAGCCTCTCTGCGACTGGCGCCTCGTGCCCTCCGATAGTCCCACCATTAACACGTCGCAGGGCGTGTTTATCAAACCATTTCAGCGGATCCGAAGCAGCCGCGCCAATTTTACTCCCGCCAACTTAGCAGCCGGCTACAGAGGTTCGTACAGAGCGAGCAAAACTTCGAGTCACAAATCTGAACCTTTGTTCGTCAGGGCGTGTCCCAAGAGTACGTCCCACATAATGCTTATGCGGTTTTGTACGGTTAAAAACAAATGAAAACGGTATTCCCGTTTCGCCATTTTCAACCTTAAAGCACCGTTTTGGACCTGTACGAGGTGTCAGGGTGACGTACTCTTAGGACAGCTCTCAGAGCAACTGGAGTTGAGTGCTCCTCTCGAACTCTTCCTAAACTACAGGCTTCACTCCATTGACCTCCCCCACCACAAGCACTTCACACAGCCCTTAGCGGATTCACATTCAGCCCTTGCCCGCCACTACCATTCGTACCATCCCTACTGTTGGTCTGTCAGTCAGTCAGTTAGGCACCCAGCCTTCCTGTGGACGCAGCTCGTCTCTGTCATCGTTGTTCCTTCAACGCTTGGCGCCGACAGCCCCCTCTCAGTTGTTGTCCAGGCGACTCTCTGCTTTCGCCCCTCACCAACGTTTCCTCTGGGGAAATTCCGCACCACTCTCCGTCTCCATTTCTCCCTCGACCGTTTTCTGTCTCTTGAAACCCAAGCGCGCCGCTTAAGCTCCTCCTAAAACTGCTCCCCGTGTCCTTGTCCCTCTAGTCCGCCACAGCCCCACCTCTTCTCCTTTTTCCAGTCTCTTGCACCAACCCACCCATGGCGACAGACGCGCCCCCCGCCGCCGTCGCCGCCGCCGCCGCCGATGCCGGCGACGCTCCCGCTCCCGCCGCCGACGCCGGCGCTTCCGCCGCGGCTGCGGCCGCGACGGAGAAACTATCCGAGTCGCTCGCGCCTATCCACAAGGAGCTGCTCGACATCCGCGACACGCTGAGGGCGATGCAGGAGGCGAAGACGCCGCCGACGGAGGAGGCGCTACAGCCGCTGCAGGAGCGGTTGGATGCGGTGGACAACAAGCGCGTGGACGGCATCTTCGGCGGGTCGCTCAAGACCGTGATTCCCGAGGGCCAGGCGATCCTTCATGAGCTCATGGACGAGGCGTACGGTGAGTAGAGGAGAGTAGGCTTTCGCGGCTTTCGCGGCTTTCGTTGGGACGGGGCTTGTGGTCAGTGGAGTTTCCGAGAGGCACGCAGGCCATCCTACACGAGCTCATGGACGAGGCATACGGTGAGTGCGGGGGTGGAGTGGAGACTTTTGCTGGGTCGTGGTTTGCGGTGAGTTGAGTTCTTTTCCTTTTCACGAGCTCATGGACGAGGCGTACGGTGAGTGCGGGGGTGGAGTGGAGACTTTTGCTGGGTCGTGGTTTGCGGTGAGTTGAGTTTTTTTCCTTTTCACGAGCTCATGGACGAGGCGTACGGTGAGTGCAGGAGGTGAAGCTCCTGGGACGCGCTCTAGGTTTACGGAGCTTGTGGTCAGTGGGGTAGGTCGAGAGTGCGGATGAATTTTCCCGATGGAGGCTGACCATTTTTAACCCCGCGTGCGGTGACTTATGGAGCCCCCGTGGGAAACCACGCGCGTGGACGGGATCGGCGGAGGCCCGCCGTCACTTTTCGGCGGAGAGTTGCCTCTTCGGTGGCATACTCTCCTCTCCTCTCTTCGGTTGCCTCTTCTTAGGCGCTTCAAGTGGAGACTTGCTAGTATACTCTCCTCTCCTGCCTGCCGCCCATTGTGTTGGCTGGAAGTATCAGGTTGAAGCGAGAGTGACTCTTGAGTCGACTCAAAAGCGAGGAATGAAGGTATGGTAACTGCTGGGATCGTGGGAGTCGTCGGAGTCGCTCGGAGGGCTAAGGGGGGGGGGGGTGGGAGAGAAGTCATTGCAACAGCATGGAAGGGCCAGCTAATGGGAGGGGAGAGCTCAAATGGCTGCCTCGGAGCCGAGAGGAAGAAGACGGAGAAGGAGAGGCTGCAAGGGGGTGGGGTTGGTGTTTCGTGAAGCAAGTGTTGTCTTCCGCTGGTTCCTCTGGTTCCGCTGGCCCCGCTGGTTGCGTTGGTTGCGTTGGTTCCGCTGGTCCCGCTAACCGCTATGCGCAACTAGTAGCGAGCGCGCCGCGCGTATAATAATTGTGGTGTGAGACGCGTCATGACGCCTGGGAGATGCTGGCGGATATGAAACCGATTCACGACACGCTGGGCCCCGTCCCTGTCGACGGCACGCTGGGCCGGTTGACGAACTCCCTTTCGCTCTCCCCGGTCAGATCCACGGCTCGCTGGGCCGATTTACGACCCGCTGTGCAGGGTACTCTGCACTCCGGTTGGAGCGACTCTCGCACCCACTTCTCTCCACTCTTCTCATTCCCCTCCCGCTCCCCCTCCTGTCCCTCCCCGGCGAACAGACCTTGTGGGCGAGCTGGTGGTTAAGGCGTCGGAGATGCCGCCCGAGATGAAGCAGATCTACGACACGTTGTGCGGGCTGAAGCGCAAGCTGCAGAAGATGAAGGCGGACCGCGCGTACTCGCTAGAGGACATCCACCGCTACCAGCTCATGGTCGACGCCATCGACTCGCGCCGCGTCGACGGGATCTTCGCGGGGAACCTGCAGTCCATCCCGCCCGGCCAGGCGCAGTGCAGCACGGTGCTGTTCCAGGTGTACGGTGAGTGCTGGGCCCGAGGGGTGGGGGAATGGGGGAATGGTGGAGGGAGCGGGCGCTTCTCGCTGGAGGACATCTGTGGCATCTTCGCGGGGAACCTGCAATCCATCCCGCCCAGGCAGGCGCAGTGCAGCACGGCGCTGTTCCACGTCTACAGTGAGTTGGGGGGGGGGGGTGGGGGGGTGGGAGGAGAAATAGGGGAAAGGGGGGGATGGGGTCGTCGTTGGGGGGTGGAGGGGGTGGAGGGGGGGAGGATTCGTGGGGCATGGAATGAGTTCGAGGAAATGGGAAGGGTGGCAGGGGAGGAGGTGTGTGAAAGGAGAGGCAAGTGTGGAGGAGAGAAAGGGGAGTGTGGGGCGTGGGGAGTCTACGGCGTGGGGCGTGGGGCAATTCGCCAGTTGCTGCGAGAAAAGCTTTCACCACTGCGGGTCACAGGTCACAATGCAACTGAAGTTGAGTGGAGGGAAGGGGTGGAGGGAAAGTGAAAGTGACGTCGATTGGAGCAAAGTGGAGGGGAAGTGACGATGAGAAGCTTCTTGTAGTCCTCTGGGGGGGAGGGGGAAGAGGGGAGAGAGGAAAGAGGGAGGAGCGGTTGGCATGGCAGGGCATGGTGTGGAAGGGAGGGAAAAGATTGTACTCGGGGAGGGTGGAGACAGCGGATTTGGGGCGTGGTGTGGGACGGGCAGTGTTGGAGAGGTGGTGTTCTGTCCCGGGTGAGATGCGTGTTGAGTGTTGCAGGCAGGGGAGAGGGCAGTTATGGAGGTGGCTGGGTGTGGTAGGTTGGAGGTAGTGATTGGTGGGAAGAAGCCTCGGGAGATAATTGGTTTCTGGTGGACGGGCGAGGCGACAGCTGAGTTGAGGTGTCTGATCAACCCATCAACCTTACAGAAACTTGGATATCTTCTCCGCTCCCTTGCAGAATCATGCTCCTCCCTTTCTCCCACTCTATTCCGATTCCTCCGATTCCCTTGTCACCCTTAAAAAAAAAGGCATGAATGCAGAGGTGGGTGTATCTACACGCACCACCTCAGCACCTCCCATGCTGTCTACCACTCCTTCCCCTCACTCTCATCCCCTCCCTCCTCTGCTCCCGGGCTTCCCCCCACCCTCCCCACTTTTCTACTCTTTTTCTCTCCCTCCTCTCGTTCCCCCCCTACCCCACCCGCCCCCCTCCTCTCTTCCCCCAGAGCTGCTGCGCATCCTGCTGGGGTCGGCCCACGACATGAACGCTGAGATGCGCGGGATCTACACGCACCTGATCGGCATCAAGCGCAAGCTCATCGAGCTCAAGAGCAAGCACGTGAAGCACAGCACAGAGGACCTGCACATCTACCAGCTGCAGCTCGACGCCATCGACAGGGACCGCGTGGAGGGGATCTTCGGCGGCGCGCCCAAGACAGGCATCCCGGCTGGACAGGCAGTTTGCTCGACGCTGCTCGCGCAGTGCTTCAAGCTCGTGCAGGATCTGCAGGAGACGGCGACGGATGTGTAGGGTGGGAAAGGGTTGGGTTGGGTTGGGAGGAGTGGAATTGGGTGGGGTGGTTTTGATTTGAGGCAGATTGACTTCGAGGCAGTTTTGCGTAGATGCAGAGTGCCAGTAGTTTCACGTCGATTGATCCTGCATGCCCTCCTAGTTTTGACGTTGCCACTGATGTGCATTGCAGAGGCTAGTACGCTTACATGTGTTGAAGTGAAGTGCATATGTGGTAATGGATTAATTGTGGTTTGTTTGATTCATACATTGGTTCAGTTTCTGTCGGTCTTACATAGAGAAAGTGACAGCACTTGTAAGGAAATTCCTTTTTCCTTACTGGGCTCGACTACAACGCGTACGCCCTCGAGTCCCAAAAGTCCAGGCTCTGCCAACTTCTTCGGTCCCGAGCCACTTCGCGAACCCAACCTCAACGCGCAGCGCTTCCGTGGCTTTCGCCAACCGAATCGCCCCAACCTGTTCGCGTGGTTCTCGGCTAGCTCTGTTCGTGCCTATAAATGTCAAACATATGTATCTCTTATGTTTGTATAGACTGTGTAGGGTCACCTCTTAGAGGGTACAACACCTAGGTATATTCACTTGTACTCTCTCACTACTCCCGCCCGTCCTAGCTGGCCCCGCGCCCGTCCTACCAGCCCCCGTGCCCGTCCTAACGGCCCCCGCGCCCGTCCTAGTCGACCCCGCGCCCGTCCTAGCTGGCCCCGCGCCCGTCCTAGCGGCCCCCGCGCCCGTCCTAGCCGACCCCGCGCCCGTCCTACCGGCCCCCGTGCCCGTCCTACCTGCTCCCGCGCCCGTCCTACCTGCTCCCGCGCCCGTCCTAGCCGGCCCCGCGCCCGTCCTAGCGCCCCCCCCACGCCCGTCCTACCGGCTCCCGCGCCCGTCCTCGCCGGCCCCGCGCTCGTCCTTACAGGCCCCCGCGCCCGTCCTAGCCGGCCCCGCGCCCGTCCTACCTGGCCCCCGCGCACGTCCTCGTCGGCCCGGCGCCTACCGCTACTGGCCCCCGCGCCCGTTCTGCCGACCCCTGCGCACGCCCTGCCCGTCGATCTCCGGCCCCGTGCTCACCTTCCCGCCGGACTGCCGCCAATCTGCGTGCGGCCCGCTCTTCGTGCCTGCTACTGCACTGCACCCTCCCTGGTACGGCTCTCCATCACCTTTCACTGCACTGCACCCCCCCTGCACCGCACGGCACCGCGCTGCACCGCACTGTACTGCCCTGCCCTGCACTGCACCGCACTGTACCGCCCTGCCCTGCACTGTACCGCACTGCACTGCCTCACCTGGCCCTGCCGTGCACTATTCCTGATGGCGGCGGAGCTTCGCTTCGACGCTGAAGGCCAGCCTCTGGAGTTCGAGGCCTGGCTAGCCGACCTCCGCCGCCACCTCACTGGTCAGCGGCAGGATGGCCACTCGCTCTCGGCACACCTTGACGGTACGCTTCCCTGCCCAGACCCCCCTGCTGTGCTGCCCGCTGACCCAACACCTGCTGAGCGCGAGTCTATTGAGGCCCCGCCTGCTGCCTCGGTGGGTCAGCTGATCCTATCAATGCTCTTTCCTGACCTTGCGTCTTTCCCCACTGTCGCTGACCTGGCTGCCCACCTGCGCACGATAGATGAGACCTGGCGTGCTGCCTGCACTGACGCACAGCTTAGAGCCCACCAGCCGCCCCTTACCTCTACCCTCTACCTGCTTGCCACCCGCCTCCCTGACCGCCTTGCCGCTGCTCGTGACCGCTTCCTTAGCATTCACCCCGGTGACCTCACCCTCACAGACTTTGTAGACACCCTGACTGTTATTGAGACCCGCCACCGCTCTATCGCCCAGGCGAGCAGTACTGTGCCGGTCCCTATCTTTCAGGGTTGTGCCCCCGCTCAGTGCACCTTCTCCGATGGTTCTGCAGCTGTGGCTGAGACCGCCGCTGCAGCGCAGTTCCGTCCGGGGAAGGGCCGCCGCCCCAAGGCTGGGCGCGGCGGAGGAGGTGGGGGTGCCAGTGGAGGTGGTGGTGGAGTCGGGTCGTCTGGTGGTGGAGCGGACGACGGGACCCTGCCAGGTCCAGCTGAGCAGCCGCCCCAGCAGCCGCAGCAGCAGCAGCAGCAGCCGCACCAGCCGCCGCAGACGAGGCAGGCGAGTGCCCTCCCGCCCGGGTGGCCTGGCGCTGGTGGTGGTCGTGCGCGTGGTGGTGTGCCGGGTGGCGGTTCGGGGGGCGTGCGCTGTCAGTACCAGATCCAGACCGGTCCGCACCGCAGCTTCGTTTGCGGTAAGATCGGTCACTCCACTGCCCGCTATTTTTGTCGCCTGGACAACCTGTTTCGTCAGCTTTTCGGCCCGTCGCCCGACCTCCCGGACTGGCACAGTTTGCTTAGTCGTAGAGTTCTGATTTTGATATGGACATGGATGCCATTGTTTCTGCCCTGCATATGATGTATGCTGATGACTCTAGTGTGCTCCCCTCTTATTACTCCTTGTCGCCTAGTGTAGGTGTGCCTAGCTTAGCCTCCCCTGCTGCGTTAGGCGTTGGAGCTCCTGCTTTGTTTAGCCTTGGTGCTTCCGCCGTCGCCCCGTCGCCAGACGCCACTGCTTTGCTTTCCTTAACCTTGGACTCTGGCGCTTCCCGGTGTTTTTTCCGCGACTCTACTACGCTGACGCCGCTTCCTGTTCCTGCTGCAGTTTCTCTTGCTGACCACTCCGGCGGTCCAGTCGTCGCTCGCAGTTCCACCACCCTTCCCTGTCCGGCGGTTCCTTCGAGCTCTCTTACAGGTCTGCATATCCCCTCGTTCTCCAGGAACCTAGTTGGTGTCAACTGCCTCCAGGACCTTGGCGTCACCACTAGGTTCCCTAGTCACGAGCGGTATGCTGTCTGTACAAAGGCCGCCACTGGTGCCCCCCTGTCCACGTTCCCCCGGGACCCGGTGTCCGGCCTGTTCACTTTGGACACCGCAACCCCTCGGCTGGGGCGCCCCTTCAGGTGGCTGCGTCTACCTAGGTTGCTGCAGCCTGCTCCTGTCGGTCCCTAACTCACCCGACTCTCCTTTGGCACCACCGCCTAGGTCACCCTGCGCTCCCGCATCTGCGTCACATGTCCCAGCACGGTCTCGTCCTTGGTCTCCCTGGTTCTCTCCCCGCTTTTCCCTCCTCCCCAGCCCCACCTTGCACGCCTTGCGTCGAGGGTCGGCTTCGCCGTGCCCCTCACTCCTCCTCGTTTCCCCCTACCGCCGCGCCGCTGCAGACCCTGCACATGGACGTCTGCGGCCCCGCCCCCGTCCATGGGCCGCGTCGAGAGCATTACTTCCTCGTGCTTGTCGACGACTTCACTCGCTAAGCCACAGTCTTTCCCCTGGAGTGCAAGGCCGACGTGCCTGATGCTCTCATCCCCTGGCTTGTCTCTGCCCGTGTCCACCGAGGTCTCCCTGTCCTGCGTCTTCACTCCGACCGTGATGGCGAGTTTGCCTCAGATGTCCTTGGTCGCTTCTGTCGTGCGGAGGGCATCACCCAGACGTTCACCCTACCGGACTCCCCACAGCAGAATGGGGTCCCTGAGCGACGCATCGGTTTGGTCATGGAGGTGGCTCGCACCTCCATGATCCATGCCGGTGCACCCCATTTTCTGTGGTCGTTCGCTATGCGCTACGCTTCTCACCAGCTTAACCTGTGGCCGCACCCCCAGCAGCCGCAGGTTTCACCGACCCGACTTTAGACTGGGTCTCCTGGTGACGCGTCTGCGTTCCACGTCTGGGGCTGCCTTGCTCAAGTTCGTGCCTCTGGCACGGACAAGCTCACTGCCCGCACCCTTCCCTGCGTCTTCCTAGGTTTCCCCCTTGACGCGTCCGACTGGCACTTCTACCACCCGCCGTCTCACCGCTTCTTTCACTCTCGCGACGTCACCTTTGCCGAGTCCGTCTCCTTCTACCGTCGCTTCCCCCACCGCGGTCCCCCTGTTACTCCCCTCATGTTCCTGGTCATTCCTTCCCCGGTAGTCCTTGCTCCCCCCCCTCCCCCTCCCCATCCTGCCCCCTCCGGTGTGTCCCACGTCACCCCTCTCCCGTCGGTTGTCCCGGTCGAGGAGTCTTCTGACTCTGGTGGTCCAGCGGCGCAGTCCTCGCCGTCTGCCCCTCCCCCGGTGTCTCCTCCTCCGCCGCCTCTGCAGCCGCCGCCGACTCTGCTGCCGCAGCCATCGTCTCCTTCAGCGCCGCCGCCGCAGCCGTTCGTTGAGTCTGGGGGTGGTGGCGTTGGTGTGGGTACTAGTTCCGGTGGCCCTGGGGGTGGTGCCGGTGCTCGAGGGGTTTCGAGCTCTGGGGGTGTTCCTTCTGGGGGTGCGGGCGTGGAGTGTTCTGGCGGTAGCCGAGGAGCAGCCTGCGGTCCCGGTGTCGGTGTTGTGCCGCCACAGCAGCAGTCCCCGCCGGTGTCAGCCCTTCGCCTGCTCGGCCTTCTGTCCCCGGACCCTGCGTCTGTTCCTCTTCTGTCGTCTCCTCCTCTTCCCGTCTACGGTCCTGTGTTCCCTCCGCCGGACTCGTCCCCGGCTCGTCTTCCTCCTCGCTCCCCCCTTGTGTCCCCTCCTCTGTCTCCTGACCGGACTCCTCCGTCTCACGTCTGGTCTCGCCGTCCCTCCCGTGCTCGACCAGTCTCCCCTGTCTCGCGCTCTCACCCTATGTTGCTTCGTTCCCACGCGTCTCGTCCTCCCCTTCTCCCGTTGCCCCCTCCATCCTCCCTTGTCGTTGCTCCCCCCCCTCTGTCTGACTACCTGCGTGCCGCCCGTCCTCTTGTTCCTCGGGTCCTTGCCTCTCTCGTTACTGACCCGTCTGTTCCGGTTTCGCGTCTTGACGCCCTTGTCGCTGCAGTCGCTGACTTCGCCTCTACCCGCCGCCTTGACTACGCCACAGCTCTGGTCTCTGACCCTGCCTGTCCTCCGTCTGTCGGGGGTGCTCCTGCCCTCAGCAGTGACGTCCTGGAGGACCGCCAATTCGAGCTTGCTTTCCTGTCCGAGGCTGCTCCCCATCTCTGTTCCATGCTGCTAGTCCCTGAGGGTGACCCAGACGCTTTCGACATCCCGACCCCTCGCACTTACGCTGAGGCAACCTCGCGACCCTGGGCCTCCCAGTGGATATCTGCCATGGAGCAGGAGATGGCATCTTGGAGATCCACCGGCACCTTCGTCGACGCAGTTCCCCCGCCTGGGGTGAACGTAGTCGATGGCCGCTGGCTCTTCATGGTGAAGCGCCCTCCTGGAGAGCTGCCTATGTTCAAGGCGCGCTACGTGGCTAGAGGTTTGAGTCAGCGTGAGGGGGTGGACTTCTTCCAGACCTTCGCTCCGACCCCGAGATGACTACTCTTCAGGTTCTGTTACACCTAGCTGCTCAGCGTGACTACGAGCTTCACTCCCTCGACTTCTCCACTGCCTTCCTTCAAAGAAGCCTACACGAGCAGGTCTACCCTGCGTCGCCCTCAGGGCTTTTCTGGCACCTTCCCTCCTGGGACTCAATGGCTCCTGCGGCGTCCCGTCTACGGCCTGCGGCAGGCTCCCTGTGAGTGGCACGACTCGCTGCGTGCTACCCTTGCTGATCTGCAATTCTTTCCGTCTTCCGCAGACCCCTCACTCTTCGTTCGTGCTGGCCAGACTCCGTTCTACATCCTTGTTTACGTGGACGATCTGGTCTTTGCCACAGCAGACAGGGACGCACTGGCCACTATGAAGGGAGAGCTGCTGAAGAGACACACTTGCACTGACCTTGGAGAACTGCGCCATTACCTTGGCTTGCAGATCTCCAGGGACAGAGCAGTGCGCACCATCACCCTGACTCAGTCACACTTGGTGTGCCAGGTCCTTCAGAGGTTCGGCCTTCAGTTCTCCTCTGCACAGCCCACCCCTCTGCCTGTAGACCACAGACTCTCTGCTCCACTTTCTGAGGAGTCGGTAGAGCCCAGCGGCCCCTACGTAGAGCTGGTGGGTTGCCTCATGTACCTGATGACTTGCACTCGCCCAGATCTCGCATACCCTCTCAGCATCCTGGCTCGCTTTGTGGCCACAGGCAGACACCGACCGCAGCACTGGTCTGCCGCTAAGAGGGTTTTGCGTTATCTTGCTAGTACATCAGGCATGGGGTTAGTGCTAGGAGGACGTGGGCCAGTGGTCCTTACTGGACACACAGACGCTTCTTGGGCAGACGACGCCGAGACACTCAGGTCTACCCAGGGCTACTGCTTCAGCCTTGGTTCAGGTTCCGTCTCGTGGAGAGCTACCTGCTCCTTGTCTGTTGCCCAGTCTAGCTGTGAGGCCGAGATCTACGCTGGTGCCATGGCGGCACAGGAGCTCCGCTGGCTGACCTTCTTGCTCACTGACTTAGGTGAGCGGCCTAGCTCTGCCCCGGTCCTGTTCGCTGACAACAGGGCCATGATCCTCCTGTGTCAGAGCCTCGACTCGAGGGCAGAGCGAAGCATATTCAGCTGCGGTACTTCCTCCTGCGCGAACTACAGCAGGGACGCCAGGCTCGCGTAGTACACTTGGCCTCAGGTGCCAACACAGCTGATATCTTTACGAAGGCGCTTGCGCCTAAAGATCATCAGCGGCACTGTGTACAGCTTGGTCTAGTTCCTGTAGCCTCTCACTTGCTAGGGCCTTGACTTTGTACTGTCCTTTATGTGTGTACTCAGACTGGACTTGTGTCCTCTCCCAGTGGCTGGACTAGTAGTGCCGCCCTGGTCTTGTTCTTGCCTTGTCTGTACTCCTTCTGACTGGTCTTTTAGACCCTTGTCTCAGAGGCTGGACTAGTAGTGCCGCCCTGAGCTGCTTGTTCAGGACCTACCCCTATGCAGTCTAGGGAGTGTGTCAAACATGTGTATCTCCTAAATTTGCATAGACTGTATAAGGCCACCTCTTAGAGGGTACAACACTTAGGTATATTCACCTGTACTCTCTCTCTACTCAATTATTCAGTTCTACGAATAAATGCCTGGTGTTAAATTATATATGTTAGTTTATAATTGTAGGCTTGGTAGACGTTACTGAACATTATTGTAGCGGGTACAACACCCCTCTTTGTATCCCTCTCTCTTCTTCTCTAGTTCCCTTTTCTCTCGTCAACTTCTCCTCCTAGCTCTCGACCTCCTAAAACCCCTCGCCATTTCATGGAGTCTTAGTTCCTACCTTGACACCTAGGCCCCCATTTGTATTGGACACTCTTGAATCACGACTCCTTAATTTCACTACATGTTATTGCTCTGATTAATTCATAGCAGCTAGTATTAGAGCCCCGTTCCTCCCCGCTTAGTCTTTCGTAGAGTAGTCCGATTATATCGGGAGAGGACCCGGCAGAATAGAGAATTAGCCAGCGGTTGGTAGGCGAGCTCGTTAAAGCTCCTCCAACTAAAAGCGTGTGCACCCTCAGATCTGTCAGGTAAATTTTCCAGCATGACAAGCACGCCGTAATCCTCTGTCCGTCGTAGTGTTAGGAACGTGACTCAGGAGGAGTTTGACGAGTTGCAAGCCAGGGCGGATACAGTGACAACACTGCAGGCCCAGCTTCAACAACTCGTGGACAAGTTTGAGTCGCAAGGAAGCGAAGTTCAGACGCTGCGCAACGAAAACTCGTCACTTCGCTAGACGCGGGGTGAAACGCGTCAGGGGCGGCCTGTTACCCGAGACGACGATGATGCGAGTGAAGCGAAGGCGTCGGCGACACCTGAAGCAGTTGAAGAAGTCCATAGCGAGCCGTGGGCGGCCATTAAAATCAAGCATCCGATGCCCCCTCCGTTCAACCCGACCGACAGGACAACTACAGTGAGCAGGTGGCTGTTCGCCATGGAAATCTTCTTCACGGCAGCAAGCATTAATGACAATGCATTACGTGTCAACTTGGCTGTGTCGCTGCTGAGGGGACCGGCACTCGACTGGTGGCGCATGCATCTCGACGAGGGAGGAGCTCCGGCAGGGAATCAACGGGCGGCAGATGGGGAGATGAGTTTATCAACGGCGAAGGCAGAACTAATCTTTGGATCGGCCACGATCCGCACGTGGAAAGCGTTGGGCGAAGCGTTGAAGGACAGATTCGAGCACATATCCATGCGCGAAAATGCTCGCGGAAAGCTTCGGATGTGGAGACAGTTGAGCCCTGTCCAAGAATACACGGCGTCGTTTCTGGCAATTTGCAACCAAATCGGAGGGATTAGCGAGGACATGGGTGGTCTCAAGCCGGAGATTCAGCAAGAGATCATCCTACGAGCCCTGACGACTTTCAACGAGATCGTTCGCATCGCAGACGCGCTGGACGCACGACGTGGACTCGCGAGAGTGGGTTTCCAGGAGGGAAATCGCTTTCGAGGCCAACCCCAATACACATCAATCAACAGTGTGGACGTGTTTGCAGCCCGAGTATTTTCAGGGACATGCTTCCACTACAACCAGCCGGGTCACATGGTGAGGGACTGCTCGCAGCTGAAGAAGAACTTACCTAACGACAAGATTCAGTTGGGAAATGGACATCGTCTGTGGCAGATGGGCCACCTACTGACTTGACTACGTCGCCCAAATGCCACCACCCCCACCAGGTTAGAGTGCCGATTTGGGCTATCGACCTTTCCTGGCTGAATAAGGGGGGTGAACCGGTTGATCGCCCTGTGCTGGTTGAAGGGAGAGTTGGCGACACCCGCATCAAAATATTCGTTGATGACGACGCGAGCCACAGTTTGATGGACGTGACGTAGGCGAAAAAATTGCAACTGCAACAGGAGCGCTGCATGCCGGAAATCGACGCGAGATTCGTCGACGGCACACCACTGGCAATTCGAGAGCGAGTACCTCATGTGCGAGTAACTTGCGGCAAAAATTTCAGCTTTACGGCGAAGATGCTGGCGACAACTTTGGACGGCTGCGACATGCTGCTGGGATGCGACTGGCTGCGCGAATACAATCCGAGCATCGACTGGCGGACGGGTGACTGTCGCATAAAATAGAGTGGCGAGTGGCGACGACTTCCCAAGTGGAGCTGTCAAGATTCCACGACATCGCTAGTCACCGCGGTTACCATCAAACGAGCTATGATTCGCGGGGCGCAACTGTACGCCGTCCGATGGATCGCATCCACGGCTGTCGACACACCAGCCAACATCGACAAACTCTGCGCAGGTGTCCCGAACGATTTGGCAACGTTGATTCGCAAGCACCCTGGCATTTTTCCAGACGACCTACCGGCAGGTTTGCTGCCTAGGCGAGACCACGACCACAAAATCGAGTTGGAGCCCGGCACGCAACCGACTATTCAGACTCAATGGCGGCTGACTCAATCCAAGCTGGATGAACTTTGACGCCAGTTGGACTACCTGCTCGAGAAAGGTTTCGTTCGCCCAAGCACTTCCACGTTCATAGCTCCGATCCTGTTCACCCAAAAAAAAATGGCGGGCTACGCATGTGCATTGGCTACCGCGCCTTGAATCGGGTTACCATCAAGTCCCGCTATCCTATCCCGTGTGCCAACGAACTCATCGACCAATTTCGTGGAGCCAAGTTCTTTTCGAAAATTGACCTGTGCGGAGATTACCATCAGATCCGCGTGCACTAAGCTGACTTCTACAAGACGGCGTTTCGGACCAGGTACGGGAGTCTTGGATGGTCGCAATCTGCTTCTCCGGGAACTTCAGAGTTTTCTGGGTTTTGTGAATTACGTTCGCCGGTTCACCTGAACATGGCGGGGGTAACTTCCCCTCTCACGGATCTCCTGGAGAAAGGCAAGTTTTATGAATGGGGGGGAGAGCAGCAAGTTGCGCTCCACCAGCTCAAACTTTTCCTGACTACACCTCCGGTTCTTCGGATTGCAGATCCTCACCGTCCGTTCGAGCTCATCACCGACGCTAGCGACCGGGCTGTTGGCGCAATATTGTTACAAGAATTCAGCAAGGGATTTCAACCCATTGCCTACGAGTTACGAAAGCTGAACCCGGCCGAGCGAAATTATCCTGTCCACGACAAGAGTTACTCGCCATCGTTCACGCTTTCAAGATCTGGTGCTGGTACCTGACGGGCGCTGACGTGACAGTTCGAACAGACCACAAATCGCTATAGTTCATCCGCGCCCAACCGACACTAAATCCCCGACAGATTCGCTGGCTCGATTACCTCGAGTCAAACTTCCACTACAGAGTCACCTACAAACGGGGGGTTAGCAACATCGTCGACGCCCTGACCAGCCCTTCATTCCATGCCGCCACAGTCCTAATTACCCAAGCTTATCCGCTGCTACCTGGCCTATTCACCCACGGATATAGTACCGATCCATTCTTCACCACTAACAGTCATCCCCAACTGACGGTCGAGCAAGGGGCCTATTACCTAAAATCCGATTCCAATCGGATTTGGGTTCTCGCCTACCGTACCCTACGAGAGCTACTGATACAGGAGGCACACGACTCGAAATTATCGGGTCACTACGGCATCGACAAAACTGCCAAATTACTGAGCCGTAATTATTACTGGCCCGATTTACCGACAAACGTGCAGCAGTACGTCACCTCCTACGCCACGTGTCAACGCATGAAGTCTTCACGGCTTCGACCTACGGGATTGCTGCAGCCGCTCGAGCCACCCAGCCGACCCTGGCAACAAGTGACGATGGATTTCGTCACTGGCCTGCCAGCTGGTTCAAGCGGTAACGACGCGATTCTCGTCGCCGTTGACCGGTTGACGAAGATGACCCATTTCACCGCCTGCAAAACGACAATCACTGCCGAGCAGACAGCAAAATTGTTCCTCACGAACATCGTGTGGCTACACGGCATCCCTTTGGCAATCATCAGCGATCGCGACCTACGGTTCATGTCCAGCTTCTGGACCAAAACCTGGCAGTAGTACGGCACACATCTGCATCTGTCCACGGTGTACCACCCGCAATCGGACGGTCAGAATGAGCGCACCAATCAGACGATGGAGCAGTTGATTCGCACGACGTGCACAGACCCGGCCCAATGGGAAGACTCCCTTCCCTTGATCGAGTTTGCGTACAACAACGCCCCATCAGCCACGACTACTCAGTCCCCGTTCTTCCTCAATTACGGGATGGACCCGACAACCCCTCTATCGCCACCGATAGAAAATCCGGCACCAAGGTCGCAACAGTTCGTCGAAAATCTCCGACAGTCTCAGCAAAAAGCCGCCGATGCCATCCTCAAAGCCAACCAACGGGCTAAGCAGCAAGCTGACCGACGACGCCGAGACTTAACTCTTGCCCCTAGGCAATTGGTCCTGCTCGACACCAGAAATTTGGGAATTCCCCTCCCAAATAAACTACGACCAAGATTTTGCGGCCCATTCTGCATCATCCGCATGGTGACACCCGTCACCGCCCAGCTGCAACTGCCGGACGACTGGCGAATTCATGATTCATTTCACGTCAGTCTCCTGCGACCGTTCGTCCTGAGTACAACTAATCTTGATCGTCAACACATCAATCCTAAGGTCAACCCAGTACTTGAGCCATCGAAGATTCTCGCTCATCGTGTACGAGGCCATCGGGATACAGCAGCCATTGATTTTCTTGTACGATGGTTCGATCGCACGACTGCCGAAGTTATAAGTTATAATTTAATATAGGCTTGGTAGGTTGTTACTGAACCTTTCTGTAGGGGGTACAAACCCCTCCTTGTACTCCCCTCTCTTCCTAATCCAACTCTCTTCTCTCTCGACACTCTCGTCCAGCTCCTAGCTAAACCCCGCCACCACATTCATGGCGGCCTTGTTCCTGCCTAGTATCCTAGCCTAGAGCTACTTTAACATGGTAACAGAGCAGGCCGTTTCCGGTCCTGCCTTCCAAGCTTCCGCCTCGTCCTTGTCTTACGTTTCACTTCGTACCGTGCCGCTGATGGCGGCCTTTCGTTTTCCTGCCGCCGTGGCGGCCTTGCCTTTCCGTGCCGCCGTGGCGACTTCTCTGAGATGCCGCGGCGGCTTAGTCGAGCTACAGTCGCACCTCCGCCTCGCCGCCGCGGCATTGACGTCGCGCTGTGGCGGCGTCTTTTGGCTGCCGTGGCGGCGTCATCGGGCGACATCCGGCCGCGCATCGTCAATGGTGCCGCCGGACCTGCCGCCCGCTTTGCAGCCGCCGGCGTGATTCTGGACTACGCCCCACGCCCCTCTCCCCCCCCCCCCCCCTCCCCCCTCCTTCCCCTGCTTCCCCCCCCTTCCTTGCTGCAGCCAACGACTGCCTCATGCGGGCCCTCCCCACTGCCGAGGTGACTGGACATGCCGCCGAGAGGGCGGGGGCCGCTGCACCAGCCGTTGACGTCCAAGCCGCCGCTGCCGTTGCTGTTGCCGCGGGCCGGGTGCCGCCGCACGCCGCCACCGGCGCCGCTGTCGTCAATGTCGCTGCTGCCGCCATAGCCATCCCACGGGTCGTGGGAGCTGCCCGCTTCTGGAGTCGTTGTGTCTCCTGCTGGGAATGGGGGTGCTGGGCTAGGGGGTGTGGGTGTGGGTGTGGGGGTGTGAGTGGGCTTGACACTACCAAGCCTAGGGGGTGTGTTCAAATTATATAAGTTATAATTTAATATAGGCTTGGTAGGTTGTTACTGAACCTTTCTGTAGGGGGTACAAACCCCTCCTTGTACTCCCCTCTCTTCCTAATCCAACTCTCTTCTCTCTCGACACTCTCGTCCAGCTCCTAGCTAAACCCCGCCGCCACATTCATGGCGGCCTTGTTCCTGCCTAGTATCCTAGCCTAGAGCTACTTTAACACGACGATCTTTGGGTCCTCGCAACTATGCTCGGTGAACACAAAGTCGTCCGGGACTATTTACACCGACGACGTGTCCCGGATGTGGGTAGTCTCATCCCGGAAGGGGGGGTGGTGTAAGGAAAATCCTTTTTCCTTACTGGGCTTGACTACAGCGCGTACACCATCAACTCTTGGAAGTCCAGGCTAGGCTAACTTCTTCAGTCCCGAACCACTCCTCGAACCCAAACCTCAACACACAACGCTTCCGTGGCTTTCATCAACCGAATCGCCCCAACCTTTTCGCGTGGTTCTCGTCTAGCTCTGTTCATGCCTATAAATGCCTTGGCCCTCATTTGTATGGGACACTCTTCAATCACGACTCCATTATTACACTACCTGTTATTACTCTGATTAATTCATAACAGCACTGCTGAGTGTACTGGCGTAGCGTCTCACACTGCACCCCTCACCTCTGTTTGCCAGGCAGGCACTTCCCACGGCTCAACTGGCAGGTACAACACGTGGTCGTACACATGTCCAATTGGCATGGGCTGAAATATGTCTGGTGCGTTTGTTCTGGATCACGCAATCTGAATCACAACGCTGCGCGTGCGGAGCTCTTGTGTTGGCATGCACCATTGAATCAGACTGCGTAAGCACTTGCATTGCCACATCAGTTGAATGATTTTGCGCGGGATTCCGTCAGGAACACCTGTCACTTGGCCGCGTGGCATTGGTTGACTCTCCACGGAGCCAACGATATTTCAGGGAGGAAAAGCATTGCGTGTGACGGAGGTCCCAGGGCCCACAAAGTACGCGGTGACGTGTCAGTATGGGCATTACCAGGCCACATACCTCGACTGCTTTCCGTGTGGGCTTCCCCAAATCAGGCTCGACGCGACTTGCGTGTCCCTCGCTCACTCGCGGGAGGTGTGGTTCGCAGATTCTGAACCCAGACCTCTCGGCTGTAACAGCCAAGGGCACGACAGCCAAGGAACCCAGCCTGCATAGGTCCGGCGGGGGAACACGCTGGTGGAAGCTTTGATGCCAGTTTTGCTGCGGTTCCGTACCTGCTGCCGAGCTGACGCGATAGCGAGAACTACGCCCAGACGTACCGGACCAGCCAATTCGGAACGCGGTAATCCCTATGGCGGTGTGGTTCGGCACATTCATGAGGGAAATGTGTGCTTCTGAATCTCTCCTTGCTATCCTCGTTTTCCTCGTTCATTTCTGGTTCGCTTTGCGTGTTAGAGAAGGGTCCCTCGAGGTTGAGAATGGTTCTTGGCCTTCACCACTTTTGACTACGGCGCACCAGACTGAACCGTGAAGTGTAAACAAGAAGCTGCCTGCTTGAGTTCTCCACCTCCGGCTTCGAACCATTCACTGTTTAGTGCTGAGTGCTCAGTGCTCACCATTCCAGGGCCATGATGCAAAGAACCAACATGTCTGCATCATCAGAGAGACCTGGAGTATTTAGGAAGACAGGCCGTCAGGAGGAAAACTTCCAGTTGACAAATTCTTGTAGTCAGTTTAGCTTTTCTCTCTCTGTACCAGAGTTTCTCGTCATTCTTCTAGACATTGCTCGGCCTTAACCACAACTGCTATAGGTAATCGTAGACTTCGAGACGGGCTTGTGTACAGGGTGCTTCTGGGCGGTTCTCGTCGACAAGTCAGAGCAAGCTCCCTGTGAAGCATCATAGCTTTTGCTGCGTATTTAGAGGCAGTAAGTACGGAGAGACCACTCGGCAACCCGCGTTTCCATATATTCCGTGCCGATTGCTCTTTTGGCATACCGATAGAATTCAGGCTAGGTTAGACAAGTGTAGCTCCTCTCATGTCCGTCTGCTGACCTCTATTTCCTGTCTTTCAACTGGTTTGGTCTAGGTTCGGTTCAGTTCATCATCCGCTTCCGCTCTAACCGGTCGTTTAGCACTGACCGTCTTCCCTCTTCTCCATTCCCCATTCCCCATCCTCTGCCCTCATCCCGTCCCTCTCGCAGCCATGAAGTGGGAATCTAGCCGTCCGTTGGACATCCACTCCTCGCCGTCTCGCCCTGCGCACGCGGACTCCGTGCTTGCGCTTCCCCTCTCGACTCCCCTTCTCCAGCCGCCTCCTCCCCACGTGTCCGTTGGTCGCCGAGCAGCTCACCTCGCCGAAGTCTTCACTCCGAATCAGCGGTTCGCCTCCGTTCCAGCAGTCCCGGGAGGTTCCTCTCTTCAACCGTCCGCCTTGCCTTCTATCGAGGGGAACACCAGTGGCACCAGCAGTCGCAGTCGCACCGCCACGTCATCGCTATCGTTATCACTGCCGTCCTCGACGTCGTCGTCGCCGCCGTCGCTTCCGTTCGGCGGTCCTTGCCGGGCCAAGCCTGTAGATTCAGCAGGACCAGCAGTGTTGAAGCGGGGGAAATCCGCTGGTTACAAAGAGAGGCTGTTGCCGGCGGACAGTTCTGCTGCATCGAACCCTGACTCGGAAACTGCTACAAGATCGAGTGCTTCCGGCTCGCGGCAATCAACGGTACCTCCGTCCAGTAGTGTCAGTTTCAGGGGGAGGAGTAACTCGGGCAACAGATTGGTCAGCAGGAGCGAGGAAAACGGCGATATCACTCGGCGAGACGACGGGCGCGCACAACAGGCGGTCACGGAGTGGGGGGATTCCGGGCTCTCCGCCCCTTTAGTTGCGTTCGAGCGGCGGCTGGACGAGGCGGAGGAGTGGCTAGGAGCCGCCATGACGGCGCTTGGCGCGCGCAGCCGCTCCCTCGCGCAAGCCGCCGCCACCGCGGCGAGTTTCCCGCAGGAGCGGTGGGAGAAGGCGCGCGGCCGATGGCAAGCGAAACTAAGAGTGGAAGGCGGAAGGGTGCCTGCTAGGCCACGCGGGACGCAGCGCCGGTTGGCAGTGAAAGAAACGCAGCTGCAGGAGGAGGCGGCGGGAGAGCGGAGGGTGCAGATTTCGGGAGCGGAGGGAGCGGAGGGAGCGGAGAGGGAACGGCGGGAGGGGGAGCGGGAAGGGAAGGGGGTGCGGGTGCGGGGTGGAGTTCCGGAGCAGCTGATGTGTGGCGCGTTTGCGGGAATTGTGTCGCGGACTGCCGTGGCACCGCTGGACCTGATTCGGGTAAGTCCTGGCGAATTCAGGATCCTTCCTTTGCGGGCAAGTTTTGTCCGCCTCGCCGCTGCGCAACGCGGGCTGCGGCGTGCTGTGTGTCTACGCCGTCGCTGCGTGTGCTCCTACCATGCTGAACCGTATTGCACCGGAGCGACAGGCTTTCCCCCCTCGTTTCCCTAACTGTTTCTCGTGTGCTCGCCGGCGTTTCCCCCCCATCCCCCTCCTGGTTCGCATCCCCTTAATGGTCCGCGCATTTCCTCTCCTCTTCCTTCCACCCCGCCCCCCTCCCTCCATTTTGCGCTTTCCCAGACGCATCTGATCAGCAGCAACGGCCTCCCCGGCGCGCACAAGACGGCGGGGAGCGTCTTTTCCGCAATCATGGCGAGGGACGGCTGGAAGGGCTTCTTCCGAGGTAGGCTTGCCTGCTTTGCCTTCTTTGCCCGCTGGCTCGTGTGGTTCCCCGCACCATCCGGCTGTTGAAAACCACTTCAACTCTCGTATCCCTCCATCGTCTCTTTCTCAACCCTCCCTCCTCCCTCTGTCGCCCTTCGCTCTCTTTCCTTTCTCCCCTGTTCCGGGTCTCTATTTCGCCATTTATCCCTTCCTTCCCCCCTCCTCCCTCCCCCTTCCCCCCTCCTTCCCCCCCTTCCCAGGCAACGGTGTCAACTGCCTGCGCGTGGGGCCGCACAAGGCCGTAGAGCTCTGCACCTTCGAGATGCTCAAGCGCCTCCTCTGCCGCCCGGGCCACCCGCTGCAGCACGTGGCGGCGCCGCTCTCGGGCGCGGCTGCCGGGCTCGCAGGCACGCTGCTGACGTACCCGTTAGAGCTCATCCGCACGCGCATCAGCGTGCAGCCCGAGCTGTACCGCGACCTGGGGTCTACCGTACGGAGGATCGTTCAGGAAGAGGTAGGCGGGAGGGGAGGTGAGGGGGGGGGGGGGGGGGATGGGGGGGAGTGGCAGGGTCGATGGTCGTGGTGTCTGGTTTAGAGCTGGAGCTCATTCGCACGCGCATCAGCGTGCAGCCCGAGCTGTACCGCGACTTGGGTCCACTGTTGGGAGGATAGTGCAGGAAGAGGTGGGTGGAAGGGAGGGGAGGGGTGGGATGATCTCATTGTTGCCTTGGAGGTGCATCAGTGCGTTAGTGCATGAGCGTGCAGCTTGAGCTGTGCCGAGACCTCGGGTCCACCGTCAGGAGGATGGTGGAGGAAGAGGTACCAGGAGGAAGGGATGGGAAGCAGGGTGGGTAGAGAGGGAAGGGAGGAGGGAGGGGGGTGGTGGGGAGGGTGGGGGGGATGGATGGATGGGTGACGGACGGTTTGGGGAGTGTGTAAAGTTGAGCTGGACGCAATTTGGAGGCGCGGTTAGAGATGATTAGTGCGCAGCTGGAGCTGTACAGTGTCCCGGTGTCTGGATTTTGCTGTCATAACCGGATTGTTATTTTCATGCCATGGCTTTCCCCCCGGTCCATGAATTTGCAGGGTATTTTTTTGAATTCTCAGAAATACCCTGCAATTATTTTAGAATTCTAAAAAATACCCCTCATAACCGGATTGCTATTTTCATGCCATGGCTTCCCCCCCGGTCCAGGGAGGTCGCTTACCTTACTCCCATCCTTGCGCCTCTCCCCTCATCTCCTCTCTCTCCTCTCCTCCTCTCCTTTCCTCTCTCCCTGCTTTTTCATCCCCAGTGCGCCCTGTCGTTGTACCGGGGCATAGTGCCATCACTGCTGGGCGTGGTGCCGTATGCAGCCAGCAACTACTTTGTGTACGGCGCGCCCAGGACCGCGTACAGGAAGGCCACGGGCAGGGGCCAAGTGCCCAACGAGGCCAGGCTGGTGCCTGGAGGCGTTTAGAAACTTCCACGTCCAGGGGCGTATTCTCAATCTGTTTTCCTCTCCTCTTTCTCTCCCCTCCCTCTCCCTCTCCCCCTCCCCCTCCCCCCCCCCAGGGCGCCCTCTCCCTTTACCGGGGAATAGTGCCATCACTGCTGGGCGTGGTGCCGTACGCAGCCAGCAACTACTTTGTGTACGACGCGCTCAGGACGGCATACAGGAAGGCCACTGGCAGGGACCAAGTGCCCAACGAGGTCACGCTGCTGTTTGGGGCTGCGGCTGCGTCTGCCTCCAGTGCTGTGACCTTCCCGCTTGAGGTTAGTGCCTGTAACGAGCTGTTAGACCCTGGTAGTCTGGTAGTAGACTCTGTTAGGCACTGGCAGGGACCCTGCCTGTGCTTGCCTGTGCTTGCCTGTGCTTGCCTGTGCTTGCCTGTGCTTGCGTGCGTTTGCTTGGACGCACGGCTGCTGTCGCTGCTGCTATGCTCTTATTCTGTGCTCATGGCTGTGCGGCGGCACGTTTCGGGCTAACCTGTGATCCACTGGCCGTCTTGTGCCTCCTTAGCTCCAAATGGCCCCTTAAAGGCACCCTCTCGGTCTCTTGACTTCCCAACCATCTCAACATCTCCCTTCCAGGTGGTTCGCCGGCGGCTGCAGCTAGGCGTCACAGGCACGGCAGGGCCCCAGACAGCCATTGCCATCCTCAAGGGCATCTGTGAGGCAGACGGGGTTATGGCCGTGTACCGGGGGCTGGGCACCACGTGGCTGAAGCTTCTCCCGGCTGCTGGCATCTCGTTTGTGTGCTATGAGGCGGCACGGGTGGCACTGAGGGTAGATGACGCCAGCATGGCTGGAGGGCAGGAGAGCAGTGGTTTAAGCAGCAGCAGCAGCAGCAGCAAGAGGGCGGGTGAGGAGGAGCAGGGAGATGATGGGAAAGGCTTGGAGAGGAGTGGAGAAGGCAAGTGAAGGCTGAGAGGACGGGTGGGCACCACGCGGCGCACGGTGGCGGAATAAAGTGGCTGTTGACTGTGGCTGGTGGAGGTGTGCCAGTAGGTTGCCTTGGGGGGGGAGTGGGCACAAACCACTACTTGCCGCGACAGAGGCAGGTGCTGCTGCGGATATGCCAGGGTTAACTCCTGACTCCCTGGTTGTGCTGTGTATAACACCCAAGGCTGCAGTCGGTGTGGTGTGGTGGGCCCCCTTGTGCGGGCCTGCCACGCTTTACTCTTGAGATCATGTGCATTTGTCATTATGTAGATCGCCTCTTGGCCACACTGTGTTTTCCCTGCCAGTCCTGGCCAGGGGCTTCTTGTAGCATGCTGTAAAGGGCCAGCCAGATCATGATGTTTTCTTGTCTGCTCATTTGTTCATATCAATCTTGCTGCCGAAACCGGTTAATGTACGTAGCATTGCCACCACTAAAGAAGCACACACAATCCGTTTAGAAATGAGGAACACTGATTTAGTACGTAGAGATGAAATCAAGCCTAGAAGCACACAATTACCGTTATTTCAACCAACAAACCGCAACACCTCACTTGCGTCTTCTGCTCCAGCATCATCGTCACACACCAGCTACTCTGTTCACACCTCCTCACCCTTCAGCACCAGCACTTCCCTTCCTCCTTCCTTTCCCTCGCCCATTGCCCTTCGTTTTTTTACCTTTCCCATTCCCATTAACTGAGCGGGAAGCAGCAAGCTTGTGCCAAGCACCCAAGCCACCCAAGCCACCAGGAGCAGAGTCCCCTCTGCCCCCTCCTCTAGTGCCTTCACTAGGCATACTACATGCAAAAGAATCTGGTGCTTCACTACCAGATGGCTTGGCCTCAACCCGCATCTCCTGCTCTTGCAACTGCTGCGTTTCCCCATGTAAGTTCTGCTGCTGCTGCTGCTGCTGCTGCTGATCCTTCCACTGCTGCCGCTCAACCCGTGCTTGCTGCTGATCCATGCGAGTCAGGGCGAGAGCCAAGTGGAAGTCAGCGTGTTCCTGCAGGCCCCACGGCTGCACATGCACCGGCACCTCATGCCCACAGATAGCACATCGTAGCGCCCCTGATTCCCTCACCACCACCCACTCCACCTCTTCCCCTGCTGCTGATGCATCTTCTACCGCTGCTGGCACACACTTCACTGCCGCTGGTAACACGTTTTGAGTGGCGGCTGACGCGACTCGCCCAGCCCCCCCTGGCAACATCTCGCAGTATCTCTCCCCACCACCAGCAACACCTGACGACGAGCCTCCCCCTCTGCTCCAGCACCCCTCCTCTCTGCTCCTCTCCCCACACTTCCCACGCGCTGCACCTGCTTCCCCTCCCACTGCTGCTCCTCTTCCCACAACAGCCGACGCTGCCACACCTCCTGTGTCACTGGCTGCTGTTCTCATGCTGCCGACACCACCTACATCAGCATGCCCAGCAGTTCGCCTGTCGCCTTCTCCTGCTCCTGCTGCTCCGGCTGCTCCTGTTGCTCCTACTCCTCTCGCATCTCTAGCTACGTGAGGCAATAACGAGTCTATGCAGAGCTGCTGCCGCTGCCGCCGCTGCTGGCCTTGCGGCTGCTGCTGCTGCTGCTGCGGCTGGTGCTGCTGGCGTTGCTGGAGACGCCGTTTCTTGCTTGACCTCCCCCCCCCTTCCCCACCCGAGGGCCCTGAACTCGCTTCCCCAACAGACGCTGTGTTATTGGACTCCCCTCAACTGCCCTCCACCCCAGCACGCCTTTTGCCTGAACTGCTGCTTCACCCGCCAAACGCACCACCTTGAGCTCCTCTTCCATCATCCTTGCACTGACCTTCTTCGCCTCCTTTTCCTCCTTCTCCTCCTCCTTCTCCTCCTCCTCCTTCTCCTCCTTCTCCTCCTTCTCCTCCTTCTCCTCCTTTTCCTCCTTTTCCTCCTTTTCCTCCTCCGCACATGCTTTGCTAGGAACGATTTCCGTCCTCCTATCCTCCCTCTCCTCCTTCTCCCTGCTCTCCTCCTCCCTCTCCTCCCTCTCCTCTCTCTCCTCCTCCGCCTCCTCTTCCCTCTGCTCCCTCTGCTCCCTCTGCTCCCTCTCCTCTCTCTCCTCCCTCTGCTCCCTCTGCTCCCTCTGCTCCCTCTCCCCCCTCTCCTCCCTCTCATCCCCATCGTTCCCAGCAAGCATGGCTCCAGCTGTGCTCTCACCACCGTCACTCTCCCTCTCCTCTTCCTCCCAAACCTCTGGACACACCTCTCTCCAGAAATACGCATCAGCACCACCATTCATAGCACCCTTGTCTGTACCTTGACCATCAGCACAATCCTCCCCAAAAAATCCACTCTCAACGACACCAGCACCCCCACCCCCCATGTCCGCATGGCCCCCCCTTTGCCCCACATCTATCCCCGCCCACTTCTCTTCTATCCCCTCTGCTTTCAACCATTCTCCCCCTCTGCCAATTTTCGCCCCAGCAACCACGTCAGCACTCCCACTCCTCCTGCCGCCAAGCACCTCGCTGATGGTCGCCTGTCTGCCGCTGCCACTGCTGCTGCTGCGCGGCACAAGGGCCGACATGCGCAGACCTGAGGTAGGGTAGGGGCATCCGAACAGGGTTGTGCAATCCGAAAAGGTAGAGGGAGCCGGGGGGAGGCAGGGGAAGGGGAGGGAACACGGGATGGGGGGTTTAGGGTTAGGTGGAACAAGAGCCTTGGAGCCATACCTCCTGCTGCCTTGGAGCCAGTCCTCCTGCTGTCAACATTACAAACAGACTTAGCACAAGGAGCGCTATTCGGCACAAAGAGCCACACAGTACGTAAAACGACTCAGTGCACTTCATTGAACCACCCACCCAGCAGGCGCACGGAGCCCAGCAGTTCTGGTCTTATAAGCTAGATGGCTATCGGCCAGTCACGTGCACAGGAACGCCAACTCACTGCATCACGGCCACCGCAGCACCACTTGGCACCACTCAGCACGCAGAGCCACTCCACTCACCCAGCAGGCGCACGGAGACAGGCAGCTCTGCTCGGATGAGCTTTATGACAAGGGGCCAGATCTCCTGCTGCGACCCTATGGGCTCTGGCACAGAGATGGCTCGTGTGCGCACCTGAAAGGAATGGGGTGGAGTGGTGTGGTGTGGTGTGGTGTTCGTGTGGGGGGGGAGAGAGGGGAGAGGGGAGAGGGGAGAGGGGACGCAAAGCAGAGCAGAGCAGAGCAGAGCTGAGCTGAGCTGAGCTGAGCTGCTCTGTGGTTGCGGTTGCGGTTGCGGTCGAGGTTGCGGTTGCCGTTGCGGTTGCGGTTGCGGTTGCGGTTGCGGTTGCGGTTGCGGTTGCGGTTGTGGTTGTGGTTGTGGTTGTGGTTGTACATCTCAGCTGTCTGAACTGCGACCCCACAGGCTCAGGTGCATACATGGCTTGCGTGCGCGCACGTAAGCTGCTAAACATGAATAATAGAGAAGAATGACAGATTTGAGGCGCCTCAATCTTGAGGCGCCTCAAAACATGAATAATAGAGAAGCATGACAGATTGTGCGAGCAAGAGAGTTGGGTAAAGAAGGTAGAGGAGCATGTGGGAGGGGCGGATATGTGACTGCATTGTCCATCTGTGCCCCTACGGATTCCGGCTTAGAGAAGGCCTGGGCTGATCGTTTCAAACTGCAGCATAAGAACGCAGCATGTAGACAAAGAAACATGGCAACGGGTGTGTACATGCAGATGCAAATGCACTCTAGTCACTCTACCCCATGCACGCCTAGACATGGACTGACCTCAAAAGCGGTTGTCTTCAGTTTGAGCGAGAGAGTTCGCCCTTTCATGCCATGCTGCTCTAGGTCGCCCGCCAGGGAGAAGCTCAGTTGCTCTGCATCAGAGATGCGCCAGGGAAAGAAAGGGGGGGAAGTGGAGGCAAACACGCGAGGGAAGAGGACTCCTTCTGGCTCAAATGCAGGTAAGCTACTCGGAGGGTGGGGACGGCGAGGGGGAGGGGGAGGGGGACTGGGACGGGGATGGGGGCCGGAGTGGGGACAGGGACGGGGAATGGGACCGGGTTCGGGACTGGGATGGGGATGGGGATGGGGATGGGGATGGGGATGGGGATGGGGATGGGGATGGGGATGGGGATGGGGATGGGGATGGGGATGGGGATGGAGATGGAGGGAACAAATGGGCGAAGCGAGGGGAGGAGAAGGGAAGAGAGGAGGAAAGGGGATGACGAGAGACGGTCAGAGGAGAGGAGTTGTTGAGGGTTAGGAGAAGAGAGTTAGGTTGAAGGCACCACAGGTTTTAGGAGAGAGCAACGCAAGCAGCACCAAGTAAGTAACAAAATAAGCCAATGTTACGACAAGAAGTACTAGCAACTATTAGCATACCGAGCTTGTTAAGAATGGCTGGTTCGGCAGAGAGAGAGGAGAAGGTGCGCTCGCAGCTGATGCTCTTCCGGGGCCCATCCTCCACATCCCCACTGCCGCCTATGCCCAGCGCCGCTTGCAAGAAAAACTCTGCAGGGGGGAGGACGGGTGGGAAAGATGGGTGCGAGGGTGCTGATGCTCTTCCTGGGGCCCATCCTCCACCTCCCCACGGCCGCCTATGCCCAGCGCCGCTTGCAGGAAGAACTCTGCATGCAACGGAGGGGCAGTGATGAGTGATCAAACACCAGGAAGGTATGTGTCATAAGAGCATTGAGGCGGTAGTAACGGTTGCATGACATTCACAAAGCCTTCCTGAAAGGCGCAATTTCCTCTCTCCCCCCACTGCAGCCTATGCCAACCGCTGCTTGAAGGAAGAACACTGCGGTGGTGGAGGTGAGGGGCAGGAGGGAGGGAAGGTTTTTTTACAGCCGAAACTAGTTCTTCCTGGTTTTAAGCAAAACCTACTGTTCGTTTTCAAAGCTCGAGCTCATAGTCAAAACCGCTGCCTTGCAACGTTTCAACCAGCATGGAAGTGAGGGCGCAGGAGGGAGGGAAGGTGGGAAGGTTTGAGGGTTGGAGGGTGGGAGGGTGGGAGGGTGGGTGGGTGCGACAGCAGGGGAAAAATGGGCGTGGTTGGTAATACAGCAGTCAGAGAATTGCATTTGAGAGGTGGGGAATGGTTTTGCGTGTGGGTGTGAGTGTGAACGCGAGGGTCTGTATGGGGTGAATCTCTGTGGCTTCGGCAGCGTGAAGTGAGCGCAATGACTTTTGAGTCGACTCAAAAGTGAATCTTTGTGGCTTCGGCAGCGTGAAGTGAGCGCAATGACTTTTGAGTCGACTCAAAAGTGAATCTTTGTGGCTTCGGCAGCGTGAAGTGAGCGCAATGACCTTTGAGTCGACTCAAAAGTGAATCTTTGTGGCTTCGGCAGCGTGAAGTGAGCGCAATGACTTTTGAGTTGACTCAAAAGTGAATCTTTGTGGCTTCGGCAGCGTGAAGTGAGCGCAATGACTTTTGAGTTGACTCAAAAGTGAATCTTTGTGGCTTCAGCAGCGTGAAGTGAGCGCAATGACTTTTGAGTTGACTCAAAAGTGAATCTTTGTGGCTTCGGCAGCGTGAAGTGAGCGCAATGACTTTTGAGTTGACTCAAAAGTGAATCTTTGTGGCTTCGGCAGCGTGAAGTGAGCGCATACCAGCAGAAATGGGGGAGAAGAGGGCGAGGAGAGCCCCTCTGTGTGTGATGATGTCAGCACACACTGTCACTCCCAACACATCCCGTAGCAGCCGCTCTGTCACCTTGCCCACTCCTCCTATCTGCATGCCATGCCATGCCATGCCATGCCATACCAAATCACACCACATGCCATGCCACACATAATGCAGCCAAATACATAATACCACACGGGGCAACGTGCACATACGTAAGTTTGGAGACTCAAGTACGATGCGAACTCAGAGCCAGAGAGTTAAAACACAAGAGCAGGGAGATCCTTCCATTGAAACGTCATTGAGGCATGCCGTGTGAGCATGCAGTGTGAGCATGCCGTGTGAGCATCCAGTGTGAGCATCATGCATGCGAGCAGCACCTTGCGGATGGGCAGAGAGGAGACGAAGTGCAGGATGGCATCCTGGTTAGGCGGCAGCACGTACTGCCCGTTGGGCTTGTTGATGTCCGAACACACCTGAGGGGGGGGGGGGGGAGGGGGGTTGGTGTGGGGGAAGGTGGTGGGGAAGAGCGGGAGGGGATGGCATATCAGCTCTAGGCACACATGGCTTGCTGATGCCTAACGGGCAACCCTCTGCTGCCAACGGGAATTGGATTCGTTCTCTGCCAGTCGGGTTTGTTGATGCCCCAGCACACCTGCGTCATGGGCCTTCGGGAGGGCGGGGGAGCGAAACCTGAGTGTGTGCGCAAAGCATTGTGTTCTCTCGCCTTAGCCAGCAACCTATTGACTGTGAGCGACCCCTGCTCTTCACTGCACTCATCGAGTCCTACTCCAGTGCACACAATCCCTCCCACACAACAACCCAGAAACGTGTTCTCTCGCCTTAGCCAGCAGCCTATTGACTGTGAGCGACCCGACCCCTGCTCTTCACTGCACTTATCTCTTCGAGTCCTACCTACTCCACCAGCCTTAGCCAGTGCACACAATCCCTCCCACCCACACAACAACCCAGCATCGCGTTGTTCTCTCGCCTTAGCCAGCAGCCGGTTGACTGCGCCCCTGTGCTGCAGGCGAGACCCGCATGAGAGCACGCACATGTGGAATTTGAGTCGACTGAAACCGACTCAGCCTCCCCATCCCCCCCTTTCCCCCCCCTCCCCTTCCCCCACGCATGTGCTCCCACCTTGGCCAGCATCCTGTTGGCTGCGACTCCAGCGCTGCAGATGAGACCCGTGTGAGCATGTGCATGTGAATCTTGAGTTGACTCACCACCTCACCCTTTACAGAGGAGTCATTTTTTAGAATTATAAAAGACGAGTTGACTCAACACCGCACCCCTTTCCCCCTGACTTCCCTCACACCCGCTCCCACCTTGGCCAGCATCCTGTTGGCTGCGACTCCAGCGCTGCAGGTGAGACCTGTGTGAGCGTGCACCTTGTGCCGTAGCTCCTCCGCAACCTGATGTGCGGGGGACAGGGAATGGTTGTGTATGTGGGACAGGGGAAAAAGGAGATAAGGCCACGGGCGAACAAGGGCCGCTGGTAAGGGCAGTGTGAGCATGCATTTTGTACCGCAGCTCCTCCGCCACCTGATGAGCGGGGGACAGGGAACGGTGTGCATGTGGGGCAGGGAAAGGGAGATAAGGCCACGGGCGAGAAAGGACTGCTGGTGAGGGCAATGTATTATGTGAGCATGCACCTTGTGCCGTAGCACCTCCGCCACCAGATGTGCATGGCCGGCAGCAGGGGTATAGTGTCTATGGGGGGAAAGGGAATCAGGAAGAAGCGGCAATGGGAGAAGAGAGGCGGTTAGCAAGGGCGGTACGTGTTAGCATGCACTAAGTGCTGTAGCTGTTCTGCTACCTGGTGAGTGGCGGACAGGGGAACAGTGAGTGAGGAAACGTGGCGGGGAACACACACAAAAACGAAAGCATTCACAGGAGCATCTATACGCCTTGCGAAGCATGTCCAGAGCCATGCATGCATCACAATACCGGGGGGAACTCGGGAGCAACACAACAAGTACCTACCTGGGCGGGGGTCACGTTCCTCTCTTGGCACACGGCAGTGACGTCCAGATACGCCTCATCTAGACTGCGGGCGAGGAAGTGCGGGTCGTACTGGCGGAACACTGCATGGGGTGTGTGTGGTGCACCGTGCAGGGAGTATGGGATGGGATGGGTGGGAGGGATAAAATGGGTTGAACGACGAGAAGTTCATCCAGGTACGCTTCATCTAAGGTGCGAGCGAGGAAGTGCCGGTCGTTGATTTTGTAGGGTGTTTTTGAGAATTCTAAAAAACGCTTCATCTAAGGTGCGAGCGAGGAAGTGCGGGTCGTTCGTACTTCTGGGGTTGGGAAGCCCCAAAAAGCTGTGTCTCCAAAAAGCTAACATGAAACAAAGGAAGTGGAAGAAGCAGCATATCTTTATGGGTGAGGCTGACTGGAGTAGTGCTGGCTGGAACTGGGCAGCATTGGGCGCCACAGACACACAGACACACAGACAAGAAGCAGCGGACGATGGGGAGCGAACGATCTGACAGACAGGGAGTCAGACGGCCAGGCAGCAGCACACCTTCGTGTGTGAGGCTGGAGTAGTGCTGGTACTTGGTGAAATTGGGCGCCACAAACACGCACAGACAGGAGGCAGCAGTGGAGGACGGGGAGGGAAACAGCTGACAGGGAGACAGATGGTCAGCCAGCCAGGCAGCACACCTTCGTGTGTGAGGCTGGAGTAGTGCTGGTACTTGGTGAAATTGGGCGCCACAAACACGAGGTCAGGGCACAGCTTGCGAGCGA
Organism: Closterium sp. NIES-67; assembly: GCA_027943415.1. Taxonomy (NCBI): domain Eukaryota; kingdom Viridiplantae; phylum Streptophyta; class Zygnematophyceae; order Desmidiales; family Closteriaceae; genus Closterium; species Closterium sp. NIES-67. Next base: position 156,609 of record BQMB01001176.1, on the reverse strand, counting down.
TAAAGCCAGGCATGGCTGCTCGCACTCCGTACTTGCGCGCCTGGAGGGGAAGGGCAGGGGGGGGAGGGGGGAGGGGGGGCGGAGGGGGGGGGCAGAAGCAGTGGAGAGGAGAGACGGAGGGGAAACGTGGAGATTAAAGCCAGGCATGGCTGCTTGCACTCCATACTTGCGCGCCTGGAGTGATTCGGGGGGGGGGTGTGGGAAGAAGGGAGGACGAAATGTGGCCATTATTCTTGCTTGTCCACGTACCCTTCCCCCCCCCTCTTCCTTGCGCCACCCCTTCCCTTTTCCCCCTTTCCCTTCCCACAGCCTCTTTCACTTCCCCACCTCCCCCCCTCTTACACACCTCATAGTTGGCGGTGCACAGCATCCCCATGCCCCCAACGGCCATGGGTAGGCCGCTGAGCCTCTCGTCCCCCAGCGCCTCCACGGCAGCATAGAACGCATCCATGTCCACATGCACCCACGCGCGCCCCACCTCCCTCCGCGCCTCCATCCCCGCTAGTATCCCATCCGCTTTCCGCTCTAAGGCGGTGAGCTTTTCCTGGGAAATGGCCTGCTTGGCGCGCTGCATGTGGGCGACTCTGGCGAGCAGGGCTGCCTCCTTGCGCTGCTCGTGCAGGAAGAACTTGGAGCCCCGGCTCATCTCGTACACCACGCGCTTCACATGCTCCTTGTCCACGCCTTCCATGCCTGGAGGGAGGTGGGGACGGACGGAGGGGAGGAGGAAGGGTGGGAGAAATGGGGGGGGGGGGGGGGGGGGGGGGAAGGGGGGGAGAGAGCACGGCACCGCCAGAGTTGACAAAGGGAAAGTGGGGAGTGAAGGGAGTCTGTTTGAGTCGGTTGAGTCGACAAGGCTGGTTCATATTACATCCGCCTAGCATCACACGGTTGCTTCCTGATCATGGGCCGTACGCCGTACCTACTACCTCCCTACCGAGGTGAACTTTGAGTCGACGCAAAGGTCACACGGCTCCCACGGCTCTTGATCGTGCGCCGTACCTGCTTTCGCATTCGTGAACACCGTCTCGTACGATGACCACGCCTCCTGCTGCTGCTGCTTCTCCTTCTCCGCACCGCTCGCCATCCTCTCGCCCTCCTCGCCCTCCTCGCTCTCCTCGCCCTCCTCGCCCTCCTCGCCCGCCCCGCCCTCCTCTCTCCCCCGCTCGCCTCTCCAACCCTCCTCGTTAGCAGCGGTATCAGATGGACCGCCAGCTCCTCCTGTGGTAAACGATCCGCTTTCTCCCTTCACCTGCCCTTCTTCCCTTGCACCAGCGATCGTCCATGGGCGCGCATCGCACGTCCCTGAGCTTTCACCCGGTTGTTCGTGTGATTCCCGCACCAAAGCATCCGACCTCACCAGAAAACAGGGCCCCCCACTCCCTTCGCCAGAAGGCTCCCTCTGTCCTAGACAGGGACTAATGTCATCATGCGCGCTTCGCCAGGTTTCCACTATCTCCGCGGGTTTCAAGAGCCTGCTATTTCCCGTCACGGATCGGCTGTTACTCCCTCTTTCCATCTGCTCCCCTCCGAAACCGTGCCATTCTCCCGTGTCGCCGGTAAGGTCGGTTTGGTCGATTCGGGCAATTTCGCACCGTCGATTTAACCCCAGGAAGTCGTCGCACTTCTGTCCTTCTGCCCAGTCACGAAACGTGAACTCACTCGGGTAACCAGCAAAGTGAAAATCGCCACCATCGCCTGGAACAGTGTTCGTAGACTGTTCAGGTTGTTCGCTCATATGATGTTCGCCTGTGCACGGAGCAGCACCGTCAATCTGATGGCTAAGATTCGCCATCGATAGCCTATGGCAGTTACACGCCGGGTCGACCCAGTCTAACACTAGGCAGACTCGCGTCAACACTTATTTCTAGGACATATACACAACGACTAAGGACAGAGCCTTGAGCAGGAGACGCGATTCGCGCACGGTACAGTAGCAACATTAAAGCTTTAAGGGGCCTCGATACAATGCTGGTGAGAGATATGTAGCAGGAAGAAGCAGTATGAAAGTTGAGGATATAAAAAAAGGCGTGGTGTCTTGAGCTGCATGCGTGGCAGAAAACATCAACCTACAGGTTTTCCAGGGATGGTTCATAGGGCAAGGTGTTCCTTCTCGGGAGTTGTTTGCTGCAGGTTCAGCGAAGTGCTAGATGCCTACTCGAAACCATGTAACCGTGTTATGATTGGCCTTTATCTAATTCGCGATTTGCGAATGGCCAAACGGCACAGGAAGCGGGTTGTTCGGTCGTTGGTCTGTGTGTCTGTCAAACGTGACGCTGACGCTGTTTCGGGAAGAAAATGCTGGCTGAACACATCGTTACAAGCTCATTATCAATGTAGAAATGAAATGACGTTTCTCCAACCATTCTTCACGTATACACACGTCATAATAGTTCCTTTCACTACAATAGGGTCACTCAAGCTCCGTTTATATTTGAACATTCAGCCATTCCACTATTTACAAACGGAAAATTCCTTATTTTCTGTCTCTTTAAAGGACAAGTATCCTATCACTCCAACAACCATGTCCCTACTTCTGTCCCTGACGTGGCCCCTCCTGTTGAGCCTGCTGCTGCCCCCCTGCCCGTTGGTGTAGGTCCTGCACAGGTTAGAAAGGAGCACAACGTATCAATGCTAACCCAGGCGTGCAATGCAATACCAGGCAGACAGATAGACAGGAACCATCAGTTGTGCAACTTTTAAATGTCAATTTACCTGAACAGCACGAATTGAGTCCATCTGAATAGCGTTTCTCGCCTGCTGCAGAGCTGCCAAGTCGTCCGGCATCTTTTGACCTTGCTGGCCTCCCCCTTGCTGCCCTCCCTCCTGCTGGCCCTGTTTTCCAAGACACGGGGAAAATTTCCCACCAGGCACGGAGTCACAACCCAGCACACACAAGACACCACGGAGGTTTAGGATAGAAATATGGCGTTACAGGTGTAAGGCAGTTTTAAAAAAATTGCAATCAACGCCTTTGCTGGAACTATGACCCAGGAGATGCAGTGACACGTGCGTACCTGGGTAGAGAAATGGTGGTGCTGCGGCGCCTGTCCTGGACCCCACGAGACGTGATGGTGCTCCACGTCACCACCTCCCTTATCGCTTGAGAAAGACGCCTGCCCTGATTGGCCACTAGCTCCGCTGGAATAAGAGGCGGAGTAGGAATACGAGAAACCCTGCCCCCCCTGTTGCCCCTGCTGCTGTCCTTGCTGCTGAACGCCCTGGCCTGACTGTTGCTGGCTGCTTCCCAGCATGCCGCCTGCTCCCTGCTGCTGCCACTGGGCCTGTCCCTTCCTTGGATCCATGGTAGGCCTCGAAACGATGCTGGAAGGCAACGCTGCGTTACTCGATGTGATGAAAGCAGATGCCAGCTCGCCGACTGGAGTTAGAATCTAAGAGATGGGAACTCGTCGTACCAGCTTCCGCTCATATATGCGAAACTACCTTCTCAATGAATCAAGAAAACCGCTCCCGAAATTCAGAGGCACTGCTATCTGTGTCGGTCGAGACCCTTCTTGATGATGGACGGTCCCAGCCGAGGAAAGCCTTCAAGTCCCAGTCCGCCATTTCTCCTGCATGCATTGTGGAAAAGTGGAGGTGACGCGTGGACGCCATGTGTGAGCTGCTGGGTGGGGAAACGCCGAAGTACAGTAACTAACCCACCAAGACACAAGTTGGTACCCAGTTCTGATTTTAGTTCTATGACGAAAAGTTTTACTCTTGTACTCCCAATGCGATCGTTTTGATTACGCAGATTGTGTATCACTTGGGGATGATGACATAAATACCATAAATTCCTAGGTTCATTTATCGGGGATGAGAGAGCGATAACACTATGAATACTCACCTGCTACATGCTCACATAAGTGAGTTTCTTGAAGATTGCTATGAAAAAATAAGCTTTTAACGCACACAAAAGAACCTCTCTGCCACATCAGCGTCAACGTGGATTCGAGCCCTACTCTGAGCTCGTCACACAGACCACAGCAGGGACCCCTCACCCGCAGGCTGCAGTGAGCCAGCCAATATGATAGTGTCGCCACAGGGTTCGTCTCGTCACTCTGAATCACCACCTGCCCCAAAATGGCTGACGTGGTCGGGATAAATGCCAACCCCTCACTTGCAGATATTTTCTTCGGGTACAGTAACCCCGAACCTCTAAACCCACATTTCCTCCTTCCAGAACCCCCCAGAACCTCCTAGAACTCCCCTTATTTCTGGAACTTCCCTTGTACTGCTCTGGATTTGGACCCTCTTCGGATCTCTGGGGCATATTGGATCCCTGGTTGCAGGCTTAGAACCGAACTTTGCTGGACGATTCTTCGAGATAAGAGTTGTTCTCGTTGCGTGAAGACTGCATCTTCCGTCCCACCCATCTCACCCACCGCATTGTCACCGGATCGAAGTTTTAAACTCGGATCGTCGAAGCTCCAACCAGAGGAACTACGGACCGCCATTGCGTTCCATTGCCTATTTAGTCATCGCGCGTCCTGCTGAAAGGCCTCTCATTCTCACATTCGACTCCTGAAACCGTTTCCGAGTCCATTTTTGCCCCTGATCCGTTTTCGACTTTCCATCGTCGCCGTCACCGCAATGGCTTCCCTCGTCACCGTCACCGCAGTCTCCTCCGTTAGCCTCGCGTCGCCCGCGTTTCTATCTTCGCGCCGGCCCTCTGCCGCAGCTGTCCGAAGCAAGGGCAGAGCTTTCCAGGCAGGAACTCTCTGCTATTCACGCCCCTGCTGTGTCGTCTCGTCCATTTCTCCAGTTTCTTCTTTTCCTATAACAGCAATTAGCTCCTTGTTATCTTTCCACAAAAGCATTGTCTAACTCCACTTCTATTGTTCCATTGGCTCTTTTTTCCCGTGGCATATGTTTAAGCAAAAAGCAACAATGCATTCCCCCTCGATAATGGGATTCGCCCTTCGCTCGATCACCTCGCCTCAACATCACCAATGAACTGTCCCTCTCCCCGCTGCGCACCCTGTCTCTGCCTTCCTGTCCACGTGTCACCAGTTCCGCGTCCGCGCGTCGGACGGCGAAGGCAACCCCGTCGTCGGCTCTGATGTCGCCGCTGTCGCCGCGAGAACCGGGTCCATCCTCTGCCCGGACTGCGACGGAAACGGTGAGTGCAAGATTCGAAGAAATCGCTCTCTCAAGTCTAGGGTGATTGAATTTTTGAGGGGCCTCAAAACTAGGTCGATCCTCTGTCCGACTGAGACGGAAACGGTGAGTGAACAATTCAAAGAAATCGCTCTCAAGTCTAGGGTGAGTGAGGGCGAAGCCGGCCCTAATTTCAGGGTTATCTGGAGCGGCGACTGATCGAGATCGAGAGAGAAGTGTGATTTCTTCTCTTGACGATCTGTGAGGCATTTGCGGCCCAAGCGAGAACTTGTACGGCGGCCTTTGGAAGGTGCATAGGGGAGCGTTCAGGAGTATCGTTGGAGCATTGAGCTCTTATACCGTCAGGAGTACTTTGATGCAAAGTGACGGCGTCGCATAGCTATGATGCTGGGAATGGGAATACCCGTCAGCAGGTGAAAACTCAGGGGAGAATGCGCTCGATTTCGAATTTCTCTCATTCTCTTCGAAATTCCCTCTTGCTTCGTTCCGCACCACTGCATTCCCTTCTCCCACTCCCGCACCCTCTCCTCTTCCTCCCGCCGGCGTTCAGAAGCAGTGAAATTCTCTGCAATCTCCCAACTAACGAGCCTCCCCTTTTCCCCTCCCTCCGTCCCCCGTCCCCAACCCCCAACTCCCCCCACCAATTCGCTCTTCTCTTCTCCCCCATCTGCGCGCGAGCAGGCGCGGTGCAGTGCCGGCAGTGCCAGGGCGGCGGAGTGAACCTGGAGGACCACTTCCAGGGCCGCTTCAAGAAGGGCACCGTCTGCTGGCTCTGCAGGTACGCCTGCTTCTGCTGCTGCTGCTGCTGCTGCTGCCCTGCTGGCTCGCCGCATAGTTTGAGGCAGAGGGTTCAGTTGGCTACTCCTGCAGTTACTGCAGCTGCTGCTGGTGATTCTCAAGGGAGCTTGTTCATTTATCCCTTAGTAAACTCTGTTTCTGCTCCATCTGACCAACTTCCTTTCTGCTCCCTGTTTGCCTAACATGCATCAATCTCTCTGCTGGCTCCCTCTTTTTTATGCAGAGGCAAGCGCACAGTCCTGTGTGGAAACTGCAATGGAGCAGGCTTTGTGGGTGGTTTTCTCAGCAACCAGGGAGAATGAGGGGAATCTGTACCGTGTAGTTGATCTGTTGGTCCTGGGTTATTTTTGGTCTACAAGCTCAATTGCAGTGCACGGTTCTTACCACATGTAATTCCTTTGGCGGCTTTTTATGCCAAATTCGGCGTGTCTTTAAAGATCCAGATTTGGTCGTGGATCCTTACACACTGCCGCCCCCAATTCTAAGTACCATCGCACGTTTTTTTGTAAAATATATATTTTTATGGTACTACAGGTAGATTGAGTTAACAGCAGCAGGTGCACCCCCACAGTAAGAATTGCATGCCTAAACTATCCATATGGCGCTGCTGTAGCCTCCCTCAGACGTGTAAGGTGCTGCTGCTGACCAACACCATGGGTGTACCTGTACAGTATATTCCATCCATGCTTATCATAATTTGAGCACTGCGAGGCACAGCAAGGGGGCACCTCTGTTTTCCCCCAGACCGGCTCGACATCCGGAGAAGCCCGAGGTATGGCTCTAGAGTCAGGGAAGCATCTCTACATAGGAGGACCCGTTACACCCTAAGCGGTAACAACCTGTACAGCTCACCAGCACAATGGCGAACAAGCTTCGAATCTCATCGCATCTCACATGCGCATTTCCCATCACGGGGAGAATCTCACTAAGGATGATCGGAAAAAACCAGGCAGAACCAAGAATGATGCCTCGCGCTCTTTGCTGCAGCTGCTCACTTCCGAGCCCCTGCTTTCGCCAGCGACGTCAGCCCCTTCTTGCTCCTGCTGATCGCGCCTTTCACTAGACTCATCCCCGTCTTCTTTCCCAGACCTGCCGCGAACCCACCAGAACCGGGAGCGCGCAGCGCCTCTTTATGCAGGAACGACGCGCTCCGTTTCTCGGCTCGCTCCCGCGCTTCCCGCGCCTCCTTCCCCTCCTCCGCCTCCTTCTCGAACCGCTCGCCGGTTCGGATCCGCGCCGCTTCGGTCTGGAAATCGTTGAGCATGTCCCGCGTCGCGGTTTGTAGGATTCCTTGGAGGCACCTGCGGAACATCGGGGGAGGCGCCACGGACGGCTGCACGATCTGTCGCAACACGATGCGCGACGCGACGCGCTTCGCCGCTGTCGCTAGCGCTGGCGCTGGCGACGCTGTTCCTGCCGCTGCTCCTGACGAGACGCTCGCTGGCGACTCTCCTCCTGTCGCAGTGGGTGACGCTCCCGCCGTTCTTCCCGCGGCTTCCCCGAGCGCGAACAGGTCGGGGCAACTGTAGCTAAGAACGCTGATCGGGCTTCGAGACGGGTCTTCGTTAGGACTGCTGGGGCGTTCAATGGGGCTGCTCGAGCCAGAAAGGCTTCCGGAAAGGCCGTCTTCACCACCGATCGCGGAGGCTGCGGGGACGAAGAGCGGCTCGACCTTCCAAAACCCTTGGAACTTCTTCATAAAACCAGGGCGCGTGAGCTCGTAGGACATCTGGAGTGAGGTGATAGTAAACATGACAGAAGAGGGTGACGTTAGGGAGGGTGACGTTAGGGAGGCAGGGATGCAATGGATGAAGCCGCGGCAGGGGCGACGTGACTTTTGAGTCGACTCAAAAGTCACCTCGCAGGGGCGACGAACGAAAGGAGAGGCGCACGAGCTTGAAACGCATCCGTCATGTCGACGGACGGACTGCCAGTGACTGACCGTGCGGTTGGGGCGGTCTTGGATCATGAGGACGTGCGCGGTGAAGGAGCCGGAGATCGCGGGCAGGCGCCACGCGAACGCCATGTTCATCTCCACGTGCTGCACGCCGCCCTCGTCGCGCACCACGCGCACGTCGCTCACGGACTGCGCGCGAGAGGCGGCGGGGGAGGCGGGAGAGGAGGGGGAGGAGTGGGAGGGGGAGAAGGGAGAGGTGTTGGGATAAGGTGTGAGAGCGGAATGTTCGTAACTGGGCTTTGTGATACACGAGGGGGAGGAAGCGCAGATAATTGAAGCGAGCAAAAACGAGAACAGCGGAAACAAACGAGAGAAAGAAAACGAGGAAACGATCGCTGACCTTTATATTCTTAAAGACGCGCCGATTGTGCGGGTCTTGAACAACGTTAAACACCGCATCCGGTGGCAGTGCCACGGTGGCAATGCAGTCCAGCTGGCACACCGCGCCGGAGCCCATGCTGACCTCGATCGATGGCGGCTCGTCCACCCAATCGGAATCGCGGAACCACTCCTGCAGCTGCGCCTGCATGTCGCTTTCCCATGATGAAGACGCAGTGGCGGCGGCGACGATAGCGGCAGCGGCGGCTTCCGTGGTGACGGCGCATGGCGAGTGATCTCGACCGCAACTCGCCGTCCTCTGAACACTAGCTTCTGCGGCAACGGCGTCGGCGGTGGCGGCTGTAGTAGCGGCCGACGAAGCGTCATTGGGATTGGCTGCTGCTGCTGCCGGATTGACGTTAACGCCAACGTCGAAGCTAGTCCTGACGGACCAGCCTTCGTCGGCGAACTCCGTTCCTCCGTCGCTGCTGCTGGTCGCGACGACGGACGCGTGACTTGTCCTAGGTGGGCTGAGCGAAATCGCGTGGCGGGAAACCTCCGCAATCGCCATGCTCTCGCTCTAGACTAGTCGAGCCGTGACTTTTCCGAGGATTGGAATGGCGAATAGAAAGGCCTTTGGACCACGCTTTATGCAAAGCGTCGGTTGGCTGTCTTGTACGGGAAGAAATGTGGCAGGAACGCGCGTCACGAGCTGGAACTAACGTGAGTACTCGCCCCGCGGAGACTACGGTATGCGTCGAGGGCAGACAGAGGAGTTCGTAGTAGGCAGGATAAAATTGGGCTAGAGCCAATGATGGAAGAGTTATCGGCCTGTGATGCAATGTATGAAGGCGGACGATGAGGAAATTTTAGGGTGGGGTGGCTAAAGTCGCGAATCGCGATGCGTGTTGTCGGCAGGGGTGGTTTGGGCTTCGGTGCGTGAAGATCGAGGCGCGCTATGTTGAGGACATTCGGTAGGAAAATCTGCGGCTAGTGTCGTCGTTCGAGTCGAGGCGATAGCGAAGGCGAAATCGACAAGCGAAAGCTAACTGAATCGAAGTTGACAGGCGAAGTCGATATTGGCGATGTTGTTGGTGGTGACAGGCGAAAGGGGCGTCCTGACTTCGTGGAGGCGGTCCGGGAAGTGGGTCAGGTTGCCCAATGGCCAGGGTGGGGGCGGGTGAGACCAGACAAGAGAGAGCAGACGAAGCACACGAGCAGGTGACTGGAAGTTGCTGATGCTGATGTGGAAACATGAGCGGTGATTCGGATGGTAGTGGTTTCGGGGGCCAGGGGAGGGGTGGGGTGGAGCTTCAATTGGCCACACACTTTGATTGCGTGGGAAAGAGCTGATGGCTAAAATTTCCAACATGGAACTAAGCGGCTCGAATTGAAGGGGTGCCCCATGACGTTAGCACGGAAGTTTCCTAGAGAACCCTTGAGCTTTTGTTACAAATGGTCGGTATAGAGTACAATGATTAAACTTGGTGTGCTTCCCAATTTACCAGCACATCTTAGTATGAACAAGGACAGCAACTCGCACTTCATATTGGCAGTGCTCTGGGGAAGATGGTGATTGTCACTTCCAAAAGACCCTAATAATTGAGTGGGGAGGCATGAATATCCATGTTTCTCCCTCCAGATCTTCCAGTCACTTCCCGTAGTGATTTTTTCGAAGTGTTGAAAGTGCATGATAAAATTCAGACAAATAACCGACGGTCATGAGCGTCCCGTAGTGAGTATGCTTATTCTTGTGTGGCTGGTGGTGCACATTGCAAATATATGGTTAATTCTGAAGGATGTACTACATACTTATCACGTCCCATTTCATCCTGAAGTGGTGATAAGATAGAATCTTGCCAACTTCTCAGCTTGAATGCAAACAAGGGCAACCCACGTGTCTCAGTTGCGGATTTTCCGCGTTTCGGTATCGTCGCTGAATGATCGTGAGTGAGACCAGCTAGCTCGCAGCCGTCCAGTCAGTGGAAGTTTCACGTGTACAGGGTTACCACAAAGATCCCACCACACTTTCCCCTCTTTCCGATCTCTCTCCCTGCACACGCAACTCCATCACATAAATTAGCCCCTAATTTCCCTCTGTCCTTGTACGCATTACTTGCCCACGTTATCGCTTTCCTCCGCTCCTCTTTGTCTTCCGGTCGTACAGGAAGCCACCGCGTCACTGCTGACGTGGTCTCAGGTTCAGGACCTCGCGACTTTCACGACTTTAAACCTCGCGTAGCGGGCGTTTCCCCGCGGAAAATAAGTACTTAGCGAGCTCGAAATTCACCATGGCCAACAGTCTGCTAGACTCTAGCTCCGGGGACACGGAGCCATGGGGTAATAATAATACCGCCGCGACGAACGCGGGCGTTAATGGCCCAACGGAGGGCAATGGTATTCTGGGGGGAAATAGTAGCGAAATGAGTAGCGAACACCCCGCGGTGCTAGTTAGCGGCAAAGATGCCGGGTTGAATCTGCCGCCGGAGACGGCGGAGAATCTGGTGATCCTAGAAGACCCAGGCACGGGCCACCGAGCCTACATCGTAGGCTCGGCGCACGTGTCGAAGCAGGCGGGGACGGACGTGGAGCGAGTCGTGTCGGCGGTTCAACCGGAGATACTAGCCGTTGAGGTGAGGCGCATTGCTCTTGCGTTGTTGAGTCGCCTCAAAAGCTCTTGTGCGTTGAGCTGACTTCAAAGCAGGCGTGGAGTGATTTGTGTCGGCTGGAGGTACGACTGGAAACGCATTCTGAAATGCATTCTGAAACGCATTCTGGAAAGGTAATTGGAAATGCGGGGTGTCTGTCAGGCGTTCAACGGGAAATGCTGCCCACCACACCTGCACACCTGCATCCATCCCCCTGCATTTATCCTCCTCAATCTCCTTCCCCCTTCCCCCTCTCCCCCTCCCCCTCCCCTCCCTTTCCCCCCTCCCCCACCACCCCCCACCCTCCCTTCTCTTCCCCTTCCCTCTCCCCCCAACCTCCCCTCCCAGCTCGATCGCGAGCGTCTGAAGAACATCATGGGTATTTTGGCGGGCTATTCTCGATCACCCTCTCATCCTTATCACCCTCCCCCCCTCCCCCCCCCCCCCCCCCCCCCCCCCCAGCTCGATCGCGAGCGCCTGAAGAACATCATGGCTATTTTGGCTGGCGATGGCCCCAGGGAGCCGCCCAAGACTGTCTTTAAGGTGTGATGGGAGGGATGCATTGCGCGCTGCCATGGTTTTGTTGAGACGGTTAAGGTGTGGGTCCTGCAACAGGTGTGGGCCCTGCAGGCGGAAAGCGAAGGGGTCTGCTTTTGAGTCGTGCTTTGGGGGGAGCAGCTGTGGTTGATTCGTCTCGGCAGCTTGGCCCACCATTAACGCCCATTATCGTCGTGTTCCTGCCGGGTTCCTTCCGCCTTCGTCCGCTCCGCACGCCTCCTCCCAGTCCCCCTTCGTCCCACCCCTTCTTACTCACCCCTTCTTACTCACCCCTTCTTACTCACCCCTTCTTACTCACCCCTTCTTACTCACCCCTTCTTACTCACCCCTTACTCTCCGCCCCTCCTTGTTTTGAGGCGCCTCAAGAAAATTCTTCCCCTTCTTTACACACCGAAACCCAGTGTCTCCCTGCTGGCGATGAGGACCATGCACTCAGCCAAGGTGGAAATTGGAATCTCTCTCGCTCTTCTTCAACCTCCACGGCTTTTGAACCGACTCAAGGGCCTCCTTCCCATGCACTCCTCCCCTTCCCATGCCAACCATCTCTCCTTTACTCACCCCTTCCTCCCCTTCTCTCTTTTCTCTAGGTGCTGCTGAGGACCATGCACGTTTTGAGTCGACTCAAAACATTACTCAGCCAATATGGGTCACTTTCCCTCACTTTCCCTCACCCTCCCTCGCTCTCGAACGGTCCTTCGTTGCTGGGAGATCCTGGGTACAGGCTAGGCATATAAGGTAGGTACAAGCAAGCACGATATACGAGGCAGAGCTCCTAGCCTACGGCTACTCCCTAGGGTGCTCAATCATGGCGAAGCAATCCCCCTCCCCTAGGGACATGCCCGCCTCGGGCGCGCCCAGGGGTGGCCACTCTAGTGGCGATGCCTCATTCACCTTCCCGAGGTAGGTGAGGGCTTGTCCCCGCTGGAGGGTAACTGACCAGCGCTGGCGGAACTGACTTAGCAGTTTTGCCACCTGGCAGGAGTTGGGGTCGGCGTTGAAAAGGCGGCGGGCAGCCGTGTGCGCCAGGAGTTTGAGGAAAGTTGGCACTTCGGCGCATGGGCAGCCGTATGTCTCAACCGCGAGCGGGAAGAATCCGACGTATGCCGCCCTGTGGCGGTAGTCGTCGATCTTTTTGTCTGCTTGCTCTTGGGTCATATAGCCCCGGCCCTTGCGGGCCAGCGGGTCTCGGCAGCTCACTGGGTCGGTGACGGTGACATCGCAGATCCAGACCGCCCCTGACTCCCGGTCGCGCACGGACAAGTCTGCGGTCTTGCCGTCTACCGGGTTGTATATCGCGGTCTCCTTCGTGACTATGAGCTGCGCGTTCTGCCCCATGCGAATGCACTTGTCGCGGAGGGCATTGCGGGTGTCGGTGCGGTCGTGCCCGGTCCCACAGCGGAAGAGGTGGTGTGGGAGGCGTGGGTCCTCGATCGCCACCCGCTTGTCCCACTCTCTCAAGCGGTCCGTTTAGTACTCGAACCCTGGGTACAAACTAGGCAGGCGGATGACAACCCGATCGCCACCCGCTTGTCCCACTCTCTCAAGCGGTCGTGCTCATTGATAAAAACCCGAGGACCATGTATTCGGCCCACTCTCTCTCTCTCTCTCTCTCTCTCTCTCTCTCTCTCTCTCTCTCTCTCTCTCTCTCTCTCTCTCTCTCTCTCTCTCTCTCTCTCTCTCTCTCACGGTCCTTCATTGCTGGGAGATCCTGGGTACAGGCGAGGCATATAAGGTAGGTACAAGCATGCATGGAATTCCTGGTCTTGCTCCTAGTCCCCGGCTATTCCCTGGGGTGCTCAATGACCGCGAAGCAGTCCCCAAGGGACATGCCCGCCGCAGGAGCACCCAGGGGCGGCCACTCGAGTGGTGAAGCCTCATTCACCTTCCCGAGGTAGGTGAGGGCTTGGCCCCGCTGGAGGGTGACGGACCACCGCTGGCGGAACTGACTAAGCAGTTTTGCCGCTTGGTAGGAGCTGGGGTCGGCGTTGAAGAGGCGGCGGGCGGCCGTGTGCGCCAGGAGTTTGAGGAAGGTTGGCACCTCGGCGCAAGGGCAGCCGTAGGTCTCGACCGCCAGCGGGAAGAAGCCGACATACGCTGCCCTGTGGCGGTAGTCGTGGATCTTTTTGTCAGCCTGTTCGCGGGCCATGTAACCTCGACCCTTGCGGGCCAGGGGGTCTCGAGAGCTAACTGGGTCAGTGATGGTGACGTCACAGATCCAGACCGCCCCCGAGTCCCGGTCTCGTAAAGCGAGGTCGGCGGTTTTGCCGTCAACGGGGTTGTAGATCGCAGTCTCCTTTGTGACTATGAGCTGTGCGTCCCGGCCCATGCGAATGCATTCGTCGCGGAGGGCGTTGTGGGTGTCGGTTCGGCCGTGCCCTGTCCCGCAGCGGAAGAGGTGGTTTGGGAGGCGGGGATCCTCGATTACTACCCTCTTGGCGCAGTTGCAGACTCTGGGTGCGGGGAAGGGGAGGCCCATACGGAAGGCCAGGGCTATGGCAAAATGTGGGGGTGCCAGGCGGAGCGAGGGGAAGAGGGGGATGGCGAGGAGCCAGTCGCCGGCACCGTACCCGGTGAGGGAGAGAAGTCTCTGTGTGTGGCCGCTGAGGGGATTGGGGTCCATCTCCCTTGACGCGGTCAGCTGGCTGGCGAAACGGGCGGCGTGTACCTCCAGAGCCAGGCGGTGCTGGAGCGGGTCGTCAGTGGGCTCTGCCCGTTCGGCTTGGAGGAGTTTCAAGGCTGGGGCTGGGAGGGCCGCCTCGCACTCCGCCAGCCAGGTATGTAGAGGGGTAGGGCCAGTGAAGGGGGGGGCCAGGAAGCAAGCGGCGGCTGCGAGCGGGCCGGTCGGGTCCGAGGGCAGGGAGACCTGGAGCTGGTGGGCCTGGGTGACGCTGGTAAGGAAGGCATGGGGTCCTTCCACGGTGGGGTCCGTGAGACCCAAGCCGCCGAGTGAGGGGGGCAGAGATGCTTGCTGCCAAATGCGCGACGATTCTCGTTCCCCCCTGGGGAGCTGGAGTTTGCACGCACGGAGGAGGGTGTAGAAGAGCTCTTGGCCCCACCGGGACCACTCCTCTGCGGGCAGCAGGTTGAGTGGGGTGGTGCGGGTGAGGTAGGATACCCGCCGCGAGACACAGCGGTGGAGGAGGAGGGCGGCGGACTGGGGGTCCATGGCAGCCAGGGTGGGGAGTGGGCTGGCCATGTCGGCCAGCTGCTCTCGGAGGAAGGCAGTTGTGGCCTCGGGTGGGCCGACATGGCTCCCGAGGATGCGCAGGCCATTGGCGTGGAAGGGAATGCCAGGGGGGAGGAGGGAGGCGGGGGGCTGGGAGGAGGACCAGGCCGCGCATTTGGAGGGGTTGTGCGTTAGGCCCAGGGGGCGCAGGGCTGCTGTGAGGTGCGTGAATGCCGCTGCGCACGCAGAGGGTTCCCCCAGGAGCGTGATGTCGTCGGCGTACGCCAGGCAGAGGACGCTGGGGAACGCTGCGGCCGTCGCCTGGAGTGCTGGGTGTATGGCCGCCGCGAAGAGCAGGGGCCCCATTGGGTCTCCTTGCCGTACTCCCCGGGCGCTGAGGAGCGGCCCGCTGTTGAAGCCCGCGTCGAGGTAGAGGTGGGACGGGGCGCCGTAGGAGAGCTGAACGAAGGGGAGCAGCGGTCGGAGGGGCGAGTTGTGCAGGGTTGTTGAGTCAACCAAAAGCCTATTTCCCACATTTCCTTGCTCACCCGTTTCTCCCCCCCGCCCCTTCTGATATTCCCCCAGGCGCTGAGAACCATGTATTCGGCCAAGATGGGGTCGCTCTCCCTCTTCTTCAACCTGCAGGGCAGCTTCGTTTCTGCTGTGAGTGCTGCTGCTGCTGCTGCTGTGAGTGCTGCTGCTGCTGCTGTGAGTGCTGCTGCTGGTGTGAGTGCTGCTGCTGGTGTGAGTGCTGCTGCTGGTGTGAGTGCTGCTGCTGCTGTGAGTGCTGCTGCTGCTGCTGCTGTGAGTGCTGCTGCTGCAGCTGCTGCTGCAGCTGCTGCTGCTGCTAGCTATAAAGGCCCGGTCGATTTTCCTGGCCAATGCAACACGAACACGTCTGGCTGCTTTTGCTGATCATCCCGGTCTTTTTCCTTTTTGGGTCAAATGGCCACTCAACAATATATCGTCGTCTCCCCCCCCCCCTTTCCCCCTGCCACCACTCACGGCAGCTGCTGGGAGTGCCATACGGCTACGACATGATGACAGCTGTTAAGGTGGCGGAGGACAGTGGTGTGCGTGTGGCCCTTGTTGACAGGTGCGCGGTCTGCGCCCATTCTCTTCTCTTCTCCACTCCATCCCTCCTCTCGCCTCTCTCCTCTCTCCTCTCTTCTCGTCCCTTCCACTCGCATTTCCTCCCTGCTCTCCTCCCCTCCGTTTCATTCCCCGTTTCCCAACTTTGTGCCCATCACTGATGAAGGCTCGCTAGGGTATGCCCTGCGGCCGAAACATGTTTGTTACCTGGTTACTTGGTTGTTAAGGGAAGAGCTCCGACTACTCCGAACTCAAGTTTACATAAGCACTTTTTATAGTTTACTGTTGTTCCTACTTGCTAACCCGTCTCCTGACGCCGCGCTCACTGGAAGATGTCCAAGGATCTGCTTCCACTCGCATTTCCTCCCTGCTCTCCTCCCCTCCGTTTCATTCTCCGTTTCCAAACATTGTGCCCATCTTCCCTTGACCTTGTGCAATATCATCTCGTGCATTCCCTTACGTTGTGAGAGCGGCTCTTGCTTTCCCACTCCGAATCCACCTCGAACCTCCTTATTGCGTTAACTTCACACGAGTTTCCAGGGGTCTGCAAGGAGTCTACTTTTGAGGCGCCTCAAAAATAGACTTCACACGAGTTTCCAGGGGTCTGCAGGGGGGGAAGGGAGCACCTTCTCTGGAGTGGAGACTCGTTCGTTCGTCCCCTTGCAAAGTACCGGAAAGTGCCGGAGAAGTCGTCCCCTGGAAAGCGCCATGCACCTGGATGGAAATGCACGTGAACTCTCCCGGAAACGCTTGCATACTCCCCTGCAAACATATGTGATGTGAACTCCTAGTTGACTTTTGAGTCGACTAAAAAATACTCCCCTGCAAACACATGTGATGTGAACTCCTAGTTCGCCCCGACTCCCGCCTGCCCTGCAGGTCATCCTTCCTCACGCTCGTCCGCCTCATTGACCAGACTCGCCGCATCCCCTCGTCGCCTCCCCCCATCGGTGAGCCTACGTGCACCGTGACCTCAACTCCCACGACTAGTTTACCGTTTCTCTGCCATGTCCTTTCCGTTTATCGTTTTCACCTTGCCCTTTCTTTATCCTTTCCCTGCTCTTTCTTTATCACTTTACTCTCTTTTGTACGGGACGAGCCTCGAGTGATTTTAGCAGCTTGTGCTGTGCTGCTGCGAAGGGCAGTCTTCCTTCTCCCCTCGTCGCTCCCTTCCTTCCTGAACGCCAAGGGCTTCCCGTTTTTCCCTCGTCCCTTCCTTCCTTCCGTCTCCCTTCCTCCGTCTCTCCTCCCCCTTTCTCAGACGAGCGCAGCAGGGGGGAGGGCCGCCGCAAGGCTCGATTCGATCGAGTGAGGAGGCAGAGGCAGATGGTTTAGAGGGACAGTCTTCTTTCTTTCTCCCCCTCCGTCTTTCCTTCCTCCCCCCTATTCTCTCTCACTTGCTTTCTCAGACGAGCGCAGCAGGGGCGAGGGCCGCAAGGCTCGATTCGATCGAGTGAGGAGGCAGATGGTGCAGAGGGCGAGAGACGCGGGGTGCGACGAGCCAGCAGCCACCTTCGACTCCTTCATCACTGTCCTCTCCACCGCCTTCAAAGGTGCTTGCTGCTTGCTGCTGCCTTCAAAGGTGCTTGCTGTCCCTTTAGGGGCGTGTATCTCTGGCTTCAAAGGTGCTTGCTGTCCCTTTAGGGGTGTGTATCTCTGCCTCCAAAGGTCTGCCTTGAGTCGATTCAAGAGACGAGCCAGCCGCCACCTTCGACTCCTTCATCACCGTGCTCTCCACCGCCTTCAAAGGTGCTTGCTGCTTGCCTTCAAAGGTGCTTGGTGCTTGCTGCTTGCCTTCAAAGGTGCTTGCTGCTTGCCTTCAAAGGTGCTTGCTGCTTGCCTTCAAAGGTGCTTGCTGCTTGCTGCTGCCTTCAAAGGTGCTTGCTGCTTGCCTTCAAAGGTGCTTGCTGCTTGCCTTCAAAGGTGCTTGCTGCTTGCCTTCAAAGGTGCTTGCTGCTTGCCTTCAAAGGTGCTTGCTGCTTGCCTTCAAAGGTGCTTGCTGCTTGCCTTCAAAGGTGCTTGCTGGTTCCTTCTGAGTCGACTCAAAAGTCAGAAGTTGTTTTGATTTGAGTCTGCTCGCTCTTGAGCCAGCAGCCACCTTCGACTTCTTGGTCCCTCACCAAGGAGATCCTATTTTTGAGGCGCCTCAAAAATTGGTCCCTCACCAAGGAGGTCCTATTTTTGAGGCGCCTCAAAAATTGGTCCCTCACCAAGGAGGTCCTATTTTTGAGGCGCCTCAAAAATTGGTCCCTCACCAAGGAGGTCCTATTTTTGAGGCGCCTCAAAAATTGGTCCCTCACCAAGGAGGTCCTATTTTTGAGGCGCCTCAAAAATTGGTCTCTCACCAAGGAGGTCCTATTTTTGAGGCGCCTCAAAAATTGGTCCCTCACCAAGGAGGTCCTATTTTTGAGGCGCCTCAAAAATTGGTCCCTCACCAAGGAGGTCCTATTTTTGAGGCGCCTCAAAAATTGGTCTCTCACCAAGGAGGTCCTATTTTTGAGGCGCCTCAAAAATTGGTCTCTCACCAAGGAGGTCCTATTTTTGAGGCGCCTCAAAAATTGGTCCCTCACCAAGGAGGTCCTATTTTTGAGGCGCCTCAAAAATTGGTCCCTCACCAAGGAGGTCCCTGACCACACCGTCTCCCTTCCCTCCAACCGCAGGCAAGGAGGTCCCTCTCGACGACTACCGCCGCGTGCGCGCCTGTGGGCGCCGCGTGGTGGATTCGTTCCGCCACTCCGCCATCCACCACTCCCTGCTGCCCCTTGCTCCCCCTGCTGCCGCCTTTTCTCCTCCACCCCCTGCGTCCTCCGTCCTTTCCCATTCCCCCTCTCCGGCACTTCCCACTCATCCCCCTCCCTTTCCCTCTTCCATCACCTCTTCATCCCTCGAGGTGACTTTTGAGTCGACTCGAAAAGTCACCTCTCCATCCCTCTTCCATCACCTCTCCGTCTCCCTTCTTTCAAGGCAAGGCCGTCCCTCTCGACGGCTTCCGTCGTGTGTGCGCCTGCGGTTGCCGCGTCGTGGAGTCGTTCCACCACTCTGCCATCCACCACCCCCTGCTTCCCCCTGCTGCCTGCTGCCTGCTGCGTGCTTCTCATCCCCTTTCCCGTTCCCGCTCCCACACTTCCCACTCGCCCTTCCTTTTCTTTCTTCCAAACCTCACGGTCTCCCTTCTCTCCAGGCAAGGAGGTCCCTCTCGACGACTTTCGCCGCGTGCGCGCCTGCGGGCGCCGCGTGGTGGAGTCGTTCCGCCACTCCGCCATCCACCACTCCCTGCTGCCGCCTGCCGCCGCCGCCGCTTTCTCTCTCCCATCTCCTGCCGCTGCTGACTCGCCTGCCGCTGCGGGTACCACCACAGCTGGTGCTGCTGGAGAGGCAGCAGCAG
The DNA here is from genome assembly GCA_027943415.1 of Closterium sp. NIES-67. Taxonomy (NCBI): domain Eukaryota; kingdom Viridiplantae; phylum Streptophyta; class Zygnematophyceae; order Desmidiales; family Closteriaceae; genus Closterium; species Closterium sp. NIES-67. The sequence continues at coordinate 137,566 of BQMB01001176.1, read as the reverse complement.
GAGGAGGAGTAGCAGGAGGAGGAGTAGCAGGAGGGTACCAGAGCCCGTGGTGTCCCAAGCGGCATGTGAGGGAGAGGGTGCCTATGGAGGCGGTTGTCACGAGCGCCACAGACACGGATCTCCCCCCTGCAATCGTGTCGGAGAGGGATTTGATTCTGGCCCAGGTAAGGCTTGTTTGCATGAGAGTGTGTGGTGCCCCATGCAGCATGTGAGGGGGAGGGAGGCTGTGTAGGGGTGCCTATGGAGGCTGTGGTCAAGAGCGCCATAGACATGGATCAGGTCCCTCCTGCAATCGTGTTGGAGAGGGACCTGATTCTGGCCCAGGTACGATTCCCACGATGCATGTAATGACTGACCCCCTTCGTTGGTACCAGAGCCAGAGGTACCCCAGAGCGGCATGTGGGGAATAGGGTGGGTTATGGAGGCGGTTGTCAAGAGCGCCACAGACACGGATCTCCCACCCGCTATTGTGTCGGAGAGGGACCTTATTCTGGCCAAGGTAGGCCGTTTGTCCCGTGTCGGCCCTGCAGTAGCAGTGGTGGGAGCAGTGCAGCTCACATCCCTTGCATGATCCACTGCTAAACTGGCGCACTCAATCCGGTTTGCCTTTCCGCCTCTCTCCCCCCCTCCCCCCTAACTCCCTGCCTCTCAGAGCATTTGCAAGTGCACGGAGATCGAGTGTGGTTGTGTCCTAACCCCCCAACTCACCCGTTGTGTCCTACCACCACCACCCCCTCCCGAACTCCCTGCCCGTCAGAACATCCGCAAGTGCACGGAGATCGGGCCCACAGTAGCAGTAGTCGGGGCGGGGCACATCCCTGGCATCATCCACCGCTGGAACGATGCTCTCTCACCCTCCTCACGCCTCGAAGCCATTTCCTATCTTCTCCCCCCCAACATGCGAGCCCGCGAGCTCTCCTCCTCGATCCCCTCCTCTCTCCCGGCCCCCTCCTCTTCCCCCGACGCAACCTCTATTCCAGATATCCACCAGCCATTCCCCATAACTGATTCCTTCCGAACCGCCGCTGAGGCATCCCCCTTCACACCCAACTCCGGCGCCTTTCCCTCGCCTCCCAAGCTCGGGCCGCTGGTGCTCGCAGCAGGGCTGCTCGGCCTTTCGTTCTACCGCCCGCGCGCCGCGATGTTTTTAGGAGTGAGCCTTGGGTCTGGCATCATGGCGTCTCAGCTGCTGATGGCGAGTGCGTTTGCCAAGGCGGGGAGGGTGGTGGGGGCGCTGGAGGACGCTGGGAGGCGACTTGGAGAGGAGGAGGATGATGGTGCGTTGTGGTGAGTTGATGAGGCTTGTTTTGGCGTTCGCAGCTGCTGATTGCGAGTGTGGTGGAGAGTGTGCTTTTGCCGAGGGGGGGAGGATGGTGGGAGGAGATTGTGAGAGGAGTATGGTGCGCTGAGGGGAAATGTTCATAGGTGGGGGCGTTGGAAGATGCTGGGGGGGAGATAGGAAGAGGAGGAGGCTGGTTTGGAGAGGATGGTGCTCTGTGGTGCGCTGTTGAGGTTGATGAGGCCGGTGTCTTGGCGTCATGGCCGTCTCAGCTGCTGGTAGCGAGCACGTTTTTTGAGGCGCCTAAAAAAATAAGAATAGAGCTGCTGATAGCGAGCACGTTTGCCAAGGCAGGGAGGGTGGTGGGGCCGTTGGAGGACTCTGGGGGGAGACTTGGAGAGGAGGAGGAGGGTGCGCTGTAGTGACAGGGAGTAGAGGTGGGTGGGTGGGGTTGTGGGTGTGGGCATGTGAAGTGAATTTGGGAATGTGGGAATGTGGATGTGGGTGAATGAATGAATTTGGCTCAAAGACTTCGAGTGTGGGAATGCGGGCGTATTCCTACTGTTCAGGATCAGGATCAGGATCAGGATCAGGATCAGGGTCAGGATCAGAAAAACGGAGTTGATCCTGGTGGGTGGGCAACCTAGAACGCCAGGATCAGCTCGGGATTGTAGCCACGTCACGTCGCGAAGGTGACTGCCGATTGGATATTGGTGTAGAATGTCAAACATAAGCATAACTCATGTTTGTATAGACTGTATAGGGTCGCCTCTTAGAGGGTACAACACTCTTAGGTATATACCCTTGTACTCTCTCTCTATTCAAGCATTCTTCAGTTCTAAGATGGTATCAGGAGTAGGTAGGTCCCACCGCCCCCCCACGCTTCCGCCCTAGGATCTACCCCCGTGCGTCGCGCCGCCTAGGCCCCGTCGCGTCACCTAGGACCAGTCGCGCCCCCCCTGGGCCCGTCGCGCCCCCCTGGGCCCCGTCGCGTCACCTAGGACCAGTCGCGCCCCCCCCTGGGCCCGTCGCGCCCCCCAGGGCCCCGTCGCGTCCCCTGGGCCCCGTCACGCCCCCCTGGGCCCCGTCACGCCCCCCTGGGCCCCGTCGCGCCCCCTGGGCCCCGTCACGCTCCCCTGGGCCCATTGCGCCCCCTAGCACCCGTCCCGCCCCTCCTGGGCCCCCCGTTGGTGCCTCCTGGCCCTGTCGCGCGACTCCTAGCCCGTCGCGCCTTACCTAGCCTGTCGCGCCTTTCCTAGCCCGTCGCGCCGTTCCTAGCCCGTCGCGCTTCCTAGTCCGTCGCTCCGGCCCCGCGACCGTCCTAGCCGGCCCCGCGACCGTCCCAGCCGGCCCCGCGACCGTCCCAGCCGGCCCCGCGACCGTCCCAGCCGGCCCCGCGACCGTCCCAGCCGGCCCCGCGCCCGTCCCAGCCGGCCCCGCGACCGTCCCTGCCGGCCCCGCGACCGTCCCAGCCGGCCCCGCGACCGTCCCAGCCGACCCCGCGATCGTCCCGGCCGGCCCCGCGCCCGTCCCAGCCGGCCCCGCGACCGTCCCAGCAGACCCCGCGACCGTCCCAGCCGGCCCCGCGATCGTCCCAGCCGGCCCCGTGCCCCTCCCAGCCGGCCCTGCACCTGTTCCAGCCGGCCCCGCGACCGTCCCAGCCGGCCCCTCGTGCCCGTCCAGGCCGCCCCTGCACCCGTCCCAGCCGGCCCCGCGCCTGTCCCAGCAGGCCCCGCGCCTGTCCCAGCCGGCCCCGCGCCCGTTCCAGCCGGCCCCGCGCCCGTCCCTGCCGGTCCCGCGCCCGTCCGAGCCGGCTCCCGCGCTTGTCCCGGCCGGCCCCGCGTCGACTTCCGGCCCTTCCTCGCCGGCCCTACGACCGTCCGATCTGCACTCTCCCTGGTACGGTTCTCCACCACCTTTCATCGCACTGTACCGCACTGTACCGCACTGCACCGCACCGCACCGCATTGCACTACGCTGCACCGCACTGCACCGCACAGCACCGCCGTGCACTGCCCTGCATCGCACTGCCTCGCCTTGCACCGCCCTGCACCGCACTGCACTGCCCTGCTCTGCACTGCACCGCACTGTACAGTCCTGCACTGCCCCTGATGGCGGCGGAGCTTCGCTTCGACGCTGAAGGCCAGCCTCTGGAGTTCGAGGCGTGGCTTGCCGACCTCCGGCGTCAACTCACTGGCCAGCGGCAGGATGGTGAACCGCTTTCCGCACACGTTGACGGTACGCTCCCCTGCCCAGACCCCCCTACTGTTCTGCCCGCTGACTCCGCACCCACTGAGCGCGAGTCTACTGCTGCCACTGCCCGTGCGCGCTCTGTCTGGCTTTCTCGAGATGCTGTCGCTCAGCTTGCCATTAGCAATGCCCTTTCCCCGTCCGAGCGCCCCCGCTTTAGGTCCCTCACTACTGCCCAGGCTTACTTAGATGCTGTCATCAAGCGCTATTCCACCCCTCCGGCTGCCTCGGTGGGTCGCCTGATCCTCCCGATGCTCTTTCCTGACCTTGCGTCTTTCCCCACTGTCTCTGACCTCGCTGCCCACCTGCGCTCGACAGATGAGACCTGGCGCGCTGCCTGCACTGACGCACAGCTTAGAGCCCACCAGCCGCCCATTACCTCTACCCTTTACCTGCTTGCCACCCGCCTCCCTGACCGCCTTGCTGTCGCCCGCGACCGCTTCCTTAGCATTCACCCCGCAGACCTCACCCTCACTGACTTTGTAGACACCCTGACTGTGATTGAGACCCGCCACCGCTCCATCGCCCAGGCGAGCGGTACCGTGCCGGTCCCTATCTTTCAGGGTTGTGCCCCCGCTCAGTGTACTTTCTCCGACGGCTCTGCCGCTGTGGCTGAGACTGCTGTTGCAGCGCAGTTTCGTTCGGGGAAGGGCCGCCGCCCCAAGGTTGGGCGCGGCGGAGGAGGCTGGGGTGCGGGAGGGGGTGGTGGTGGAGTCGGGTCGTCTGGTGCTGGAGCGGACGAGGGGACCCTGCCCAGTCCAGCTGAGCCGCCGCCCCTGCAGTCGCAGCAGCAGCAGCAGCCGCAGCCTTCGCAGCAGCCGCCGCAGACGCGGCAGACGAGTGTCCTCCCGCCCGGGTGGCCCGGCGCTGGCGGTGGTCGGGCGCGTGGTGGTGTGCCGAGTGGTGGTTCTGGAGGCGTGCGTTGTCAGTACCAGATCCAGACCGGTCCTCACCACGGCTTCGTTTGCGGTAAGATCGGTCACTCCACTCCCCGCTGTTTTCGTCGCTTGGACGACCTGTTTCGTCAGCGCTTCGGCCCATCGCCAGACCTCCCAGACTGGCACAATTTGCTCAGTCGTAAGCTTCAGATTTTTGACATGGACATGGATGCCATTGTTTCTGCTCTGCATGTGATGTATGCTGATGACTCTAGTGTGCTTCCCGCTTATTACTCACTGTCGGATAGTGTAGGTGTGCCTAGCTTAGCCTCCCCTGCTGCGTCAGGCGTAGGATCCCCTGCTTTGTGTAGTCTTGGTGCTTCCGCCGTCGTTCCGTCGCCAGACGCCTCTGCTTCGCTTTCCTTCACCCTATACTCTGGCGCTTCCCGGTGTTTCTTCCGCGACTTCACCACACTGACGCCGCTTCCTGTTCCTGCTGCCGTTTCTCTTGCTGACCCCTCCGGCGGTCCGGTAGTCGCCCGCAGTTCCACCACCCTTCCCTGTCCGGCGGTTCCTTCGGGCACTCTCACAGGTCTGCATATCCCCTCGTTCTCCAGGAACCTAGTTGGTGTCGGCTGCCTCCAGGACCTTGGCGTCACCACTACGTTCCCTGGTTACGAGCGGTATGCTGTCTGTACCGAGGCCGCCACTGGTGCCCCCCTGTCCACGTTCCCCCGGGACCCGGTGTCCGGCCTGTTCACTCTGGACACCGTGACCCCCCCGGCTGGAGCGCTCCCTCAGGTGGCTACGTCTACCCAGGTTGCTGCTGCCTGCTCCTGTCGGTCCCTCACTCACCCGACTCTCCTTTGGCACCACCGCCTAGGTCACCCTGCGCTCCCGCGTCTGCGTCACATGTCCCAGCACAGTCTTGTCCTTGGTCTCCCAGGTTCTCTCCCCGCGTTTCCCTCCTCCCCAGCCCCACCTTGCACGCCTTGTGTCGAGGGTCGGCTTCGCCATGCCCCTCACTCCTCCTCGTTTCCCCCTACCGCCGCGCCGCTGCAGACCCTGCACCTGGACGTCTGGGGCCCGGCCCCCGTCCCTGGGCCGCGTCGCGAGCGCTACTTCCTTGTGCTAGTCGACGACTTTACTCGCTACACCACAGTCTTTCCCCTGGAGCGCAAGGCTGACGTGCCTGGCGCTCTCATCCCCTGGCTTGTCTCTGCGCGTGTCCACCGCGGTCTCCCTGTCTTGCGTCTTCACTCCGACCGTGGTGGCGAGTTTGCCTCAGGTGTCCTTGGTCGCTTTTGTCGTGCGGAGGGCATCACCCAGACGTTCACCCTACCAGACTCCCCACAGCAGAATGGGGTCACTGAGCGACGCATCGCTTTGGTCATGGAGGTGGCTCGCACCTCCATGATCCATGCCGGTGCACCCCATTTTCTGTGGCCGTTCGCTGTGCACTACGCTTCTCACCAGCTTAACTTGTGGCCGCACCCTCAGCAGCCACAGGTTTCGCCGACCCGTCTTTGGACTGGGTCTCCTAGTGACGCGTCTGCGTTCCACGTCTGGGGCTGCCTTGTTCACGTCCGTGCCTCCGGCACGGACAAGCTCACTGCCCGCACCCTTCCCTGCGTCTTCCTCGGCTTTCCCCTTGACGCGTCCGACTGGCACTTTTACCACCCGCCGTCTCACCGCTTCTTTCACTCTCGCGACGTCACCTTTGACGAGTCCGTCTCCTACTACCGTCGCTTCCCCCAACGCGGTCCCCCGGTTACCCCCCCCCTGTTCCTGGTCACTCCTTCCCCGGTAGTCCCTGCCCATCCCCCTCCTCCTCCCCGTCCTGCCCCCTCTGGTGTGTCCCACGTCACCCCCCTTCCGTCGGTGGACCCGGTTGAGGAATCTTCTGACTCTGGTGGCCCTGCTGCGCAGTCCTCGCCGGCCGCCCCTCCCCCGGCGTCCCCTCTCCAGTCCCCTCCTCCACCGCCTCTGCCGCCGCTGCAGTCGTTGTTGTCGCTGCTGCCGCCGCCGCCGCCGCCGCCGTCCCAGCGCCCGTTCGCTGACTCTGGGGGTGCTCGTCCCGGTCGCCCTGGGGGTGGTCCCTCAGGGGGTGCTGGTGTGGAGTGTGTCAGTGGTAGCCGAGGAGCAGCTTGCGGTCCAGGTGTCGTCGTTGTGCCGCCGCAGCAGGAGTCCCTGCCGGTGTCAGCCCTTCGCCTGCTCGGCCTTCCGTCCCCTGACCCTGCGGCTGTTCCTCTCCGACCGTCTCCTCCTCTTCCCGTCTACGGCCCTGTCTTCCCTCCGCCGGACTCGTCCTCGGCCCGTCTTCCCCCTCGTTCCCCTCCTGTCTCCCCTCCCGTGTCTCCTGACCCGACTCCTCCGTCGCACGTCTGGTCTCACCGTCCCTCCCGTGCTCGTCCTGCCTCGCCTGTCTTGCGCTCCCACCCTATGTTGCTTCGTTCCCACGCGTCTCGTCCTCCCCTTCTGCCATCGCCTCCTCCGTCCTCCCTTGTTGTTGCACCCCCCCCGCTGTCCGACTACCTTCGTGCCGCTCGTCCTCTTGTTCCCCGGGTCCTTGCCTCTCTCGTTACCGACCCGTCTGTTCCGGTCTCGTGCCTTGACGCTCTTGTAGCTGCGGTCGCTGACTTTGCCTCTACCCGCCGCCTTGACTATGCCACAGCTTTGGACTCTGGCCCTGCCTGTCCTCCGTCTGTCGGGGTGCTCCTGCCCTTGGCAGTGACGTCCTGGAGGACCGCCAGTTCGAGCTTGCTTTCCTGTCCGAGGCTGCTCCCCATCTCTGTTCCATGCTGCTAGTCCCTGAGGGTGACCCAGACGCTTTCGACATCCCGACCCCTCGCACTTACGCTGAGGCGACCTCGGGACCTTGGGCCTCGCAGTGGATAGCTGCCATGGAGCAGGAGATGGCATCTTCGAGATCCACCGGCACCTTCGTCGACGCAGTTCCCCCGCCTGGGGTGAACGTAGTCGATGGCCGCTGGCTCTTCAAGGTGAAGCGCCCTCCTGGAGAGCCACCTGTGTTCAAGGCGCGCTACGTGGCTAGAGGCTTTAGTCAGCGTGAGGGGGTGGACTTCTTCCAGACCTTCGCTCCGACCCCGAAGATGACTACTCTTCGGGTTCTGCTACACCTAGCTGCTCAGCGCGACTACGAGCTTCACTCCCTCGACTTCTCCACTGCCTTCCTTCAGGGCAGCCTACACGAGCAGGTCTACTTGCGTCGCCCTCAGGGCTTTACTGGCACCTTCCCTCCTGGGACCCAGTGGCTGCTGCGGCGCCCCGTCTACGGCCTGCGCCAGGCTCCCCGTGAGTGGCACGACACTCTCCGTGCTACGCTTGCTGACCTGCAGTTCTTTCCGTCTTCCGCAGACCCCTCACTCTTCGTTCGTGCTGGCCAGACTCCGTTCTACATCCTTGTTTACGTCGACGACCTGGTCTTTGCCACAGTAGACAGGGACGCACTAGCCTCCGTGAAGGTAGAGCTGCTGAAGAGACACACGTGCACTGACCTTGGAGAACTGCGCCGTTACCTTGGCTTGCAGATCTCTAGGGACAGAGCAGCGCGCACCATCACCCTGACTCAGTCACACTTGGTGTCCCAGGTCCTTCAGAGGTTCAGCCTTCAGTTCTCCTCTGCACTGCCCACCCCTCTGCCTGTAGACCACAGACTCTCCGCTCCAGTGTCTGAGGAGTCGGTAGAGCCCAGCGGCCCCTACGCAGAGCTGGTGGGTTGCCTCATGTACCTGATGACTTGCACTCGCCCAGATCTCGCGTACCCTCTCAGCATCGTGGCTCGCTTTGTGGCCACAGGCAGACACCGACCGCAGCACTGGTCTGCCGCTAAGAGGGTTTTGCGTTATCTTGCTAGTACATCGGGCATGGGGTTAGTACTAGGAGGACGCAGGCCAGTGGTCCTTACTGGACACACAGACGCTTTGTGGGCAGACGATGCCGAGACACTCAGGTCTACCCAGGGCTACTGCTTCAGCCTTGGCTCAGGTGCCGTTCCGTGGAGAGCTACCCGCTCCTCGTCTGTTGCCCAGTCCAGCTGTGAGGCTGAGATCTACGCTGGTGCCATGGCGGCACAGGAGCTCCGCTGGCTGACCTTCTTGCTCACTGACTTAGGTGAGCGGCCTAGCTCTGCTCCGGTCCTGTTCGCTGACAACAGGGCCATGATCCTCCTGTGTCAGGAGCCTCGACTCGAGGGCAGAGCGAAGCATATTCAGCTGCGATACTTCCTCCTGCGCGAGCTACAGCAGCGACGCCAGGCTCGCGTAGTACACTTGGCCTCAGATGCCAACACAGCTGATATCTTTACGAAGGCGCTTGCGCCTAAAGATCATCAGCGGCACTGCGTACAGCTTGGTCTAGTTCCTGTAGCCTCTCACTTGCTAGGGCCTTGACTATGTACTGTCCTTTATATGCATACTCAGACTGGACTTGTGTCCTCTCCCAATGGCTGGACTAGTAGTGCCGCCCTGGTCTTGTTCTTGCCTTGTCTCAACTCCGTCTGACTGGTCTTTTAGACCCTTGTCTCAGAGGTTGGACTAGTAGTGCCGCCCTGAGCTGCTTGTTCAGGTCATTCCCCGTTGAGTCTAGGGGGTGTGTCAAACATAAGCATAACTCATGTTTGTATAGACTGTATAGGGTCGCCTCTTAGAGGGTACAACACTCTTAGGTATATACCCTTGTACTCTCTATTCAAACATTCTTCAGTTCTAAGATAGAATGCTTGTTTTGTGTGCCACACAAACACCTGTACGTTATGTGTAGGATCTGGTATTGTGATGTTTGCAGGAATTACTCTTAAGGGATATCAGACAGCATCAGTGAAGCTGGAAAATAATAAACTATACTCACCTCACCATTACATGTCCATTGTATAATGTGCACCTATAATTACAGCACAGCACACACACACATACTCATTCCCTTCCCTCCATCCAGCCCCCCCAGCGTCCCACTCCCGCTCATGCTCTCCGAGGCCCCTTGGAGCGCCGCTCTACTCACCACCACTCCCCACCCTACTCACAACTCGACGAGCCTCTTCCCCTCGACCAGCGCCACCAGCTTGGGAACGGCGTGCTGCAGCGCACACACAGCACCAGCTCTACATCCTTTCCCCCCTTCCCCCCCTCCCCCACCTCCCCACTCCCCTCACAACTCCACGAGCTTCTTCCCCTCCACCAGCGCCACCAGCTTGGGCACGGCTTGCTGCAGAGCATCCGCTGCGGTGTGCAGGTTCTCAAGGAACTCCTCGGTGGTGGGGCGGTCGCCGTCCACTATGTCCGTCACTGCCTTCACCGACAGCAGCGGCAGGGAGAGCAGCGACGCCACCCATGCCACTGCTGCCGCCTGGGAGGGAGGGGGGGGGAGGGTCGGGGGAGGACGGGGGTGGGAGAGAAAAGGAGGGGGGATAGGGAGGCGAGACCAGGGGGGGTCGGATGAGGTAATGGTGGGGGGTGCACTGTGACAGAGCTGCTATGCCAAATGCATGATGGGATGCCAATATGTGGACGCAGAATGGCACAACCAACCAGTTTCCTTCCTCTCACCTCCATGTCCTTGATAGTGGCCTCGTTCTCTTTGATGAGCTTCTCGTCCTCCCCACTCATGTCCAATGAGTTGCCCTACGACCCCTCGTGAGGCACCTCAAGCAAGCAGCACCTCCGACCCTCCTATACACACACAGCCAGCAGCACTACGTGCCCCCTTTCCCTCTCTCTCACCTCCATGTCCTTGATAGTGGCCTCATTCTTGGTGATGAGCTTCTCGTCCTCCCCACTCATGTCCAGAGAGTTGCCGCTCGACACACGCCCCACCTGCATGGGTTGACACATCCCAAGACTAATTTCAACGGGGAAAGAATTCCAAGGATTCGTTTCCGAGATTCGTTTCTGGAATTCGTTCCCGGTGATGAGCTTCTTGTCCTCCCCACTCGCCGAACCTGGGTAATGGAAGGGTGAGAAACGAGCACTGAGCCTTGCCTCGAAGTGCCTCGTCTCAAGGAGCTGCACTCCTTCCAAGCAACCATGCCGGGTCGAGGGCATTCCTTTAAAGCCCAGCCTGCCCTTTTGAAGGCCATACTTCTGTGGCTTCTTGGGATATGAGCCGGGCATGCGTTGCGCGCAAGTTTGGCAATCCAACCTTGCAATTTACGACAGCAGTACGGCCCTTACAGGGAAAACGCTTGGGAGGGGCACTATCCCATTGCAACCATTCAAATAATGAAAGGATGGGTGTGTACTGCACGGCAAGACAGGACAAGAGAAAAGACAACAAGACAAGGAACCGCAAGAGAGTTACCACTGACCTTGAAGCCGAGGGCAGAGGCGATGCGAGAGGCGTGCGGGGACTCAATAAGGCCGATGCCGTACTCATCAAAGCCCTGAGGAAGGGGCGGGGAGAGCGAGTGAAGGCGAGAGGGGTGGAGAGGGGTGGTGAGGAGTGCCAATGCGAGAGGCATGCGGGGACTCGATAAGGCCGATGCCATACTCATCAAAGCCCTGAGGGGATGGTGAGAACGGAAGGAGGGAGTATCGATAATCGATCCGTGGAGGGCAGGGGGGAAAGAGGGGGAGGAGGGGGGGAAGAGGGGGAGATAGGTGGTGAGGACAGGAGTTGCGATAACGTTCTCGACAAACATCGGGGTGAGATGGGAACCGGGGGGGAAGAGAACGAGAGGAGGGCGCAAGACAGAAAAGAACGCAGACTAATTAAGTCGACCGAAAACATACTCACTGGGAGGGGAATGCGGCGATCGTGGTTGGCAAAGTGCGAGGCCAAGTACACGTCTCCAATGGCTGCTCCCTTGGCCTAACATGTACGGCAGAGAGAGAGAGAGAGAGAGAGAGAGAGAGAGAGAGAGAGAGAGAGAGAGAGAGAGAGAGAGAGAGAGAGAGAGGGCGGGGGACGAGGGGAGCCGTAGAAGGAGGGTGGAGAGAAAAGGGGGGGGAGGGGGGGGTGTCAAGTCACAGCAAGAGCGTGGCATGGTGCAAAGGCGAGTAGACATCAGCAACGGCTGCCCCCTCCCATCCCATGGCCTCACAAGGAGAGATGGATGACACAGAGGGAGCGAGAAGGCGAGGGGAGGAGAGAGGGAGAGTGGGAGGGGGGGGGCGGGAGGGGAGAGAGGAGGGGGAGGGGAGAGGGGGAGAGGGGATACGTGGGATAAGTACAGTGACAGAAGCAGCCCTGGGAGGTCAAAAGAGAGGACTTTTGAGGCGCCTCAAAAGTGGGATAAGTACAGTGATAGAAGCAGCCCTGGGAGGTCAAAAGAGAGGAGATCCACTGCTGCAAGGCTACAAGGCTGCAAGGCTGCAAGGCTGCAAGACTGCAGGGCTGCAAGGCTGACCTACAAGCCCCCAGCCTGCTACTGCAGGGCGACTTTTGAGTGGATTCAAAAGTCACCCCGTTACAAAGCCCCCAGCCAGCCAGCTGCTCCACAGGCTGGCTGCAATGCTGATGAGAGATCCCTGGAGCAGCCTACTACTCTAAACCAGCTCTACGCTGCCACAAGGAAGGCAGGCCTGAGGTGCGTCACCTTGAGGCCGCCAGCAGTGCCGGCGTTGTTGACCCTTGGGTCCTTTGACAGCCCCAAGGCAACTCTCCTCGGTCGCACGGAAGATTCACGCCTCACCTTGAAGCCGCCAGCCGTGCCGGCGTTGATGATGAGGTCTGGGCGCAGCGAGCCCGCTGCGGCATACACCGCCACTGCTGCTGGCACCGTGCCCACGTTGTCCACTCCTGAGAGCGCCCAATAGTTAGTGTGTGTGAGTGAGAAAGAGAGAGTTCGAGAGAGAGGACAGACGATTTTTGAGTCAACTGAGAAAATGTCGCAGCGAGCCTGCCTGCTGCTGCATACACCGCCACTGCTGCGGGCACCGTGCTCACGTTGTCCACTCCTGAGCACGCAGCGAGTGTGTGTGAGCGTGAGTGAGTGAGTGTGAGCGTGAATGGGACTGTGGGAGTGAGTGAGAGATAAAGCGTGAGAGAGAAAGCGAGAGAGGTGGAGAGTGGAGGCGAGAGACAGGAAAGGGAGAGGAGAGCGAGGGTAGAGAGTTTGAGAGAGGAGTGAAAAACAGGCGAGGGAAGAGGGCAGCGGAGAGGTGTTCTCAAAGCAACACGTGTTGGCCTCGCCTTACACAACACAACTGCATGGCAACGCACCTAGAGCCCTGTCCTTGCCAGGCGTGACGAGGTGCACGCTCACTCCGCCATGCGACCCTGAGTGCAACTGCCAGGGGGAGCCCGCGGGGAAGCTGAGAGGCGCGAGGGGAGGGGGGAGGGGGGGTGGGAAGTGAGAGGGCCGCAAGGGGGGAAGGAGGAACGTGGGAAGCGGAGGAGGGGAGGGGAGAGTGTGAGAAGAGACGTTAAGGTGGGAACTGGCATAATCGCACTGAGCACGGGTGAAGGAAGGAGCGTGGGGAGGGGGAGGAGGGTGAGTTCAGCTGGGGGGGTGCAAGGGGGTCTGGTGTTGAGGACATTTAGGGAAAGACAGGAAGCTAGAGAGTGAGGAACAGTGGCACAAACTGGGGGAACGCACGCATATGAGAGACAAACCGAACTTTTTAAAATACTGCTTAGCATGCATTCTTCCGTAAGCATGCATTTTTTGTTACCAAATTGCCTCACTATTCCCTCATTTTCAACCCCCATCTCGTTTGACCCGCTTATTGATCTCAGCAAACCCCTAACCCCTTTCATTCTTCCTAAATCCAGGTCCCTTTTCCACTCTTTTACACTCACGAGTCGTGCTCCTGCACCTGCAAATTCATTCCTTTCCCAATCGACTCCAAACACACCACTAGAGGAGATAGCACACACGGTGCGGGTCTTTCTCCAAGGCCTGTCTACCACTCACGAGTCGTGCTCCTTCAGCTGCAGATCCAGGCTATTCACCAACGGTGCCGCTTCGGTCGCCATTGCTGCTCGCACGGAAGGGAGATAGCACAGTTAGTAGACACTGAGGTCAAAACAGAGGATGGAGAGGCAACTTCGGAGAAATTGGCTATTTCCACATAATGATGGTGAACTCCTAGGCAAAATGGGGATCGGATTGGATCGGATCGGCTGCACTGCACGCGCAGTGTGAAAGGACTGGGACAAGACAAGTACCGGGGAGCACAACATTCGTCCTGCCGTCCCGTGCACCGACAAGCGACACTGACTACCCTACATTCGTCTCCCCCAGAGCTAAAACCTTTTGCAAGCAAGCAACTCTTGGAGGGTTATGCGGATAGAGACGGAGTCGAACGACGCAGAATATAGAGGGAGAAATTGGAGTGGAGTGTCCTGCATACCCATGTAGATAAGGATGCTATTGACGGCTTTATCCTCCACAGGCGCTGTTACGGCCGCTTCTTGCGGCGTGTTCGGAGACATTGTCGCGATTGCCTCGAACTAGTAGCAACAAAGCGCAGGGAGCAGGGCGAGCTCGGCGCGCGGCAACAGCGCTGCGGAAAAGGTCGCAGATAAGCGACCGATAGAAGCCGTTCACGGAAGTGGAGGTGGTGAGAGGAAAATGGCGAAAGAATAACCCCAAGGCAAGTCAAAAAGCGAAGCTCGAGGGTTGGGGTTAAGATATTCCAACATAAACACTTGCTGATCGACACTTCCCGCACGCGTCAACCCATAACCAGGGTCAATCCATGAGTAGCAAGTATATATTTAAATGGATTTACGATTTATCTTGAAGGAATAATCGAGTTCTTGGAAATCCTTATATGACTAAATCGCGGAAGAAGCATTGCCTTGTGATTGCTCATCCATGTACATACATTCTTCATCTCACATACACATACAGGATTCATGTAATATGTTCATGTGACGATTACCGAACCTCGTTGGTTCGGCTATCAGCAGCATGGTTGTGGTGTGGTTTGGGGGGGATGCTGTCCCTAAATTCGTGGGTAGCGGGTGGCTCTCTTGGCCCAATTCATTCCCCTTCACATCCCAACCTACCAGCCCCCCGTGGCAAGGTAGACAGCCACTGGCTCCCTGGCTTTCGCAGGGCCTCGTCCCCAGACCAGTAATCGTTTCTGGTTCGGAGGATCTTTATTTCCACGTGGCGCAACCTGCGAGGCCCACTTTTCCGTTAGGTTCCATCCCCCGAGAATTTCGCCAAAATGTACACACAAAGTCCCAGAGATCCGCGCCCCCACTTCTGTGGGAGGGAGGCATCCACCGGGACGACGGAAAGGACTGTCAGGAAGGAAGCAATTTGCGAGACGCACAATGCACATCTTCCATTTGTTTGAAAAGTGTTCCGTATCTGCCCGGAGGCTGAGCGACGCGATAAACTAGAGGTGGGAGGGTGTCCGAACCTTCTGATGCAGTGCTATGAACTGACCGCGATCTCCGGGCTGGGATCAGGGCAAACGTTCCTCCCCACCCATCCTCCTGTTCTCCCTCCCATCTACTGCAACCGTTCACTGGATCTGGGTTGATGCGAGGAGGCCTTTCTTCTGGTCGCTCCCACTCCATTGATATCTACTTCAAAATCGTCATTTCAATTCAAACACAAGAAAGGTGACATTTTTCTTTGTTTCTCTGTGAGAAATTCTGTCTCACTTCTCAGCAGCTCCTGAGATCTTGAGTTTAGAGCTTGTCGACCGCACATACACCATGGCCTCTGCTGTCCTCTCTGGCTCAAGCCTCGCTGCTGTGGAGAAGTCGGCATTCACTGGCAAGGTCCCTGCTTCCTTCAAGGCGGCATCCCCTGCCAAGTTTGTCAACGCTAGGCGCGTTGCCGTGCGTTCACAGCACGAGGCCAAGCGTTCTGCAGCTGCTGCTGCAGTTGCTGCTGGTTCCGTGCTCTCCGCTGGCGCAGCCCGTGCCGTGGAGGCTGAGCAGATCGTGAACGCACTTGACCAGGTAAGCATCTAGTCAAGATGCTCACCAATTTCCCCGCATTTTCAATTCTTGCCTGACACTCTCCCTCCTGCTCACGCTCCTAATTTGCAGTTTCTCATCGTTCCCTGATCGTTTATTTTAACTGCATCAACTGATGCTGAGGGACATCATCCTGAATTCACCTGTCATGCCCTTGGAATTCGACGTCGCAAGCGATTTCGGAATCTCAATTTAATGCAATGTCATGAATGATGTGCTACGTCTTTCTGCTCTTCTTGACCAGGTTGAGAACTTCTCCCGGCAAGCCGCTGATGCTGCCGTTCAGGCGTTCGACGTCGTCAAGTCCGTGACCGGTCAAGTGGTTGATGCCGCGTCTCCTTTTGTCGAGAAGGCCACTCCCGTCGTCATCGACGTGACCAAGAAGGCTGTCAATGCCGCTTCCCCTGTGGCGTCTGAGCTCTCTGACCAGGCCACCAAGGCTCTCTCTGACTCCGGCGTTGAGATCGTCCCCATCCTCTCCGCAGCCAGGGTAAATTCCTCTCCTTTTTTCATTCTCACTTAGATTTTCACTCCGGCGTCATCTCGTGTCGAGTATGATTTGTCGAGCCAGTAGGACCTGGTCTCCATTGAGGAAAACATAAGTCCAGGTGACTGAAAACAGAAGTCCAGGTTAGCTTTGTGTCAGTTGCCCGACACATCTTTGGAGATTTGCGCATGTCAAGTTCTCATCTCTGCTGAGATCGATCTCCCACTTTGTACTTGCAGAATGCCGTCGGCGTGGCCGGTGATGTCACCGAGAAGACGATCGACCTCGCTTCCCCCTACGCTCAGGCCACCTTCGACACCGTGATCGCTCAGGACCCAGCGGTTCTCGCCGTCGCCGGTGGAGGCCTCGTGCTCCTCTACCTCCTGGCACCCGCTCTCGGCGGGTCCCTCGCCTACGCCGCTCGCGGTTATGCCGGCGAGTTCACCGCTGCTCAGGCGCTTGACCTGCTGTCGAAGGAGGACTACACCCTGGTCGACATTCGGTCTGACGCCCAGAAGTCCCGCTCCGGCACTCCTTCCCTGCCCCGCAATGCCAAGTCCAAGCTCGTCGCTGTCCCGTGAGTCCTGCTCCATCCCTAGCATTCTTAGCGATCACTCTGCCTTCCCCTTCAGGCTGTCTTCTGATGGTTTCATGTTTCGTCAAGGTTAGTCAGCTCTCGAAGTTGCAACATTCTTGGACTCTCGGCTCGTTCGTTCCGACTCCCTCACTCAGCTAAGCACGTGTACTTGATAATAACCCTCGCTTCCTCTGTCTATCTTCTCTGCAGTGTTGAGGATGTCGACGGCAAGCTCCGCGGCCAGATCCGCAACTCGCGCAAGGTGGAGGCCGACATCGCCGCCATCAAGATCGCCGCTCTGAAGCGCCTCAACAAGGGCTCCCGCGTCATCCTCATCGACTCGTAAGTTTATCGGTCCTCGCATCCTAGCTTATGGCTATGTTACTATTGCTGGCCACTGGAAACAAGAACCTTGCCGGCAACAGCTCAGTGCTCTGCGTATATATCTTCCACCACCCCTTATTATTTTCTGTGAATGAACTGAACCAGCTTTCTCATCCTCACCGGTCCTCCTAGCTTCGCCACTGCAGCATTCGCCTTCTCTGACCCCCTTCCTGAAAACCCTCTCCTTGACCCTGCCTGTTCTCAGGAACGGCGATATCGCCAAGCTCGTCGCCCAGTCGCTGGTGGCTCTGGGCTACAAGAGCACGTGGATCGTGAAGGACGGCGTGGACGGCGGCAGGGGCTGGGTGCAGAGCAAGCTCGCGACCGAGTCCGGCGGTCTGTCGTTCGCCGAGGTGCTGTCCCCGTCGCGCATCATCGCTGGCACCGGCACACAGCGCGTGAAGCCCTCCCAGCGCCTGCTCAGCAGCGGCTCGTCGGAGTAAGCTGTGGTGCGGGTCTGAGAAGCAAGCCAAGGGCGCCGGAGCTTTCTATGGCGTTTTTTGGGTGTCAGTTTGACTGTAGGGGTTTTTTTTTCAAGGCTGCTTTAGCTGGAAATGCACAAGCGTTGAGCTAGGGAGGTCGTCACTGCAGATGCTTCGGGATTTTTACTTGTATTTGAACCTTTATCTCGACTTCTGAAGATAAGCTTATACTCATACCTGGCTTATGCAGCATAGTAACATGTTGGAGATGGTGTAGAACACAATAGAAATGTACATGTTGGAAACTGCGGTTTAGATCTGTGAGGCGTTTTGGCTGACTTCAGAAGCTGAGGTTTTGATACTATGTGCAGACTACCTACAGTAACACATCTTGAGCTAAGGAGCTGAACAACTGAAACTCTGGTACAATAGTTTTGACTGTACTGTTGGGCCTTCGGGTTGGATTCCCCGTCCTGATGTGCCACCTTTGATGATATCCCCTTTGTTAGGCTGAGAAAAGCCCTTAGGATCTTTCCAGAGACTAAGTCCCAGTTGTAGAATGAGACTTGAGTAGTGCAGCAGAAGTTGAGGCAGTTGAACCCTTGTACTAGTATATGAGAACAAGTGATTGATTAGAGAAACAAGCATACAGCAATATATAGAAAATAAGAAAGCAGTTGTAGAATACAGTTGCAGGAACGATTATCGAGTCGCACAGCGACTCGATTGTCGCTTCGGTTACCATCCGCGCTGTTGTAACGGTCAGTCGCAACCTCCAGTTGCGACCCTTCGAGTCCCTTCGCGTTCTTTGTGTTAAAGTAGCTCTAGGCTAGGATACTAGGCAGGAACAAGGCGCCATGAATGTGGCGGCGGGGTTTAGCTAGGAGGGTAGGAAAAGTGTCGAGAGAAAAGAGAGCTGGATTAGGAAGAGAGAAGAGTACAAGGAGGGGTTTGTACCCTCTACAGAAAAGGTTTAGTAACAACCTACCAAGCCTATATTAAATTATAACTTATATAATTTGAACACTTTGTCCGTCCCCTCGTGTAACCTCCGTTGACTCGCGTACCCGTTGCGATCTTCCTCGAGTGTAGTGTTACACTTCAGAAACGCTTAAGTCCTTTGAGATATTTCCAACACCTTTCAATCTCAATGCACTGTTTCATAGCAGACACTAGACTTGACAGGCGCTTCTCTGCAATGCCCGGGCCCCACATTTGATCTGATAACCGCGTAATTCTGCAGCCGAGTATCTTATATAACAGATTGCCCAGCAATTCATCCAGCTAGCGAGCACATAACCATATGCTACAGCACTAATGCCTGGTATGCACAGGCACATCCCCCTCACAGACTTCTTCCTCCAGGATCCCAGGCTTGGCAAAGGCTGTTCTGCACAGGTCTTCAGGCAGCCATAGTTTCCGAGCTAAACAAACTGCACTGTTTTGCATGTCAGAGCCAGTAACAGCAGCAGTGGCAGCATCAGGAGTGATAGTGCCAGGAGGTCCGAGGTTAGGTTCAGTTGTAGAGAAGCACTCACGTAAGGGCATCAGTTTGACGCTGAAGACTCGAGCAAAGGCGGATGCTAGATGCGCTGCTGCGTGCCCCATCATTCCCCCCTCCCATGCCTGCCCCGAGTCAGGTCTCGTGACCCACTCATCCACTGCCCAATGGTCTCCCACCGAACCCGCATCCACCTTGTAGCCATCCGCAGCTGCACTCTCAGCAGCCGTGCCAAGAGCAACAGCGCCCCCAGCAGAGGTGGCGGGTGCAGGAGCGCCCTCAACAGCAGCACTATCAGCTCCAGGAGCAGCATCAGCATCAACAGCAGCAGCAGCAGCAGCAGCAGCAGCATCAGCAGTAGCAGAATGAGCAGCATGTGTTCGGTGGAGAAGGTGAGAGGCTACGGAGCCCACAGGGAGTGTGAGGCCGCATGGGACGATGTGGCCAAAGGCAGAGAGGTCCGTGGTGACATTGAGCGCTGCACCGTGGAAGGTGACCCACCGGGACACCCGCACACCGATGGCCGCCAGCTTGCACCCGCCTGAGAGGTGGGGGGGGGGGGGAGGAGAGAGAGAGAGGGAAGAGGGGTGATAGAGGTTTGCCCAAAGGCAGAGAGGTCCGTGGTCACATTGAGCTCTGCACCGTGGAAGGTGACCCACCGGGACACCCGCACACCGATGGCTGACAGCTTGCACCCGGCTGAGAAGGGGGGGGAGAGAGGAGTTGGAGAGAAAATACTAGGCAGATGAAGATGCGATACAGAGTGGTTTCCCGTAGCTGGACGCCTACATAGACAGTGCATAAAATGCAATTATGATTACTCTAAGTGACAGTGACTTATCCACCACCTAATGCAAACACACCCACACCCACACCCACACCCACACCCACACTCACACCCACACTCACAAGCACACACATACACACCTGACCACACTCCTGTCATGCCCTCCTCCCTGCCAGCCCGAATGCCGAAACCGTCCTCCAGCCCCCCAATAATCGCTTCTTCTAGCGAGCGCAGGTACCAGTGCAGGTCGCAGCAGTGCCGCCGCAGGTCCAGAATCGGGTAGATCACCAGCTGATAGGGGGCATGGTAGTGGGAGGGGCGCATGGCAGAAATCAGTGGCAAAAAATGTGGGTGTAAGGGGGGATAGGGGAGTGTAGGGGAGTGTAGGGGAGTGTAGGGGAGCAGCAGTGCCGCTGCACGTCCAGAATCGGGTAGATCACCAGCTGGTGGGGCGCATGGTGTGTGGGGGGAGGGGCACAAATCAGTGGCAAAGGTGGGAAGGGGGAAGGAGGAAGGGGGAAGGGGGAAGGGGGAAGGGGGAAGGGGAAGGGGGAAGGGGGAAGGGGAAGGGGGAAGGGGGAAGGGGAAGGGGGGGAAGAGTATTTTCAGCATCGACCCATCACACCCCCTCCAAGATAATATCTTCCTCGCCTCGCAGACACACCCCTTCCCCACAACCACACGTTCTCACCTGCAAGGGCGGCCGGGCCCCATCGTATACCACCTCCCCATGCCCGTGGTCCCCGTGCCAGAGTAAAATGACCCTACCTTCTTAATTCACGCTCTCACCTGCCCGGGCCCATGGTACGTGACCTCCCCGCCCCTCTCCGTGACGAACAGCTCCGCGCCACCTGGCAGCGTCTCAGCCGCTGGATCGAATCTGAGGTTGGAGAGATCGCTGCGCGTGCCAAGGGTGTAGACAGGGGGGTGCTGCACCAGGAGGAGGACGTCCGGGGGGGAGGGGGGAGAGGAGGAGGGGGGCGAGGAAGAGGAGGGGGAGGAGGAGGAGGAGGACAAAGAACCACTTCTCGAGGCATCAAGAAGCAGTTCGAAGAATTGCTCCGCCTCTGCTTCCCCTTGCTCCTGTTGCTCCTGTTGCCCCCGTTGCTCCTCTCGTTGCTCCTCTCGTTGCCGCTCTTGTTGTTCTACTTGCTCTAGTTGCTCTAGCTGCTCTTGCTGTTTGGCCCTGTCAGAGAGCGCTTGGTGCCGCAGCGCCACCAGCTGCCGCTGCCACTCCCACGCCGTGCGGTACGGCGTCAGGCGGTCCGAGAGGTCTATAAGAACACACTGCCGCTCTGATGCGGGGATAGATTGGAATGAAACGGGGTGTAGTTTTGAGGCGCCTCAAAACTAGACTGCGGTCCGAGAGGTCTATGAGAACACACTGCCGCTCTGACGCGGGGATAGATTGGATTGAAACGGGGTGTTTCGGAGGCGTAAGGAAGAGG
The DNA here is from genome assembly GCA_027943415.1 of Closterium sp. NIES-67. Classification (NCBI taxonomy): domain Eukaryota; kingdom Viridiplantae; phylum Streptophyta; class Zygnematophyceae; order Desmidiales; family Closteriaceae; genus Closterium; species Closterium sp. NIES-67. The sequence continues at coordinate 116,651 of BQMB01001176.1, read as the reverse complement.
GGGGCACATGGGAAGTTTCTGATCATGAGTCATGCGAGACGACTGAAACGGATGAAACGAATAATCACGCGACATGGGTCAGCAGCAGCAGCAGCAGCAGCAGCAGCAGCAGCAGCAGCAGCAGCAGCAGCAAATGGTTCCACAGTGAGTAGTGCAAGACAGCACTCGAGCGTCGCGCACCTCCTAAATCAGCGGAATCCGGTAACGATCCGCCGCTGTCCCGACCCGCGCGCGCACCCCCCGCCAATCGCGCCGAATGCTTGGTGCTTCCGGGGTTCTGTAGCCTTCCGACCAATCCCGCGCTCTGGACACCGCGCAAGGCCGCGCGAAAGGCGGCGTAAGGCGGAACCCCTCCCCCTCTACTGCGCTCCGATGCCCGAACGAATCCCCGCGAGTCGGAAGGACGACTGGCGGGAATCGGAATTGCGGGGCACGGCAGGGCGGAGGTTGCGCGGATCCCGGAAGGGCGCGCCGCAACGGTCTCCCCGGGACGGATGGTGGACGCCTGAGGGAACGCGGAGGAGGGAATCGGCGGTAGGAGCTGCGAGTTCGCCATGCGTGCGAGTGAGGGGACTGAAGAAGTGGAGAGATACGGTCGGGTAGAGGAGTCTATTACTTAGGCGCCTCAGAAAGAGCGGAAGCGGCGGAGGGTAGCTGTGTTAGGAGCTGTGCCTCTTCGATTAGGATCTGGCTGGGAGTTCGCCATGCGTGCGAGTGAGATTGTCGAATTGCCGGGACACGATTTGATAGAGTGAACAGCAGTCCGGTGCGCTACGGTGGTGAGCTGCGCGGGACACAGACCGCCTTGGTTGCCATTGTTTCTGACGCCGAGCAAGCTTGATTGAATGGCTTACGACATTACTTCGCAGTAGATGGCTTGTGGTCGGAACTACTGCACTGTATGAGGTTCTGGAATATGGGCTTTACTGGTACAGTAACAGCATAGTAACAGCTGCCGTGTCACGTCACTGACGGGAGAATACCACGCCGATGTCACTCTTTATTGAGCTACTCGCGTTACTTAACAATACGTTGTCATGCATTTCTGGTGCTTTATTCGAGCTCGCTTGTAACAGCGTGGTGTTCTTCTAAACAGATGCTTCTACATGGGCCACATCATATTAGGTCACTTTCGTGCAGCCATGCCTTCTTGCTGACGAATGGAATCGAGGTTGCGTGCGTGTCGCCGGGCCTGGACCTCACGTTCGCAGCAGGTTTGAATGGTTCGGCCAAACCTGAACCTTAGGTTTCCAAACAGGGCCTCCAACCACCTTTAGCTTGTTACGACGTGGTTACACAATTTTACATTTCCAGATTCGCCAGCGTCGCTTTCCTGCTTGACTGGTTCCCCAACCATCCTATCCCGATTTTGGCGGCTACCATCCATATGTACTCTTGTTACTTTTGTTGTGAGTTCCGCTCTTTTCGCTCACCGAATCGGCCAATACACCTCGCGAAAGAATGTGACATTGGATTGGACCAGTGACGCTTGCGAACGGCAGCCTGAGCGAGCGTCAGAGATGCTGTTCGCACACCAGCTGCAAGTCTGGTTGGGTTGGGAGAGGGACATCCCGCACAATCAGTTCCCAAGGTTTTTCATCTGCAGTTCACCGCTCTTCACCGTGCTCACACGCATTTGCACCAATGTGTAGCCCTTCAGTGCAGCGTAACTCCGAACCACGGTTGCTAGGTCGGTAAGCCCAAGGCTTTCTGCCTCACAATTCAAACTGAAGGGAACACCAGGGGAGAGGTTGAGGCGACTGATGCACAAGGTTTCCTAGTCATCGCGAGATAGCACCGTAGTTTCTTGCACACCCGCACCTTGCGGACGATTCCAATAATATCAATAGTTCGACGCGATTGTGCCTTTTTTTTACTCGCGTCGCAAACCTAGCGGATCGCGCTTCCTTCGTTCTGATATTCATCTTGACCCCAGGCACCCTTCAGTAGCCGTCACGCCAGGCCGTTTTGACGGGACCGAAAAGCATCGTCCTAGGGAATGCTGGGGGGAGAGCGGCGTTGGTTGCCGTAAATGGCCGTCGTCAGCTATCCAGAGCGATTAGCGTGTGGCGTTGGCGTTCTCCGGCATTTCAGAGACGATCGACCCCCTCGGGTTCGTTTCCTTGTCGCATCCTAGAGCAGACGTCCTCGTTTTCCTCGCCAGACGAGCCATACGGTCTAGTTCCCTAACTCCGTCAACGCGTTGTGCCATGTCCTAGCAATTTGACATTCTCCGCTCTTAGCTGTCTTCACAGTCGCTACTCCCTCCGTTTCATCCCTTCGTTCCCTCTCTCCTCCCCTCTCTCCTCCCCTCTCTCCTCCCCTCTCTCCTCCCCTCTCTCCTCCCCTCTCTCCTCCCCTCTCTCCTCCCCTCTCTCCTCCCCTCTCTCCCCCTCAATCCGCTCTTCCAGAGTCGTAAGCGTTTTATCCTCCAACTGGCATCGCGGCAGCGGAACTAAGGACCTGGAACCGGGAGTTAATCTCCTCCCCCCAGAAGCTGCATGAATGGACGGGAATGGGGAGTGGGGCCCCGACGGCGGCTCCGCGCTCAACGGCGCAACTGGCGGCGGGATTGTCGGCCATGGCGGCCAAGGCGGCCATGGAGAATACGCCGAAGAAGGTGATTACGGGGAGGAGGACGGCGCGTATGAGGACTATTTGCCAGAGGACGGGGGACCTGGACCGCCGCCCGCGGGTGGCGGAGCGGAGTACGGGGAGTACGCGGAATATGGGGAAGAGGGCGCGGAGATGGGCGGAGAGTACGCGGAAGAAGGCGGGTATGCGGGGGAAGGGGGGTACGCGGAGCAGGGAGGGTTCGAGGAAGGTGGGGAGTATGGGGGGGATGCTGGTCAGTATGGGGGAGAGGAGGGGTATGAGGGGCAGGAGGGTTATGAGGGACAGGAGGGGTATGAGGGGCAGGAGGGTTATGAGGGGCAGGAGGGTTATGAGGGGCAGGAGGGTTATGAGGGACAGGAGGGTTATGAGGGGCAGGAGGGTTTCGAGGGCGAGGGGTACATGGAGCATGAGGTAGGTCAGCAGCAGTACGATGAATATGGTAACCCTATTGACGAGGGCGAGATGTACGACGAAGAGGAGGAGCAGCAGCTCCAGCAGCAGCAGCAGCAGCAGTACGACGAGGAAGGGTACCCATACGATGAGGGCACGATGGACGAGGGCATGCACGAAGGCATGGCACAAGACATGGGGGATGGCATGTACGGACACGTGGATGTTGACGGGGAGGAGGGGGAGGAGGATGAAGGCGGTGGGGAGGGAGGGGGGGCAGGAGAGGGCATGTATCAGGGGCAGTACCATGGGCAGGGGGGGCATGGGCCTGGTGGTGCCGCTATAGCCATGTCTCCCCATGGCTCGCAGGGGGGCTACAGAGAGGGGGCTAGTCCGGGGAGAGGGGGGGGCGCAGGAGGGATGGTGCCTCTGCAGCAGCAGCAGCAGCAGCAGCAGTATGAGGGGGATTATGACGATCAGCAGCAGTACGAGGAAGGGCAGCAGGAGGGGTACGAGGGCGAGGAGGGATATGAAGGGGAGGAGGGGTATGTCGGGGAAGAGGGTGGGTATGAGCAAGAGGGGCAGGAGGGGGTGGGCTACGGGCAGGGCCAGTACGAGCAGGGGGGGTATGAGCAAGGGCAATACGAGGGAGAGTACGACGATCAGCAGCAGTACGAGGAGCAGGGGCAGTATGCGGAGCAGGGGCAGTACCAAGAAGGGCAGGGGCGATATCTAGAAGGGGAGTATCCAGAAGGGGAATATCAAGAAGAGGGGCAGTACGAGCAAGAGGGGCAGTACGAGCAAGAGGGGCAGTACGAGCATGGGCAAGGGGACGTGGGGTACGAGGGGGAGGAGGAAGGGATGGCGTACGAAGGCGAGATGTGCACATGTGACGAGTACGGGGGTGCTCCCCACCCGCCGCATGACTTCCACGACGACGACGGTAACATCATAGGTGGATACGAGGGCCACGGCCAGGCGGGGATGGAGAACGGGCAGGGGTTTCAACACGATGGAAGGTACCCGGAAGGACATGGGGGGATGCCTGGGAGGGGGTATCATGAGGGGGGGATGGAGGACGGGGAGTATGGGGAGGAGGGGTATATGGTGGAGGAGGGGGGGTATGAGGGTCAGAAGGGGGGTTATGTGAACCAGTATGGGGAGCAGGGGGAGTGGGTGGAGGGGGAGGAGGGATATATGGACGAGGAGGGAGAGGAGGGTATGGGTGGCATGAGTCACTTGAATCAGGGGCAGGGGCAAGGGCAAGGGCAGGGGCACTACCCCCCTGGGGCGGTAGGAGTGGGCGCTGGTGCTGGTGCTGGTCCGGCGATGTATGTCGATGCTGAGGGGGACCGGGATGGTGATGTTGATGATGATGATGATGACACCGATGGGAGGATAGAGCATGAGCTAGGGGACGAGGAGGAGGACGAGTTTGGAGCCTACGACCTTGCACTGAGGAAGTCCCTATCGGGGATACCAGAGGGGGATGAGGAGGCAGAGGCAGAGACGCCTGCGCCCCGGATAAGGGGAAAGTTTGTGCCGCCGTCTTTGTTAGATCAATCCGGTACGATTGAGGAGGGGAGTGATGAGGAGGGGGCAGGGAATTGGGACGAGAGGGATCAAGATGGGGAGGAGGAGGAGGGGGATGAGGGAGAGGCGCGTGGGAGAAGGGCGAATGGCAGGGAGGATAGAGGGGAAGGGGAAATGGAAGGGGAAGGGGACGGGGAAGGTGAGGGGTCAGTAGTCTCGTTTGAGAGCGGTGAAGAGGGGCTGGAGGAGGATGAGCACGCGAGAGAGGTGGTGGAGAGCAGGAGAGTGGAGTCCGGGCGGGCTCTTAATAAGAGCAGCACTGCTGGGTCTGGGTCCGGATCTACACGAGAGAACGATACAGGATCCGTGATAGAGAGAGATACCGCTGCCAAGAGCTGGGGCACGTTTGGGCACCCTGCCTTGGGCAGGGGGAGCAGGAATAAGGGCCGGAGAGTGAATGGTGAGGTGCTGCTGGAAGGAGAGGAGGACGAGGAGGAGGAGGAGGAGGAGGAGGAGGAAGAGGAGGGAGGGTATAGGGGAATGAATGGGGATGTGTTGTATGAGGATGATGAGGAGGGGTATGGGGAGGAGGAGGAGGAGGAAAGGATGGAGGGGGAGGGAGAGAGGTACATGGAGTATGAAGGGGAGGAGGGGGGGTACGGAGAGGAGCAGGGAGGGTCGGGTGGTGAGGAAGAGGGGGAGGGAGAAGGGGAAGGGGAAGGGGGAGGAGAAGGAGGGGGAGGCGGGGGGTTTGCGTTGCTATCTATGGGAAAGGATCTGCCTCTAGCGGCTGAAGGCCAGCCTGTGGATTACTCAGTGGGGGATTTGGAAAAGGCCTTTCGTGCCATGCAGGGGGGGGGAGGAGGAGGGGGAGGGGAAGGGAAGGAAGGAGCGGCAGGAGGATCCCTTGCCGCTGCATTCTCTGCTGCAGCAGCAGCAGCAGGGAGAGGGGACAAGGGCGGCGGTGATGGTGGTGGTGGTAAGTTGACGCAGAGAGAGAGTAGCGGAGGAGGGGGGGGGTTCGCTTTGCTGGAGTTACAGGACGGTATGGATGGGTTACTAGGGCAGCCCGGGCAGCGGATAGACGACTCCGTTGGGGATTTGGAGAAGGCTTTCAGGCAAATGCTGGGCGGCAAACTGGGGCACGGGCAGGGGCAGGGGCAGGAGGGGAAGGCGGGGGGCAGAGGCGAAGAAGAGGAGGCGGGAGAAGACGGGGAGGGAGGGGAGGAGGGCGCAGGAATGAGCTTAATGGACCGAATGAACCAACTACAGCAGATGCAGCAGCAGCAGGACGGGGGGGCACTGGGCTCACCCATGGGCGGATTGGGAAGTCCGATTCTAGGGTTTGGAGGCATGGGCAGTCCTATTGGTGGCAGCCCTAGCAGCCCGATGCTTGGGAATGGTTTAGGCAGCCCGGCTTTTGGGGGGCTGGGGAGCCCTCTTTCTGCTTTAAACAGCCCCATGGGGTTTCCTTTGCAAGGGAAGTTCCAGGCACAGGGAGATGGGAAGGGAGAGGTGCGGCAGGGAGAGGAGGGGGGGGGAGAGGATGGAGAGGAGGGAGAGGAGGGAGATGGGGAAGGGGAGGAGGAGGATGAGGAGGAATTGCCCCCGACCCCGGTTCCCCCCAATGCGCTGCAGCTGATGCGCGAGATGAAGAAGTTTACGGAGATGGCTGACGACGACAGTGATGATGATAGCTTTGCTATGGAGGCGAGGGAACAGGCGGAGCAGGAGGCAGCAGCAGCGGAAGGGGCGGGGGGAGGGGAGGAGGAGGAGGAGGAGGGGGGGGAAGAAAGCGGAGGGGAGAGAGGAGGGGAGAGAGGAGGGGAGGGTGGAGCGGGTGGGTTTGGAATAATGGATCGGTTGTTGAGCTTCCAGGAAGGGATAGAAGATGGGGAGGGGGGGATGGGAGGTGGGATGGGGTTTGGAGGGTTTGAAGGGTTTGGAGGGCTTGGAGGTGGGGGGAGTGGAGGTGGGGGAGAAGGAAGTAAGGGGGGAGGAGGAGGAGGAGGGTTGATGGATGCTTTTTCTCGGCTGCAGCAGGCTTCGGGAGGAGGAGGAGGGGGAGGAGGTGGTTTTGAGGGGAGCGGAGGTGAAGGGAGGGAAGACGACGGGGATATGGACAGGGATGGGGATGAGGAGGAGAAAGGGGGCTTCGGGAGTGAGGGTGAGGGGAGTGTGTTGGAGCATGATATAGAGGGGGAGGGGGAGGAGGAGTATGGGGAGGAGGAAGAGGGTGGGCAGGAGGTAGGAGAGGAGGAAGACGGGGGTGAAGAGTGGAGGGGCGAGGGGGGAGGAGGGGAGGGGGGGCGTAGGGGATGGGGGTTTCCCGGAAGGAGCAATGGAATGGGGCCCGGGGAGTATGAGGAGGAAGAGTATGAGGGCGAGGGGGGAGGGATGGAGGAGGGGGGAGAGGAGGGGTATGGGGGGGAGGGGGGGGAGTTTAATGGGGAAGGGGAGCAGGAGAATGGTGAGGAGAGGGAGGGGTATGGTGAGGAGGAGGAAGGGATGGAGCAGTATGAGGAGCAATATGGGGAACAAGGGGGGGGGGAAGGGGAAGAAGAGCCAAGTCAAAAGCAGCAGTATGTGGACAATCAGCAGGAAGGCTTCTACTCTGACGAGGCAGGTGGGCAGGTTTATAACGAGGATGGGTATGAAGAGCAGGAGGGGGCGCAGGAGTATGGTGAAGGGGAAGAGGAGGAGTATGAGGAGGCGCAAGGGGGGGGGGATGAAGGGCAAGGGGGGGAGTATATGGGAGGAGAGGAAGGGTATGTCAACAGGGCAGGGGAGTATGTTCAAGGGCTAGAGGGTGAGTATATGGATGAGGTGCAGCTGGGTTATGAGGAAGGCCACGGGCAGTATATAAACGAGAATGGGCAGCTTGTGAATGAAGATGGGCAACTGATAGACGCAGATGGCCACTTGGTGGACAACAACGGGCAGCAGATAAATGACAACGGGCAGTATGTGGATGAAAACGGGCGGCTGGTGGACGAAAACGGGCAGTATGTGGATGAAAACGGGCGGTTGGTGGACGAAAACGGGCAGTACGTAGACGAAAACGGGCAGTATGTGGATGAAAACGGGCGGCTGGTGGACGAAAACGGGCAGTACATAGACGAAAACGGGCAGTATGTGGATGAAAACGGGCGGCTGGTGGACGGAAACGGGCAGTACATAGACGAAAACGGGCAGTATGTTGATGAAAACGGGCGGCTGGTGGACGGAAACGGGCAGTACATAGACGAAAACGGGCAGTATGTTGATGAAAATGGGCGGTATGTTGATGAAAACGGGCGGCTGGTGGACGAAAGCGGGCGGCTGGTGGACGAAAACGGGCAGTACATAGACGAGAACGGGCACTATGTGGACGAAAACGGGCAGTATCTGCAAGAAAATGGAGGAGAGTTAGGGTTTGACACTGGGGGTGGGTTTGACGCTGGGGGTGGGTTTCTGGGGCAGGATTTGGGAGGCATGAGACGAGGCACGCCGCTGGACGTGGTGTATGAGGAGGACGGGGAGGAGCAGATGGAGGGGCATGACGAGGAGGAGGCAGGGGAAGAGGCGCAACCAGAACAGGGGTTTAGTGACGGGCAGGGTTACAGTGACGGGCAGGGCTACAGTGACGGGCAGGGATTTAATGACGGGCAAAAGGAGCAGTATGAAGACGGTCAGGGCAGCTTTATTGAAAAACCCGATGTGTATGACGATGGGTATGACCAAGGGCAGCAGCGGGGAAGTTTCGTGGAAAGAGGGGGTGGCGGCGGCTTTGGGGAGGAAGGCCGGTACCCGGATGGCGAGGGGAGTTTCATCGAACGGCCGGATGTGGAGCAGCAGGAATCGTACCGTGGAGATGCGTTGGGCAGCTTCATTGAACGGCCAGATCCTTACGCTGATGGCCAAGGGAGCTTCATCGAACGGCCGGATTACGAGGAGGGAGATGAGGAGGAGGGATATGGTGGAGGGCAGGGGGGAGGGTATGTGGATGAGGATGGAAATTATGTGGAGCAAGGGCAGGAGGGGTATGTGGATGAGAATGGAAATCCTGTGGAGGCGGTTCAAGGGTATGTGGATGAAAATGGAAATCTCGTGCAAGGAGGGGAAGGGTATGTGGATGAGAATGGAAATTTCGTGGAAGGAGGGGAAGGATATGTGGATGAGAATGGAAATTTCGTGGAAGGAGGGGAAGGATATGTGGATGAGAATGGAAATTTCGTGGAAGGAGGGGAAGGATATGTGGATGAGAATGGAAATTTCGTGCAAGGAGGGCAGGGGTACGTTGACGAAAATGGGAATTTCATTCCCATGCAGGAAGCGGAGTATGCTGACGGGGAGGAGGGGGGGTATGTGGATGAAAACGGCAACTACGTGGGGCATGGGCAGCAGGGGGGAGGGTATGTGGATGAGGATGGGAATTATGTGGAGCAAGGGCAGGAGGGGTATGTGGACGAGAATGGAAATCCTGTGGAGGCGGTTCAAGGGTATGTGGATGAGAATGGAAATTTCGTGCAAGGAGGGGAAGGGTATGTGGATGAGAATGGTAATCCTGTGGAGGGGGGTCAAGGGTATGTGGATGAAAATGGAAATCTCGTGGAAGGGGGGGGCCAAGGAGGCTATGTGGACGAGAACGGAAACATCGTGGAAGGAGGGCCAGAAGTGTACGTGGACGAGAATGGGAGCTACGTGGCAGAGCAGGGGGGGCAGGGCGGCCAGGGGGGATTCATGGACGAGCACGGTAACTTCGTGGATGGGGGGCAAGAGCAGGGTTATATGGACGAGAATGGGAACTACATCGGACAGCAGGGGGAAGAGGTGGAGGGGGAGGGAGACGGCCCAGTGAGCCCCATGGGTCTTATGGCTGGGCAGGGCATGATGGGGGGGGGGCATGCACCCATGAGCCCGGGGTTCGGCCCCATGAGTCCCATGGCTCCTTTATCGCCCTCGTCCCCCATGGCCCCTACCAGTCCCATGGGTGCTGCATCGGGGGACCAGTATCTGACCCAGGGATTTGGGCAGGGGTATGGGCAGGGGCAGGGGCAGGGGCAGCAGTATTACGACGATGGGCAGGGGGAGGCTGGGCCTATGAGCCCCATGTCCCCGTATGGCATGGATGGGCACCAGCAGCAGCAGCAGCAGTATGGCATGGGAGCTCTAGGCAGCCCTATTGCAGGAGGCGGAGGGGGAGGGGCGTTTCCCCCAAGCCCTAGCAGTCCCCACATGCCTATGCACCCGCCTTCCCCCCGGCAGCTGTTCACACAGCAGCAGACCCAGCAGCAGCAGCAGGGGCAGAATCGTCGCATGATCCGGCACGACTCGTCTCGCTCCTTTGACGACCGGTCCTCAAACAGAATGCAATTCACCGATGACGATGGCCGGCCATTCTCTGGTGCTGCTGGCGCCGCTGCTGCTGCTGGTGCTGCTGGTGCTGGTACTCCCCCCGGTCTCTCCCCCACTGCCTACTCCCCTATAGGGTTCTCCAACCGAGCACCCCCCCCTTGGGGGTCTGGGGCAGGAGGGGGAGGCGGAGGGAGAGGGGGAGCGCACAGGCACGGGAGCAAGTCATACGGGGGGGAGATGGATAGATATACAGGGAGGGAGCGGTGGGCTATGGGGCAGGGGATTGAGCTAGAGAGGCCCAAGAGCCGGCAGGGGGGGTATGATGAGAATGGGCGACCGTTGAGCAGACGGGGGTCGAGAGAGGATGAACGGCCACTGAGCCGGCACGGGGAGAGGCCCAGTAGCAGCAGGTCGTTCCGGGGGGGATATGAGGGGATGTTGTCCCCGCAGCTCCAGCCACAGCAGCAGCAGCAGCAGCAGGGGATGGGTAGCGCCAGCAGCAGCATGCTTAGCGGATCGTTCCAAGAGCGAGGGTCGTTTCGAGAGAGGGGGTCGTTTCAAGAGAAGGGCTCGATGCAGGAGAGAGGGTCATTCCGAGAACGAGGGGGGGGACAGGGGTCGTTTCAGGAACGAGGCTCGTTCAAGGAACGGGGATCCTTCCATGAAAGGGGCTCGTTCCGAGAGAGGCCGGGGCAGGGGGGGATGGGCATGGGGATGGGGGGGGTGCGCTGAGCCCGAGAGGGGGAGGAATGGGGCAAGGAGAGGAGGAGGACCCTTATGCCGAGGAGGCTTATATCTCAGAGAAAATGCCCACGCTTCGAGCTGAAGGGCTACCGGCTGCCGCTCGTGGGAGTGGTAGTGGAGGGGGCGGAGATGGAGGGGGGGGTGCGTTTGCCCGGAAGGTGTCGGGCAGGAGAGACGGGCATCAGGCCGAGGAGTTTGCTTTTGGGCAGGTGGGAGGGATGGGGGGCGGTGGGGAGTACGATGGCGATGATGGGAACATGCAGGGAGGGTATTATATGGGGGGAGGGAGAGGGGGAGGAGGGATGGACGCTGTACCTGAAGAGGGGGAGGAGGAATACGAGGAGGGGGAGGAGGAATACGAGGAGGGGGAGGAGGAGGAAGATGTGCCAAGCCCGGATATGGTTACCAGAACGACCAGTGTGAGATCTAGCCGGTCTGGGGGGTCTAGGTACTCGAGAGATGGTGCAGAGGGGGGGTTGAGTGGAGGGAGCGAGGGGGAGGGGGAGGGGAGTCCCATGGGAGGAGGGTTTGGGTATGGTGCATCTCCTGCTGCTGGCGGTGGCAGCGGTGTTTCAGGGGGTTATGGAGGGGATTATGGAGGGATGGGTGGAGGGGGCTTGGGAGGCGGAGGAGGAGGAGGAGGAGTGGGGGGTGCGGGGCAGTACAGTGAGTTCGGGGGAGGGTTAGGGTTAGGGTTGATCGGAGGGGAATTGGGGCCTGTACCTGAGGTGGATGAGGACGCATTAGAGGAGGAGGAGGAAGAGGAGGAGGAAGGGGGATTTTCTGCAGGAGAGTTTGACGGGAGGCAAATAGAGGAGAGCGGGCCGGGGGAGAGTGAAGTGGAGGTCGAGGAAGGGGAGGTGGACGAGGCGGAGGAGGAGGAGGAAGGGGAGGAGGAAGGCGAGTATGAGGGGGAAGGGTACCATGAGGAGGAGCCTGGGGAGTTTGGGAGCCCGATTGGCATGGGTGGGGCGGGGGCGATGGGGAGGTATGAGATGGACGCCGGAGGAGAGGACTTTCAGCTGCAGCCACAGCAGGGGCAGGGAGGGCAGGGAGGGCAGGGAGGGCAGGGAGGGCAGGGAGGGCAGGGAGGGCAGGGAGGGCAGGGAGGGCAGGGAGGGCAGGGAGGGCAGGAGGAGGAGTTTTCGCAGTGGCAGAAGCAGCTATCCTCTCAGATGTACTCCCCTAGGCCCCAGGTACCAGCTCACCTCATGCAGCAGATGGGCGTAGGCATGGGCATGGGCATGGGCATGGGCATGGGCATGGATGCAGGCACAGACCCGCTCATGGCTCACCAGCAGCAGCAGGCGGGAATGATGCATCTGGGAATGCTGTCCCCCCGACCAGACAACAGCCAGCAGCTGTTAGTGCACCCGCCACTGCTGCAACCACAGGGACTACCGGGTCAGGGGCAAGGGCAGGGGCAGATGCAGCAGCAGCAGCAGCAGCAGCAGGGGCAGGGCGCAGGGCATAACCACCAAGCTCCTCTGCAGGCAGTGCAGCCTCTGCAGCCGTCCCCACCTGCCAAGAAACGGTCTCCCAGACAACAGAAGCAGCAGCAGGCGCAGCAACAGCTGCTGCAAGCACAGAAAGCTGCCACTGCCCCGCTCCCCCCCAGCCAGCAGCAGCAGCCAGTGCCACCAGCGATGGTGCAACAGCAGGGGCAGATCACTCCGCAGCCCCCACCTCCTGCCGCTGGGGGGCAAAAGGGAGGGAAACGGAGGCCGCAGCAGAGGAAGGGGTTGAAGAAGAACCAGCAGGGGGCAGCACAGCAAGGGGAACAGACTAGCCAGCAGCAGCTACAGCAGCAGGAGGGACAGCAGCAGCAGGGGCAGACTGGGATTCCGAGCGCTGGAGTTAGTGCTGGTGCTGGTGGCGCTGTGGCCGGTGGGTCTCTAGCTGCTACTGATGGTGGTAGTGAGAGTTTGACTGGAGTAGGAGCAGGAGCAGGGGCGCAGCAGGGTTCTGGTAAGAAAGCAGGGAAGAAAAAGAGCAGTGGCAAGGGAAAGTCGAGCAAGAAGGGAGTCCAAAGTAAGGAGCAAACTCAGGAGCAACAGCAGCAGCAGCAGCAGCAGCAGCAGCAGTCGCCTACTGCGATCAAGTCCCTAGAGAAACTAGATGCGCTCAAGTCAAGTGCTCTCGCACCGCTATCCACCAAGAAGAAGGGGCTCTCCCCCGCAGGAGCAGCAGGTGCAGGGGCACAGGGAGCGAGGGGCACAGCGGGCAGCAGGGGAGGAGGGGAGGAGGGAGCCGTGGTAGGCGGTGAGAGGGTGTCGATATACGAGGGTATGACCCCTAGGCTGAGTGCGTACGACCCCTGGGAAGATGAGGAGACTCGCATGCTTGCTGCTGCAGAAGCAGCTGACACCAGTGCAGGAGGGGGGGCAGGCGAAGCAGGAAGGCCCACTGTTTCTCCTGCTTCTGCTGCTGCTGCCGCTGCCGCTGCTGCTGCTGGTGTTGATGCCCTGGGCTCGCCGTTCCAGTGGCCTGCAGTGGCCCCTTCGTTCTCCACTCTTGCCACCCCGCCTGCTGCTCTCAGTGCACTAGGAATGGTCGGCAGCAAGCAGTCCAAGCGGAAAGGGAAGGGCGCTGGCAAAGGGTCTAAGAGCGCTGAGGGGAGGCTACTGGGGCGAGGGGATGGGGAAGGGGAAGGGGAAAGGCGGGCAGGGAGGAATGGCGGGGTGAGTGAGGAAGCTGCTGGCTCGACTGGGGGGAAGGAAGGGAAGGGAAGGAGGAGTCGGGCAAGTGGTGCTATTGCCGAAGCTAATGTTATAGCGAACGAGAGGGTTAGCGCCAACGGGGGGGGTAGCATTAGCAGTAGAAGTAGTATTATCGAGGCAGCTATTAGGAAGGGACTGGAGAAGCATGGTAGGAACGTGCATGCGGATCTCGCTGCTGCTGTGGTGACAGCAGCAGCAGCAGCGGCAGCAGCAGCGGTAGAAGCAGCAGCTAGAACGCCCGGGACTTCTATTGCTTCTGCAGCCGCAGCAGCAGCTGCAGCGGCGGCGGCTGCAGGAGCAGGCGCAGTGGGGCAGAGCGCGGCTGCTGCGAAAATGAGACGGCGTGTGAAGAGGGGGTCTGTATCTCCTGTTTCTCCAGAGCTAGACGCATCAGCAGTAGGAGCAGCAGAAGGAGCAGGGGGGATGGCAGAGCTCACAGGGAAGCACCTTCAGCAGCAGCAGCAGCAGCAGCAGCTTCACAACTCCCTACCTGCTGCTGCCAGGGTGCTGAAAGCTAGCTCGCTTCTGGCAGGGCCTGGCACCAGTGCAAGTCCTGCTGCTGCTGCTCCTGCTGCCCCTGCTCCTGCCGCCACTGCTGCTGCCTCGCCTGCTGCTCCCGCAACTGCTAGTTCTGCGTCCTCAACTGGAGCAGCACCGGCAGCAGCAGGAGCAGCAGCAGCAGCGAGAGGCATGCCGCGTGGTGACTCTGCCATATTTGACTCTCTGCCCATGGGCCCTGTGCAGCTGCAGGGGTACTACGCTGGGGAGGACGGCATGCTGAGGAACAGCCCGGGCAACGGCAGCAGCCACGGTGGCAACGGTGCCGGCACTGTCACTTCAGTCGCAGGGGGAGTGGGAGCGGCAGGAGGAGCAGGCGGAAAAAGGGGAGCAGGAGGAGCGGGAGGAGCGTCGCTTGCAGAGGGTCCGGATTCGTTTGAGGATTTGAATCTGGAGGAGATAGGGACAGCGGAGACGGGAAGGCAGCTCGTGTTTGCAGGCCAGGCGGTGCAAGTGCTGGATCGGCAGCAGCAGCAGCAGCAGCAGACGGTGCTGCAGGGGGGGGTGTCGGGTCGCAAGAGGAGCAGCAGCAAGGAGGCAGTGGCTAGCACGCGGCGCCAGCTCTTCCCGTCGCCGCAGCAGAAGAGTAAGCATATCGTCGCAGCTCTTCCGTGGAGGGACTTGGCAGGAGATCCTCGCGTGACTTGGATGCTTGGCTTGGCTCTGTGAATCTCTTCGTTTCTCCTATCCCTCCTTGGATGGATCGCTTGTTCTCTTGAACCAGATTGATTCGTGCATTCTCGTCCCTCTCGCTTCTGCTCTCTCTCCTCGCCACTCGCCACATAATCCTAAGACAACACCAAGACACCTAAAAAAAGCAGTTGCATGTCCCCCTCCTCTTTCCCCCTTAATCGTCCCTCCGTCTCTCCCACCCCTTCCCCACCCCCTCCCCCTCCCGCCCACCCGCCACCCCCCTCCAGCAACAGTCCCGTACTTCGGCTCCTTCTCCCCAGCCTCTCTCCTCCACTCCGCGCAACTCCTAGAGCACCAGCAGCAGCGCTCCCTCGGGTTCTCCGCGCTCGACCGCTCTCTCCTCACTGCCATCCTCGCATCCCTCGACTCCCCTCGCGACTGGCTCTCCTTCTCGCTCGTCTGCAAGCCGTGGCGCGCCGTGGCCTACCACGGGCTGCGCTCCCTCCGCCTCGTCCGCGGGAGACGAGTCACCCTCGAAGGGCTTATCCGCGCCTTAGCACACTGCCCGAACCTCACATGTCTGGACATCCCTGGTATGTGTTTGGACCAGCCAGTGGGGAACGAGCTGCTGTGCACGATTGGGTACTCGTGCCCGGAGCTGAGGCGGTTGTCTATCGGGGCGGATCCGGAGCTGGGGTCGACGTTTCAGGAGAGCGGGCTCGCGATGCTGTTCTCGGGGTGCACTAATCTGGTGGAAGTGAAGATAGAGGCGTTTCGCAGGCAGCACTCGCGCACGAATGGGGGGGCTGGTGCCAGTGGGAGCAGCGGCAGCGGCGGCAGCAGCAGCAGCAGCAGCCGTGTCAGCGGTGGTGGTAGCAGCAGTGGTGTTGGAGGTGGTGGTGGTGGTGGGGTGAGTCCAGGAGGGGTGGTTATCAGGGGCACAGACCCATCTCTCGTCAGAGTTTTATCCACGACCACACCTGCATCCCCATCGACCCCAGCAGCAGCAGCAGCAGCAGCAGCGTCATTAGGAAAAGCAGCATCAGCCCCAGCAGCATCAGTCGCAGCAGGAGCAGCTTCAGCATCGGCATCATCAGCCATTGCCACAGCAGCAGCAGCAGCAGCAGCAACTCCTAGCACAGCAGGCGACTGGGACATCTCCTATATCCCAGAGTCCCTCGGCGAGCTCTCAAAGCTGCAGTCCCTCTCGCTCAACTTCCACAACGGCCAGCACCACGTGCGCCTCCCAGACTCCATAGCCAACCTCACCGCTCTCCACTCCCTCGAACTCTCCTTCCTCTACCCAGCCTCCCTCCCGCCCTCCCTCTGGACCCTCACCAACCTCCAAACCCTGCGCCTCATCGGCTGGAAGGGACTCGCTTTCCTCCCCAACTGCATAGGAGAGCTTCGGAGCCTTTGCACGCTGGACCTGCGCTGCTCCGAGCTGGTCGACCTGCCCCCGTCGGCCGGCTCGCTCCCTTTCCTGCGAGAGGTGGTCTGGGAGACGCGGCGCACGCGGGAGATGGAGCTCTACGGGTCCTCTGTCCCCCCCTCCATCATAGCCTTCTCTGACATCACCTGCCTGACCCTCAAAAACGTCTGGACGGCGTCGGACGACCTGCAGCACCTGACCTCGCTCACTCGGCTCGAACTCTGGGGCGCAAAGGGGCATCTGAGGGTGCTCCCGGAGTCCCTAGGCGAGCTGGATAGGCTCGTGCATCTGGACGTGCGGGGGTCGTTCCGCGTCGTGCCCGCTTCTGTCGGCCGCCTGCGCCGCCTCGAGACGCTCATGCTGCTCAGCGAAGTTTTGGAGGTGCTGCCCGCGGAGTTCGGGCAGCTGACGAATCTCCGCGAGCTGCGCCTCGACGGGTGCCGGTCCAACCCCCGCTTGCCCGCTTCCCTGTGGGGTCTCCACAACTTGAGAACCCTCTCCATGCCCTGCGATCGCGTCCCCGAGGAGATAGGCAACCTCAACTCCCTCCACTCCCTCGCAATTGAGTCTGATACCGCCCGATCGGTCGGCAACATCTCCCTCCCCACCCCCATCGGCTGGCTCTACGAGCTTAGGGAGCTCCGCCTGGTCTGTCCCTTCGTGCGCTCCCTCCCGTCCTCCTTCGTCCTTCTCGGTAACCTCGTGGACCTCCAGCTACAATTCTCCGGGCCACTGCCCAAGAATTTCGGCGAGCTGAACTCGCTGCAGCGGCTCGTCCTGGACAGCCGGGAAGTTTACGCGCTGCCCGAATCCTTCGGAGACATCCGCACGCTCGAGTTCCTCACACTCGTCTGCGAAAAACTTGCGTCGCTTCCCGACTCCTTCGGGAGCCTCTCCTCGCTCCGCTCGCTCGCCCTCGTCCACTGCACAAATCTTTCCACGCTGCCCGTATCCTTCGGGAAGCTGAGTAATCTTTCCCGCTGGGAGGCACAATGCAAGGAGCTCTCATGGTTACCAGTGTCCATTGGCAATCTCGACTCGCTCCAAAGCCTGGACCTTGAGAGTGACGCACTCACGCAGTTACCAGACACCTTTGGTAACCTGCGCTCGTTACGGAGCCTTCGGCTGGCGTGCCCTGCGCTGCGCTCGCTACCTGCTAGCTTCCGGAACCTTCCGGACCTCGTGCAGGCGAACGCAGGAGTGGATTCCCTAATGCTGCAGTAATGCCACCGCAGTGGTGCTGCCTTGATGCTGCAGTGGTTGATGGCACTGAGATCCAGCACAGCAGCACTAGTGGGAGGAGTACCCCTGTGCCAGGAGTTTCCGGTGTCGTGTGGAGCGCAGGCTGCAGAATGATGTGTCCTCTCCGCTGCGCTGCTATCAACCCATTGCTATGCTATGTCTGGAGCTAGCTCCCTCTCCCCCGCTTCTTGTGCCATTCCGTTTACCTTCCCGTTTTTTCCCTTGGTGTTTCCGTCCTTGCTTTCACTTCCCTTTTGTTGTTGCGTATGCTGCTGACCATTGCCCTGGTTATTCTGTGTTGGAAGAATCTAGCAGTTGAGTGCATTAGACCACTTAGGGATGCATTGTGGGCTTAGTTGAATAGCATAGATGGGGCAGATAGGGTGGCTATAAGGGTAACGAGTGTAGCTTTTGGGCCTAAGAGGCCTTTCCTGGTTTGAACCGATCCATTAATGTATTTATGTGCTTGAGCTAATAATGCCTTATCTATGTAATGTTTTAAGGTCAGTTTCCGTAGGCTTACCTAACGCCGTAGCCAGATAGCTTCGTGCGTGTACTCAAAGACACTAGTACGGTATATCGAAGTCCGACACGCCGAATCACGAGAGTCCCTAGAATCAAGTCACCGTAATCAACCGTTTTAAAACAGGCATGAAAAGGTTGACCTTTCTTCACCGCTCTGTTCCGCGTGATTGCCTAACCGAGCAAAGTCTACACCGTCTTTAAACTCACTGTACCCCCCACGTCCGTTCGAACACCCCTGCGTTCGAGAGCTAAGGCTACACGCCCTAACGGGAGCCACTAATCCAGTCGGGCATGGCTTAGTCGCTCAACCAGGGAGCCGCACTAAGGGGCCTCCAGTTCGCTTTTTGTTTCGCGCGGCGTTCAGAGAGACGAGCCTTCACCTCCAGTTCTCAGTACCCGGAATATCACCAGCCGCAGCAGCAGCCGCAGCAGCAGCAGCAGCAGCCGCGGCAGCAAAGAAAGCAGTCGCAGGAAGGTTGCCGAGTCTGCCACAATGACGGAGGTAAGAACAGGGTATGGGCTTCGTTCGTAGTGAATCATGCCGCCTAGTGAGACCTGATTACTGTCGTTGCAGGTCGCTCCTTCCGCCGTTCGCTGTGTGCGAATGTTGCGTGGATGGCGAAAAATCTAGGGTTACCCCAGCTACGGTAGCCGCAGCTCGCCTTTGGTCGCCGAAGGGTAGAACGCCGAGTCACGTCGCCGCATGTTCCGTTGGGCTGCACCTCCTTGGTTTTGAGTGACTTTGATTTGAGTCCACTCCACTCAAAAGTCACCTCGCCACCTTCCCTGCCGCACCTTCAGTCCACTGCACCTTACGAGGACCTACCGCACCCGCCTCTCCTCCCTCCCTCTCTCCAGCCTCTCCTCCCTCCCTCTCTCCCGCCATTCCTCCCTATCCGCTTTTGAGGCGCCTCAAACGCACCCTCCTCTCCTCCCTCCCTCTCTCCATCCATTCCTCCCTATCCTCTCCCCTCCCCTCTCCTCCCCTCCCCTCCCCTCTCCTCCCCTCTCCTCCCCTCTCCTCCCTCCCCTCCCCTCCCTCCCCTCCCCTCCCCTCCCCTCCCCTCCCCTCCCCTCCCCTCCCCTCCCCTCCCCTCCCCTCCCCTCCCCTCCCCCCGCCCCTCCCCTCCCCCTTCCTAAATTTCCAGTACTGGGTGAGCCAGGGGCAGCACTGGTGCGATTACTGCCGCATCATTCCTCCTCCCTTGGACACCCCTACTCCTCCCCATCCACGATCGCACTCTCCCCCACAACCCACCCCCCTCCCCGCCCCCCACCAGTACTGGGTGAGCCAGGGGCAGCACTGGTGCGAGTACTGCCGCATCTTCCTGGCGAACAATGCGGCGTCCATCCGCATGCACGAGGGCGGCACAAGGCACAAGGAGGCGGTGGCGACGAAGCTGAGCGCCATCCGCAGGGAGGGCAAGCAGAAGGAGCGCGAGAAGGAGGAGGCCGAGAAGGCAATCGCGGCGATTGAAGAGGTGAGGAACTAAGAAGGGAGTTCGGGGTTTGGAGGAAGCAGAGGAGAAGGGGGGGGGAGAAGGGGGAGAATAGGAGGGGGGGGATGGAAGGGGGAGGATGGAAGGTTGTGGGGTGTGAGCCTGTGAGTTTGTGAGGCACGCGGCACAAGGAGGCGGTGGCGAAGAAGCTGGGCGCCATCCGCAGGGAGGGCAAGCAGAAGGAGAGGGAGAAGGAGGAGGCCGAGAAGGCCATCGCGGCGATTGAAGAGGTAGGCACAATGGGAAGAAAATGGAGGGAGGTTGGGGGTAAAGTTCTGGGGGGGAAGGCAAGGGGAAAGGGGGGGTGGGGGGTGCAAAGGGGGGGGGGATGCGGGAGGATGGAAGGGTGCGGGGTGCTGGGCGGTGGGAGCTGGAAGATTGTGATGGGTTGTGTGAGAAAGAGAGAGAGGATGGAGGGGTGTGGGGTGCCAGGCCTCTCATCCCCCCCGTCGCCCCCTTCCCCCTCCCCCCTGCCTTCTGCAGGCGGCGAGGCGGCAGGACGACAAGGATGTGGCAGAGCAGCGGCGGCGAGGGGTCGAATGCCCCCCTTTCACAGCTGACCTGCTTGTACTGATCTCCCCTCTGCCTTTCCCCTCTCTCCCTCTCCCTCCTTTCCTCAGGCGGCGAGGCGGCAGGACGACAAGGACATGGCGGAGCAGAGGGGGCGAGAGGTCTGACGACCCCTTGTTCCGCAAGCTGCATGTCCGCATCCCCCCCATCCCCCCCTCCTTTCGCCCCCCTTCCCCCTCTCCCTGCCTTGCACAGGCGGCGAGGCGGCAGTACGACAAGGACGTGGCAGAGCAGAGGCGGCAGCAGCAGGGCTCGGAGGTGCAGCAGCACAGAGCGGCTGTGGCTGCTGCGGTCGCTGCTGTGGACGCCACTGCTGCTGCTGCTGCTGATTCAGCAGGAGGGGAGCCGACCATCCCCCCTCCACCACCCCCCCCTCAGTCCAAAATTGTTGCCGCTGATGGTACGCGGGTGGAGATGAATGGTATCAATTCGCACTAGCCACGTCCTCCCATATACTCCCAGCCTGTAAATGACAACTCCCATAGAATTCTATCAATATCATGTTGCCTTCCTCTCCAACCCCTCCCACTGCCCCGAACCACACTCTCCCCCCCCCGTCCCCCCCTTCCCCCCGCGTCATTCCGCTCGTCTCCCCCTCCCCCCCAAGACCTTGATTTCTTTCCCCCATCACTTCGAGGTGACTTTTGAGTGGACTCAAAAGTCACCAAGACCTTGATTTCTGTCCGCCATCACTTCTCTACGAGCGTGGGTGTTGGAAGACAGCAGCGGTTACCACGAGGGCTACTTCTATGAATCCAAGTCGGGGCTCTACTTCTCGGTCGACTCAAGAACATCCCGTCCACTCCTCTTCGTCTCTCTCCTCTTCTCGCTCCCGTCGATCCATCAGAGTGGGTGCTGGAAGAAAGCAGCGGCTACCACTACAGCCACCGCTCCGGCTACTTCTATGACTCCAAGTCGGGCCTCTACTTCTCAGATGCCATCGGTGAGTGCTGTTATGCTTGTTTTGAGTCAGCTCAAACCGAAGCGACTATCATACTTCTCATATGCCATTGGTGGGTGCTGTTATGCTTGTTTTGAGTCAGCTCAAACCGAAGCGACTATCGTACTTCCCAGATGCCATCGGTGGGTGTCGTTTCGGCTGCTGCGATGCAATGAGGACATAGCCTCCGTAGTGCCAGCCCTGGTAGTCTGTACTGTAGACTGTAGTATTACCAGACCATGTCATGTCTCGATAGTAGTTGCCATGTTATGCTTGTTTTGCCATGAGCCATGTCATGCTCATCTCCTCCTCTCCGCCCATGCCTCCGCCCCCGTTGTCAAATGATATAAGGTTGGTTTTGAGGCATCTCAAAACCAACCTTATATCACATTGTCAAATCACATTCCCGTCCCTTCGTCCCTCCCCCTTTTCCCCTCGATCCTTCCCCTAGCACACAGGTCGTTGGTGGTCCAGTCACCAGGAAGTTTCTGCACCAGGAAGGCCGCTTGAGTGCTTCCTCCCAACCAACGCTCTTCCCCCTCCATTTCCCCACGCTCCCGCCCCCTCCCCGCAACCCTCCCCCTAGCACACAGGTCGTTGGTGGTCCAGTCACCAGGAGGTTTCTGCACTCACAGTAGCTTCCGTCAGAAAGGCGGCCTCTCAAGTTTTTCCCCGCACCTAGTGCCCTTGTCCCTTTCCCCTTACTTTCCCCTCCCTTCCCTCTCCCCCAACCCCCCCCACCCTGCTCCCGTCCCCTACCCGCCCTTCAACCCTTCCCCCTTGTCCACAGGTCGTTGGTCCAGCCATCAGGAGGTCTCTGCACTCTCAGCAGCCTCCCCCAGAAAACCCTCCCCAGCTTCTAACTCCCAACAACCCGCTGCGGCTACCACAGCTGCCCGAAATAATCCTGCAGGGGCAGGCGGGCCGGCCCCAGGCCTGGTCCGGGCAGCTAAAAGGCCGGTGGGAGGGAAGGTTGTGGCAAAGGGAGTGGCTTCGTCTGTTGCGTGTGATCCGAATGCGAGGAAGCGGGGGCGCAAGGTGAGTGAGGAGGAGGAGAAGGCTTTAGCTGCTAGGGAGGCAGCGCGGAGGAGGACGCAGGAGAGGGAGAAGAAGAGCCTCGGGCTTTACTCCTCGTATTGATACAATGTACTATGTATCGATGATTGAGTCTGTGGGTTGGAGGATATGGCGGGATTGGCTTTACGGTAATACCAAGTGTAGAGGAGGATGTTGGGTTACGAGGAAGGGGTTGAGAACAATTATCTGTTCCAGTTATTGCTCCAGAGATGTGTTCAATGGTTTCTCATTGTGACTAACATGCTTCTTGTGCCAAACATTTTTCTTGTGCCTAAACACGACAAAACACTCTGCAAAATGCCTTTTTGTGCTACATGGGCATCAAATTGGTTGGGGAAAAAAACCACTACCATATACAGCGTACAAGCGAGGGGAAGCAACCACAGAGCAACCACATAGGATAATCTGGGGGCAAAGGAGAGGTGACAAGGGCAGCAGCAAGGAGGGGGGCGAGAAATACCAAAACTACCGCTAAGACACACTTCTACTTGTGGACATCCTTCAGGGTGGAAGAAAGAGACTCTGGTATGATATGCACAATGCAGCAGGCATTGGGACAGGCAGGCAGGCATCAGGATCAGAAAGCTGAGTCTGCGCAAGTGGCGGAGGCAGGCACTGGCGGAGACCAGCGCAGAAGCTGCAGTTGAAAGCAGCTGGCTTACAGCCGCGCCTCAGGCACCAGCTGAGTGATGTAAGGGTACGCGTCCAAGGTCAGGAAATCCCCCAGGGTCGGCGCCAGGCACTGGCTCGCAAACAGTGCCGCCGCTTCCTGGAACCTCCCAGCGGCGAATCTCTTAGGCCCGACCTCCTGCTGAATGCGCTGCACCTCCTCCTGGACCACCTGACTGAACAGCTCCTTGGTCACCTTCACCGGGACCAGCTCACCGTCCAGCACCGCTCCGTACCGCAGCCACTGCCAGTTCTGCACGCGGCTGATCTCAGCCGTCGCGGCGTCCTCCATGAGGTGGTAGAGCGGGACGGATCCGGACCCGGTCATCCATGCCTCGATGTACTGAATCCCCACGCGTGTGTTCACACGCAGCCCGTCGAGGGACTTGGTCCCCGTGGGCATGGCGACCAGGTCCTCTGCGGTGACCTTGACGTCCTCGCGCATGCGCTCCAGCTGGTTGGGGCGCGGCATGCCACGGTCGAACACCTCTAGGACCAGCGGCACGAGCCCGGGGTGCGCCGCCCACGTGCCATCGTGCCCGGCCGCCACCTCCCGCTGCTTGTCCGCGCGGACCTTCGCGAACGCGGCCTCGTTCGCCGCGGGGTCGTCCTTAATCGGGATCTGCGCCGCCATGCCGCCCATCGCGTGCACACCGCGCTTGTGGCACGTCTGAATCAGCAGCTCCGTGTAGCTCTTCAAAAAATGCTGAGTCATCCCCACCTGGTGCCGGTCCGGGAGGAGCCGGTCCGGATGCGCCCGGAAGGTTTTGATGAAGCTGAAGATGTAGTCCCACCTGCCGCAGTTAAGCCCGGCCGAATGCTGCCGCAGCTCGTAGAGAATCTCGTGCATCTGGAACACGGCCGGGAGCGTCTCGATCAGCACCGTCGCCTTGATCGTGCCACGTGGCACGCCCACGCGGTCCTGCGCGTGCTCGAAGACCGCGTTCCAGAGGGCCGCCTCGCGCGAGTGCTGCATTTTGGGCAGGTAGAAGAAGGGGCCTGCGCCGCCGTGAGTCGCGCGGAACTTGGCCTGGTTGTGGAAGTAGTAGAGGCCGAAGTCCATCAGGCACCCGGGCACGGGCTGGCCGTCCACCTCGAAATGCGCCTCTGCGGGGGTTAAAAGCAATGGGAGGGAACGAGGGCAAGCGTGACAGAGGATTAGGAGGATTACTAGGAGTAAGAGAGATTCCTATCAGCCGCTACGGTGGTGAGGCATGATAATATTCCGTTTTATTCCTCCTATTAATTGTCAAAAAACTGCAAAGTCCTCGCAATCAGCACCAGGCAGCTCGGCAACATCGGACGCTCCTTTATCCACTCGTTCTTTCAGCACTGGCGGCAGGATCAAGAAACTAGTACTACTGGTTTGAGCTCGATGCCGCCGTGGCGTACCTTTGAGGTGCCAGCCGCGCGGGCGCACGAGCATGACGGCGGTCTTGTCGTTGAGCTTGTACGTCTTGCGGCGCGCCTTGTCCTCGAACGAGATCGTGCCGTTGACCGCGTCGCGCAGGTTCACGTGCCCGTCCATGATGCGGTCCCACGTCGGCGCCAGCGAATCCTCGAAGTCCGTCTGAGGGGAAGGACACAAACGGACGGTTAATCATGAGCCAAGAGCCAAGGACGATGTGAGCAAACGAAGTCGCGCATGTTCACGTGCCCGTCCATGATGCGCTCCCACGTCGGCGCCAGCGAATACTCGAAAGGAAACAAACGGGCGGTTGTTAATTAGAGGCTAACGAAGGACGACGTGAAGGACAAAGCTCTACTCGCACAGTCATCTGTTCCATGTGCGACCGGAGACAGGTAGAAACGCGAAGGACCAACGAGACAAAAGCCTCACTGTTTTTGAGGCGCCTCAAAAAAAGAAACGCGAAGGACCAACGAGACAAAAGCCTCACCATGAACATCTTGGCGCCGGAGTTGAGCGCGTTAATCACCATCTTGCGCTCCACGGGCCCCGTGATCTCCACGCGGCGGTCCAGCAGCACGGGCGGGGTGGGCGCGCACTTCCAGTCGCCCTCGCGGATGGCCTTGGAGCACGCAGCGAACGTGGGCAGCTCCCCCGCGTCGTAGTGCGCCTGGGTCTCCTCGCGGCAGCGCAGAATGTAGTCGACGCGCGGGCGGAAGGTGCGGACCAGATCCACGACGAACTCCACCGCCTCTGCAACGCGCGGCGGAGGTAAAGAAAAATAAAATAAAAAGAAGAGCGGCGAGAGAGAGAATCAGTACACTGATTGGGAAGCGCAGGAGATTGGGTGATTAGTCCAGCAGGCGATTGGGCGTGACTATTCCAGCAGGCGATGGGGTTCCAGCTTGCAAAAAGCGAGACTGGGACCAATTTCACCTTGCCGATTTTCCACCACACGCGCGAAAGACTCGAATTTCCTGACAGAGCTTCTCCATGGCAGTACCTGGGGTCAGAATCTCCTGGTACGCGGGCTTCAGCACGCCGCGGACGCGAACGCCGGCGGGTAGCTTCACTTGCCGAGTCACCGTCGTGGGAATGCTCTCAGGGTACGAGTAGCCCTCCATGCTGGCCTCTTCACTGGTCTCTTCGCCGGTACTAGATGCTCGAGCCGCAACCGGAACGACGCGAGCTTGCTCGAAGGAACGGGAGGTCGAACCTAACAGGAGGTGGTGGTAATTCTTGCAACGGGTCGTCCTGGAAGGACGGCGAGTAGCAGTGGAGAAGTGGAGTGGAGTGGCCAAGGTGAAATTGGAACTGAAACTGAGAGCGGAAGGCTTCACGGCTACGGATGTGAATGGCGAGCTAGGGAAATTTATACCACCACAACTCGAATAGCTCAGCGCACCAGCAGTAGTGGTCATCGCCATGGCTCTCCTGAGGTGGCTTTGCTGATGATGATGTGGCGGGGAATCCGCAAATGTGGTGTGCGGCTTCAAGAACGCGCGGAAAGAAAACATGGTTCTGCGCGCTGCTGTGCCGTGCCGTACCAGAGAGGAGGAGATGCGCGCGCGCTTCAGGAATTTCCCGCGCGGCGCTCTTCGGGGCTCTCGCGTGACTCGTCCCGTGCTTGCCGCTAGGCTGCGCTGCGCCTGCAAAGCTAAAGCTACGCGCCAGGGCGGGGCTCCCTCCCCTTCACCTCCCGAGCCAAGCCGCCTAATTTCTTGCGCCCGCCTGCTGATGTCAACAGCGGGCCACGCAAGGCCTAGCGCGAAATTCTCTGGGGGTGTCATTTCTCCGTCTGACGTGGCACCGTGCTGATGTCCGGGCCAGTGCTATTTCCATGATGCTGTCGTCGTCGCCCATGGCTCGTCTCAAAACGGAGCGCTGATTGGCGGATTGCAGCTCCCTTGGCCCGGCCCCACCTGCCTGAACGGAACAAAGTACCATGAGGGATGGCATCATGCGAGGAGACTCTTGAGTCTCGAGCCGCTAACTTGAAAGGAGGGACCACTTAGCTGGAGCTGGGCTTCCGCGAACGCAGCAGCAGCTAGGTCCAGCGCAGCTTGAGGTCGTGCTTATGTGGAACTGACCCTTCTGTGCGTGACTTGGCACACCGGCTGAATGTGACAGTGCTCGAGGTGGCAGGGGAAGACCAGGGGTGGAAAGGTGGAAGTGGAATTGACGTCGATCCTGTATAACTACACTTTAATGCATTGAACTGCTAGGACCAGAGCAGGTTAGTTGTAACATGTCCTTAGACACAATCAAAAGTTGATGTCATTAAGTTTCTAACAAATATAATATAGTACTTTTAACAGTTTCTACATTGTTTATGGGGGTGGTCATAGTCTTGCTTAGTATGAACAATATTATGTGTAGAATGTAGTACAGTTCTTAGCACACAGAACGGTGCATTCTGCGAAGTCAGACACTCATCTTATCCAACATCAGATCCTGCTTCCACAGATTCCTGTTCGTTTCACTTCACCACCCTCCCGCTGATTCAAACATCAGATCCCCCCCTCCATTCCCTGCTAATTCACACTGATTCCCGTAGCGCCAACAGGACTGCACAGCAGGCATGGCGGCTCTCGCGTTCATCAGCCGCGCAGCGGCCACTGCTCCGTCCATGCCCTTACGACTCTCTCCCTTTCGTGACAACAACGCAGCGGCTCCGTCAACCCCGCGTCGGCTCTCCCCGCTGCATTCCTCCTCCTCTCCCATCTTCTCCCGCCATAGAATCGAAGTATTCCGGCAGCATTTGATCGGCTCACCTTCGCGGAATCACGTATCCTGTCAGAAATATTTACGAGCGCGTGATACACCGGCAAAAGCACGTGCCACTGCATTCACCTCCGCTTCAGCGACAGCCTCGGGGGCTCCGCAGGGGGAGAGAAAGCGAGTGGTTATAACGGGGGGGAGCAAGGGACTGGGCTACGCCATGGCGGAAGAGTTCCTATCGATGGGCGACTCGGTGGTCATCTGCGGGCGAAACAACAATCGCCTCACTGCTGCCGTCGACGCTCTCCGGCGATCGGAAAAAGCGGCCAACGGGGACGATCTTGATAGCAGTGACGCCGAATTTTCCGCGGAGCCGCCGAGTCTGCGCGTGTGGGGGATTCGGTGCGACGTGGCGAGCGCGGCGGATCTGGCGGGTCTGGCGGAATTCGCGGTGGCGCGTATGGGCGGCGTTGACATCTGGATCAACAATGCAGGCACGCAAAAATTCACCTTGGGATTCCGCATAAGGCTCACCATTGACGTTCAGTATTGTGAAACCACGTATGGCTGAGACCACGTTGATTTCGAGTACTCATCTCCTACTGGTAAGAGCCACAGGGGGGGAGAATCTCAAGTCACGTTGGCCTGGCACGTCAAGTCATCTCTCATCGTCCACGAGTGGTCAGTGGTCACTCCCCCTGGCTCGCACCACTCGTTCCTGTGGGTCCCTTCTCCCCCCCCCCCCTCTCGCGTGGCACCAGGCCAGGTGACGTCCAAGTCGCTGCTGGCAGACGTGGCCCCTTCCGACATCGCCTCGGCTGTCAGCACCAATGTGCTCGGCTCACTCCTCGGCTGCAGGTGAGCCGCCAACAGCTACATCGTACACATCCCTGCAAGCGCTGCCTGCCCTGTCCCTTCCGCCAAATTGCCCTGTCTCTCTTCTCACCCTTCCCTGCCTACCCTTCTCTGCCCACCCTTCCCTGCCCACCCTTCTCTGCCCACCCTTCCCTGCCTACCCTTCTCTGCCCACCCTTCCCTGCCCACCCTTCTCTGCCCACCCTTCTCTGCCCACCCTTCTCTGCCCACCCTTCTCTGCCCACCCTTCCCTGCCCACCCTTCTCTGCCCACACTTCTCTGCCCACCCTTCCCTGCCCACCCTTCTCTGCCCACACTTCTCTTCCCACCCTTCTCTGCCCACCCTTCTCTGCCCACCCTTCCCTGCCCACCCTTCCCTGCCCACCCTTCCCTGCCCACCCTTCTCTGCCCACCCTTCTCTGCCCACCCTTCCCTGCCCACCCTTCTCTGCCCACACTTCTCTGCCCACCCTTGTCTGCCCACCCTTCTCTGCCCACCCTTCCCTGCCCACCCTTCCCTGCCCACCCTTCCCTGCCCACCCTTCTCTGCCCACCCTTCTCTGCCCACCCTTCTCTGCCCACCCTTCTCTGCCCACCCTTCTCTGCCCACCCTTCCCTGCCCACCCTTCTCTGCCTGCCCTTCCCTGCCTACCCTTCTCTGCCCACCCTTATTCTGCAGAGAGGCCATTCGGGTGATGCGGCAGCAGCAGGCTGACGCACCTGCCGCGTCCTCCTCCTCCACGCCGCTCTATCACATCTTCAACCTGGGGTTCTCCCGGTGGGGAGCGGCGTTCACGCGCTCCGCTGCCACGCACAAGGCCACCAAGATGGCGCTCTCGCAGCTCACCACCAGCCTCAACGACGAGCTCAAGCAGGCAGGTGCGTGCATCTCTAGCTGTCTGTGCATCCACATGTGTCTGTGACTCTGTGCACCAGTATCTGGATCGGCATTCGTCTGGGCATGTCTTCTCGCCTTATTGATCCCCATTCACACGCACAAGGCCATTAAGATGGCGCTCTCGCAGCTCGCCACAATCCTCAACGACGAGCTCAAGCAAGCAGGCGCGTGCATTTGTAGCTGGTGTGTATGTGCATCCCCCTCTGCACGTCTCCTCGCCATGAGGTGTCTCTATTTGCCAAGATGGCGCCAAGGCCTCCAAGATGGCGCTCTCGCAGCTCACCACCAGCCTCAGTGACGAGCTCAAACAAGCAGGTGCGCGCTCCTTTGCGTGTCTGCCAGTGCGTCCCTTCATGTTTCCCCACACATATTTCCTCTCACACGCCTCCGTATCTGCCTCCCCATGACACATGACATGACCCAAACATGTGTTTCAGTCACCCTAGTGGCTGCCTGCCTCCTCTCATGCCTTGTCCAACTCAGCATTCTGCCTGTGGCAGTCCTCTGGCAGTCCTCTGGCAGTCCTCTGGCAGTCCTCTGGCAGTCCTCTGGCAGTCCTCTGGCAGTCCTCTGGCAGTCCTCTGGCAGTCCTCTGGCAGTCCTCTGGCAGTCCTCTGGCATTCCTCTGGCATTCCTCTGGCAGTCCTCTGGCAGTCCCCTGGCAGCCCGTGTCTTAAGAGGTACCCTATCCCTCGCATCACATCGCAGCCACATCGCCCTAGCCCAACCACTGCACCCCATGATGCCACCAGGTCTGACGAGCATAGCGGTGCACAACCTGTCGCCCGGCATGGTGCTCACAGACTTACTGCTCAAGGACTCCACCCCCATTGCGCGCCGATTCTTCAACGCACTCGCAGGTGAGCAGTGTCAAACCTGATAAGAGTGTGCCGTAGCTCTGTGATTGTTTTATTAAAAGAATTTCATATGTGCTGCATTTCCCCTTTGCTCAACTTTGTATTATCTTCTCCCCCCTCCTCCCCCCCTCCCCATGCCCGCTCACTATGAATACCGCACTCTACAGAAGAGCCAGAGACTGTGGCTGCAGCTATCGTGCCTCTCATTCGTTCGGTGGCAGGCCCGAATGAGAATGTGGAGTACATGTCTCCTGTAGATGCCTTTGTTCGCGTTATCACAGGAGTGCCTCAGATCGTCAAAGGTGGGCGCTTCTTTGATGGAAACGGGGACAGAGTTATGCAGCCAGGAAATGAGTATGCAAGCAATGGGGTTAAAAGGCAGTTCTATGACCCGTAGCGTACATGTCTTTACTAAAGCACGAAGTTGCCGTTTTTGTTGTGGTGTGTAGTTTAGAAGGTGGCTAGGTTCTGTTGTTTACAGTTCGTAAGGGCTGTTTGACAAATCATGGCTTAAAATATGCGTTGAAGAGAGATCCGCCAAAAGTTGGGTTTCTAATCCTAAGGTTCTGGGAACCCAACCGGTAATTGGTACGTTTCAGGAAACAGCATAACGTAACTGGAGATGGTATAATTCACAGCAACAGATGTAAAACTGGCCTTTATAACGGCACTTGATTGCACACGAAGCCGCTGATTTGGAAGCATGGTCCCATCCACGTCAGTCATGCCCATGCCAGGTCAGCCTGAAGAGAGGCAGACGCGACGAGGAGATTCGTTCTGCGGTAACCAGCCATGCGAAATAAGCGAGCCCAAAAGTGTGGCCCTTGTACTGTCCACACGGAACTCATCCTCCGGTTTTTGGACCCATCCAAACCTACCAAGACCCAGGCTACATGCCTGCTTTACCTCTTATTAGGGCGTGGTACTTTGGCAAATAAAGCCAAATTTCGCAACTTGGGAATCGCAATTCGCGAAATATCTCGGTGCGAGCGCAACCCGATTCTGGAACATCGGATTTCGCGTTTCGGGTGGGAATTGCAGCTCATCTGGAACATCGGGTTGTGCTCGAAGAATGCGAAGTGCCTGAAATGAAACGCGAAACCTCCCTTATCAGACTCCTGGAACGAATCAAGTTTTGCATTTCGATTTGCTGCTTTCACGCGTAGCGGCGCGAAGCCAGCAGAGTTTTTGAGTTGCGCAACCCGAGTTGCGCATCTCTCTCTGTATGTTCGCCAACTTGTTTGGCGAATATTGACGAGATGCATTACTCTCGTAAGTTACGCAACTCAGCCAAGTTGCACGAACGAGATCTTGTCGAAGTACCACGCCCTCAGCTCTCTCCTGCTGGCTTGTCTTCTGTTCTGTTCTAAACCAACGGCAACTTCTTCACCGGAGTCCCAGCTTTCGTCCCTATCATCCAGCCAGCCACATCCAGTCGCCTTTTCCCATTCGCGACCCGCAAGCAGTTGAACTATATACAGCAGCGAATACCGTAGTAGCCGTTCTTGAGTAAACCAATCATGGCGGACAGCGCCGCGGAGGGTCTGACTGAGGCGCAGAAGCAGCAATATCTTGACCAAGGCAAGGCGACGTGTCTCCGTTGTGTATCCTCTCCGTATCCTTTCCTTGCCTGTGGATCCAGTCTCTCGCCCTTCACTTATGCTTGTTAAGCACCAGCAGCAGATTCTGCGTTTCCTATCGCCAGGAGTTTTTTTTTTGGTTTTTTTTGTTTTGTTTTGTTTTTTGTTTTTTTTTGTTTGTTTTTTTGTTTTTCTTCTTCTTCTTTAAGAAAGAGAGAGAAAAGAGTGAATGCCTTGTCAGGACTCAGAAGTACGCTGGATTTCGATTTCCACGTCACAGATCGCAGTCCTCTCGCTTCCCAATGCTCCCTTCCCGATGCTCCCCGGGCCGAGCAGGGTTCCTGGTGGTGGAGGATTTCGTGTCGGCGGACGACTGCGCACGCATGATGCGGCGAATCGACGAGCTGCTGGAGGGCTTCGACCCCGCCAGCGTCAACATCTTCAGCACGCGCGACCAGGTGGGGCCATTAGTCTCTTCCAGGTGGGCTCATTTACCCCACTGTTCCTTCACTGGCGCTCCGAATTCCTTCTCTTGAGTCGACTCGACCCCGACAGCGTCAACGTCTTCAGCACGCGCGACCAGGTGGGGCTGTTCATTCGCGCTTCCCTGCCCTGGCGTTCTAATCCCTACTTTTACACCTTTTTTTGTTTTGAAAGCTAGGGTACGCACACTTCCATGCACACGCACACTCACACACACACTCACACACACACTCACACACACACACTCACACACACACTCACACACACTCACACACACGCTCACACACACACTCACACACACACTCACACTCACATACGCTGACAGCCTGACACACACCTCCTTCTCCCCCGCCCCCCCCCCCCCGCCCCCCCCTGCCTCGCCGCCCCCTCCCCTTTTCCAACCCTCCACCCCCCTCCCCCTGTCCCCCCCTTCCTTCTCCGCCCCTCTCGGCTCGTTCTCTTAACATGTGACTCGTTATTTCCTCTCCCTCGTTTCCTTGCTTCCTCCGATTGCCCACACGACACGAGACAGGCCCGTCTGACCAACGACCATTTTCTGGACAGCGCCAGACGAGTCTCCTTCTTCTTTGAAGGTATACCAGCCAGTTTGCTTGCAGGTGCCTAGTAGACTCACGTGTTGGCCGTTTGTTCCTTTAACTTTTTGGGCAGAACAAAGCAGCAGCGGCCGTTTCCTGGTCTGTTTGGCCTGAGCTTGACCATCCTCTCCGACTCGTTCTTAAATCCCGTCTCTCCCTGCTGCTGTGTCTCTGTCGTCGTGCCGCGATGATGCCTTGGTTTTGACAGAGAAGGCGTTTGATGCGGACAAGAAGCTGGTGAAGCCGAAGAAGCTCGCAATCAACAAAGTGGGGCATGGTGGGTAACGGGTCGCACGGCATTTCAGGGCATTTTTTAGAATTCTCAAAAATACCCTGCAAACTTAAGAAGCTCGCAATCAACAAAGTGGGGCATGGTGGGTAAGGCAAAACAGGCACGGCATTTCTTAGCCCAAACAGACCAGGAAAACGGGTTTGACACATGGAGGCGCTTTTCTGAGCAGAACGAAGCCTCACAAGCAGTAAATTCTAGATTATGCTACCTGCCAACCCTCTCCCGCCCCGCTCTTTGTTCTTCCCCCACAGCCCTGCACGACTTGGACAGTGTGTTTGGCCCACTCTCGCGCTCCTCCAAGGTCTCCTCCCTCTGCAAGTCCCTGGGCTTCCACCGGCCGCTGCCTGTCCAGTCCATGTACATTTTCAAGGTGCGCTCCATCCATGCCATTTCACTAAGGAAACTGGTCTACGTTTTTCCAGTACAGTGACCACTAGATGGCTGTTGCCCGTCCAGCCCATGTACAGTTTTTAAGGTGCGCCTGAGCTTTATTCTGGCAATAGGAGGACTTGCCTGTACGAGTGAAGAAGAAAGGTGAGAGATCAACCTTCTGTCTCCAGTCGTTGCTCTACCCTCCAGTCCTACCTCTCAGCAGCTTCGCTCCTCCACTCGCCAGTCCCATACCTTTCCTCTCAGATGCTTTCGTCATGCGTCGCTCTGCCATCGCCCACTCCCCCCCCCCTCCTCCCCACCTCCGTCCCTTGCAGCAACCAGGCATAGGCGGCGAGGTGGTGCCGCACCAGGACAGCTCGTTCCTGTACACGGACCCGCCTTCGTGCGTGGGAGTGTGGGTGGCGGTGCAGGATGCCACAGTGGAGAATGGCTGCCTCTACGCACTGCCGGGCTCGCACCGCGGTATGTGGGTGGGTGCGTGCAGGTCGTGTGTGGGCGTGTGGGTGGACGTGCAAGATGCCACAGAGGAGAATGGCTGCCTCTACACACTGCCCGGCTCGCACTGTGGTATGTATGTGCACAGTCAGGTCACACCGTGGGGTAGCTGTGCTGGTGGAGGGTGGGTGGGTGGGTGCATGCAGGTGGTGTCTGTGCTGCGTGTGGATGGCCAATGGCCATGCAAGACGCTACAGTGGAGAATGGCTGCCTAAACGCGCTGCCCGTCTCGCACCGGGGTATGTGTGTGTGGGGGCCTGGAGTGGCTTTGGTGGTGGAGGGTGGACGGGCGCATGCTGGTCGTGCGTGGGCATGTCACGTGTCGGTGGCCATGTAGGACGCCACAGTGGCCGGCTGGCTTTACGTATTACCAGACTGGCACCGCGGTATGTGTGTGGGGTGTGTCGTGTACACATGCTTGTTAGAGTGAGTATGTGTATTCTACGCATTGTTCAGATGGACTCAAGTGCATAAGATAGGTCGAGCCCTGCTCCCCCGCCTCTCATTTTCTCCCTGCACCCTCGTCCCCCAATCTCTCGCACCCCCTGCTTTCCTCTTCCCCCCCCTTCCGCCGTCCCCGCAGACCCCCTGGCCCGCCGGTTTGTGCGGGACGGCAAGGGTGGGGTGGTGTTTGACGCGCCCAGCCCCACATACGACCTGTCCCAGTTTGTGCCTCTCCCAGTCAAGGCCGGCACCGCCGTCATTCTCCACGGCCAGCTCGTGCACTTCAGGTGATTTCTGTTTTGCTCTTCAGGAAATTTTGTTTTTCACTTCATCCTTCCTGTTGTTTTTTTCTCTCCATAGCTCCGATCCCGCCCTTCCCCTGTTCCTCACCCATCCTACGTTTCCCTGTGGGTGTTCCGCTTCCTGGTGCCTACCCTACGGAAATCCGTATATACGGACCCCATTCGCTAACTCCTCATTTCCTGACAACCTCATTTTCTTGCACTGTAGAACCATCCATGATCCATTGATGGTATTTCCTACGTTACTGCCATCCCTACGATCATCCCCACCACCACCATCCCGCACCAGTTACGAGAACAAGTCCCCAGTATCGCGCCACGCCTACTCAATGCACATTGTGGAGTCCGACGGGGCCGCCTATCCCTCCGACAACTGGCTCCAAGTGGCGCCCAGTGACCCTCCGTTCCAGCCGTTTTACCCTGCTGAATCTGCCGCTGCAGCTGCACATTAAGGGTTCTGCTTGGGAAGGTTATACTAAATTCTGGTTGTAGCGCATCAATGGCATTCCAATAGCATCAGCGGGGCAAAAAATCGCCATTGTAGTGTAAATAAGGGTTTTTAGGGGCGCTTTAGAATTTATGTGAGCAGACAATGGTCGCTGCATCAGAGCACCTTATGGAGAATTGGAGGAGCTTTGTGCGCTAACTTCTAGGAGAAAAACTATTTCGTTCAGATAGTCATTTGTGAAGCGGAATCTTCTCGGATAAATGAAACAAGCAGCTTTTGGTGAATCCGAACGACAGCCAAATCCCTAGAGCCAAGTGTTAAATTATATATTGAGTTATATGATTGTTAGGCTTGGTAGGTTACCGAACTTTACTGTAGACAGTACAATTCCCTCCTTGTATGCCTCTCTTTCTATTCCACCACCTTTTCTCTCCTCAACTTTTCTCCTTCCTAAACCTCACGCCTCTCCATGGCTCCTCCTAGCTAAACCTCATGCCTTTCCTAGCTTCCTAGCTAAGCTAGCCTTTTAAAACCCCACGGCAAAATAGCAGAGGGGGGTCCCTCTTGATGTGGGAGGTCGTGAAAAAAGCTAAGTCCCTTTTCAGCGAAAACCAACCCCCGCACAGCAAATCGTAACGCAGAAACGAAACCGAACAAAACAGCATCTGACGAGCTCCCATTGGTGGAACCTGAAAACGAACCCAAGGACACGCGCGAACAGCACGCCCAACAAAAGTTCCGACAGCCCCAAGTCGCAACCGGGCATCGCACAGTCTGACGACCGAAATACGACGGGGTGTGCGAGCGGGAAGCGGAAACAAGGGGTCCCTCGCTTTTCAAGAGGGACCCCCCTCTGCTATTACTGCAATAGAAAAAACCTCCAGTCAAGCAAACCTGGGCCGACCAGCTGTCGAACACCACAACTCACCGCCATCCACACTCCACAGACCTGGGTCGCCACTACTACTAGACGAAGTGGGGACCGCCCACGCTCAGTTTAGCAAACATCATGTGTCCTAGAAGGCGGCAAGCCTCCCAGTCGAGAGCGACCCTAAAAAGACCGCCGCGAAAAGGTAAAAAAAGGGGGCTGCGCAATGCGGCGCTTCTCGTCCAGCGCAACAAGGAAAGAACAGAGCGCGAGACCAGGGTCGGACGGGGCGCCGAAAACATTGAACAACGGGCGGCTCTAATCCTAGCGCGACGCGTCTAAACGGGAGTGCTGCGGCTTGCGGGACCCAAACGACGGTTTTGAGCCTTGTTGCAGAACCTGGAACCTCATATTTATACGGCTGGGGTATTACAATCCTGTTGGGACCAGCGAACACACTCTCCCACGCTTAGTTATGACCCCTCCCCCGCTCTTCGATGCCAGGGGAACGCCTGTGCATGATCATCGCCTCGCGTCTTTCACACATCTCGGTGGCCTGTATGCTGCGCTCTCTGGAACACACACCAGTTCTGTGAGCCCCACACTCCACCTC
This sequence comes from Closterium sp. NIES-67, assembly GCA_027943415.1. Taxonomy (NCBI): domain Eukaryota; kingdom Viridiplantae; phylum Streptophyta; class Zygnematophyceae; order Desmidiales; family Closteriaceae; genus Closterium; species Closterium sp. NIES-67. Next base: position 80,914 of record BQMB01001176.1, on the reverse strand, counting down.
TCACATTCCTGCTCCCACTGCCCCCCCACAGGTTCTGGAATCGCTAAGCCCTGCCCGCCTGCCCACCGTGTCGCATCCACCAGCCCATAAGCATCAAGTACGCTCACCCTCTCCACACACACTCCTCCTCTCTCTCCCTCTTCCACACACAATCTCTCTCCCTCTCTCTCCCTCTCTCTCTCTCTCCCTCTCTCTTTCTCTCTCTCTCTCTCTCTCTCTCTCTCTCTCTCTCTCCCTCCCTCCCTCCCTCTCTCTCTCTCCCTCACAACCTCACCCTCTCTCTCTCATACACTGCTGCATCCCTTGCCCACAGGTGCCCGTGCTCTGTGAAGGATCTATACGTCATCCACCCAATGCATGCGATGCAATAATCACCAAGTGTAACACACCCTTTTGACCAGTCGTCTTTGGGTGAAACACACCCCCACAGCGTGTCCCAGCACGTCTATGCTCTGCAACTAGCGCGCTGGAACACGGGTGTGTGTGCTGCGCCACAGGAAGCAGCAGGAAGTGGGAGGCAGGAAGCGGGAACAGCGGAAACAGCGATCAGCGAGCAGTGGGGAGCGGCAGGAACCTGGGAGCGGAAAGCGGGAACAACACTCTGCGGCGGGATGCGGGGCGCGGGAATTGGGAACCCCGATGGAGCAGGAAGCCTTCCCGCGGGAAGCATGAAGTAGCGATTAGAGTTTAGCAGCGGGAAGTGGGAAGCAGCGGGTAGCGGCGGGTGGCGGGAAGATAGGCGGGGCAGGATGTGGAGAGGAGCGAGAAGTGTTCCGCAGTAGGAAGCTCGACGCGGGAAGCGGGAAGAGGGAACGCGGGAAGCCGAAAGCACGGGAATTCGGGAGGCACGGGAAGCGGGAAACGGGAGGCGCGGGAAGCGGGAAAGCGAGGGAAAAGTGGGAAGTGGATGCGAGGGAAAGCGGAAAAAGCGGGAAGCGAGGGAAAGCGGGTAGCGGGAAGCATGGGAAAGCGGGAAGCTGGACGAAACGGAACTTTCGCCCTTTATTCCCTTCTTTTATTTCTTGCTCTTTATCGCCCAGGCTAGGCTACACGCGTGAGGAACTCTACTGATAGCCAGTGACGAGACTAAAGTTCGAACTCGGAAATCCTAACTTCACAAATCCCTCTCACCGCTTATCCTTCCATTTTGGCAGTGAATGGGGGGTTGGTTTGTTTTTGCGAATGTGTCAGTTTGCCTTCGAACAATCACGTGTCCCCTTTCTTAGCCACTGCGACGTTGTTTCAGTTCTGTCAGGGTGGATGGGGTTACCCTCTTCATAACCCTCCGAATTTTTTGGCAAATACGCTCGCGCATTTTACATCGCCATGCACGTGGCTATACGCTGTTGGCCGTCCAATTCGGGGATCCTCGTCACTCGTGCAGCTGAAGCACATCCACGCCCACTTTGATGGCCTCGCTCTATTGGCTGCCTGAGTTTACATGCGACGCTGCGTCTCGTCACGCATGACTAGCCCTTGCCCGAAACGTATTTTAATGAGCCATCATTTCACCAGCGGGGTTTTCCGTGCTGTTTCAAAACCTGCCCTGCCCGCAAACTATCCCCACTCTGTCCCCTCGGGCGTATGGTGGGGGGCTCCATCAAGTGGGGTCCCAGCTTGATAACCCCTCTGCTATTTTGCCGTGGGGTTTTAACACCATGTTCCACAAAGTTCAAAACCGGTGATTATTCTCGTATTCCCTACGTCCCAAAAGGGGAAGGGGTGACCAGGAACAGGGGGGGGGTAACCGGGGGACCTCGGTGGGGGAAGCGGCGGAAGGAGACGGACTCATCAAAGGTGACGTCGGGGGAATGAAAGAACCGGTGAGACGGCGGGTGGTAGAAGTGCCAGTCAGACGCGTCAAGGGGTAAGCCGAGGAAGACACAGGGCAGGGTGGGGGTAGTGAGCTTGTCCGTGCCAGAGGCACGAACGTGAGCAAGGCAGCCCCAGACGTGAAACGCAGACGTGTCACCACGGGACCCAGACCAAAGAAGGGTCGGCGAAACCTGAGGCTGCTGGGGGTGCGGCCAGAGGTTAAGCTGGTGAGCGGCGTAGCGAACGGCGAACGGCCACAGAAAATGGGGTGCACCGGCATGGATCATGGAGGTGTGAGCCACCTCCATGACCAAACCGATGCGTCGCTCAGTGACTCCATTCTGCTGCGGGGAGTCCGGCAAGGTGAACGTCTGGGTGATGCCCTCCGCACGACAGAAACGACCAAGGACACCAGAGGCAAACACGCCACCATGGTCGGAGTGGAGACGCAAGACAGGGAGACCGCGGTGGACAAGCGCAGAGACAAGCCTCGGAAGGAGAACGTCAGGCACGTTGGCCTTCCGCTCCAGCGGAAACACCATGGTGTAGCGCGTGTAGTCGTCCACGCGCACTAGGAAGTAGCGCTCTCGACGCGGCCCATGGACGGGGGCGGGGCCCCAGACGTCCATGTGCAGAGTTTGTAGCGGTGCTGCGGTAGGGGGAAACGAGGAGGAGTGAGGGGCATGGCGGAGGCGGCCCTCGACACAGGGCGTGCAAGGTGGGGTTGGGGAGGAGGGAAACTCGGGGAACGACCCGGGGAGGCCTAGGACGAGACCGTGTTGTGACATGTGACACAGACGCGGGAGCGCACGGTGACCTAGGCGGTGGTGCCAGAGAAGAGTTGGGTGGGTGAGAGACCGACGGGAGCAGGCAGCAGCAACCGAGGGAGACGCAGCCACCTGAGGGGGGGTCTGAGCCGGGGGGGTCACCGTGTCCAATGTGAAAAGACCGGACACCGGGTCCCGGGGGAACGTGGAAAAAGGGGGCACCAGTGGCGGCCTCGGTACAGACAGCGTACCGCTTGTGTCCAGGGAACGTACTGGTGACGCCAAGATCCTGAAGGCAGTCGACACCAACTAGGTTCCTGGAGAACGAGGGGATGTGCAGTCCTGTGAGCGAGCCCGAGGGAACCGCCGGGCAGGGGAGGGTGGTGGAACTGCGGGCGACTACTGGGCCGGAGGAGGGGTCAGCAAGAGAGACTGCGGCAGGGACAGGAAGTGGTGTCAACGTGGTCGAGTCGCGGAAGAAGCACCGGGAAGCGCCAGAGTCGAGGGTGAAGGAGAGCGCGGCAGTGGCGGCCGGAGGCGAAGCAGCAGCGGAAGCACCAAGGCTAAACAAAGCAAGGGATCCTACGCCTGACGTTGCACGGAAGTCTAAGCAAGGCACACCTATACTAGGCAACAAGGGGTAATAAGACGGAAGCACACTAGAGTCATCAGCATACATGACATGCAGAGCAGTAACAATCTCATCCATATCCAGAGAAAAAATCTGAACCCTACGACGAAGCAAACTGTGCCAGTCTGGGAGCTTGGGCGACGGGCCGAAACGCTGACGAAACAGGTCGTCCAGGTGTCAGAAACAGCGGACGAAGGTGTGACCGATCTTACCGCAAACGAAGCCATGGCAAGGACCGGTTTGGAGCAGGTACTGACAGCGCGCGTCACCCGAACCACCACCCGGCAGCCCACCACGCGCACCACCACCACGTCCAGCGCTACCACCAGCGCCAGGCCACCCGGGCGGGAGACCACTCGCCCGTCTCTGCTGCTACTGTGGCTGCTGCGGCTGCTGTGACTGCTGCGGCTTCTGCGGCTGACGCGAGTCCGGCTGCAACACTGGCGGCTGCTGAGACGGCTGCTCGGCTGCACATGTCAGGGTCCCCTCGTCCGCACCACCACCAGGAGACCAAGCTCCAGCACCACCTAGACTTGCACGCCCACCCCTGCTGCCACGCCCAGCCTTGGGGCGGTGACCCTTCACCGGGCGGACCTGTGCTGCAGCGGCAGTCTTAGCCACAGCAGCAAAACCATCGGAGAAGGTGCACTGAGCGGGGGCGCAACCCTGAAAGATAGGGACTGACACAGTACCGCTGGTCTGAGCGATAGAGCTGTGGCGGGCCTCTATAGCAGACAGGGTGTCCACAAAGTCAGTGAGGGTGAGGTGTGCGGGGTGGACACTAAGGAAGTGGTCACGGGCAGTGGCAAGACGGCCAGGGAGGCGGGTGGCTAGCAGGTAGAGAGTATAGGTGAGGGCGGCTGGTGGGCTAGAAGCTGTGTGGCAGTGCAGGCAGAATGCCAGGTCTCATCTATAGTGCGCAGGTGAGCGGCCAGGTCAGCAACAGTGGGGAACGACGCAAGTTCAGGGAAGAGCATGGGGAGGATCAGACGACCTACCGAGGCGGCAGGCGAGGTGGAATAGCGCTGGACAACAGCATCTAGGAAAGCCTGGAAAGTGGTGATAGACCTGAAGCAAGGTCGCTCGGACAGGGGGAGGGCATTGCTAATGGCAAGCTGTGCGACAGCGTTACGGGACAGCCAGACAGAGCGAGCAAGGGCAGCGGCCACAGCGGACTCACGCTCAGTGGACGAGGGGTCAGTAGACAGTGCAGCGGGGGGGTCAGGGCAGGGGAGGGTATCGTCAAGATGGACAGACAGCGAGTGGCCATCCTGCCGCTGACCAGTGAGGTGGCGACGGAGGTCGGCAAGCCACGCATCAAACTCAATCGGCTAGCCCTCAGCGTCAAAGCGAAGCACCTCCACCATCAGTGACAATAGAGGGCAGGGTAGAGCGATGCACGACGGTGCAGGGCAGTGCAGTGCAGCGCAGTGTGGAACAGTGCGGTGCAGTGCGGTGCCGTGCGATGCAGTGCGGTGCAGTGCGGGACAGTGCGGTGCAATGCGGTGCAGTGCGGTACAGTGCGATGCAGTGCGGTACAGTACGGTGCAGTGCGGTGCAGCGCGCTACAGTGCGGTGCATTGCGGTGCAAAGCAGTGCAGTGTGGTACAAAGCTGTGCACTATGGTACCAGGGGGTTCGTAGGGCGGTGCTGATCGGGAAGAATGGGCCGAACCCGAGGCGGCGGCGGGCTGGCGACGACGCGAATGCAGGGGCGGGCCGACGGGCGACGGACGCGAGGGGCCAGCAAACGGCGGCAACGGGGGCCGGCTAGTTGCTGGCGAGACGGCGAGGAGAGCCGGCCGCGACAGCGGCCAGGGACAGCCGCGACGGCGGCTAGGGGCGGCCGCGACGGCAGGAGGGACGGCGGCGGTTGGAGACGGTAGCGACGGCGGCTAGGGGCGGCGGCGACGGCGAGGGGCGGCCGTGAGCCGGCTGGAAACGGCCGCGACGGCTAGAAGCAGGCGCGACGGCGGCTAGGAACAGGCGCGACGGCGGGTAGGGGCGGGGGCGGCGGCTAGGGGCGGCCGTGGGACGGCAGGAAACGGCCGCGATGGCAGCTAGAGAGAGCCGCGACAGCTAGGGGTGGCTGCGATGACAGCTAGGGGCGGCCGCGACGGCGAGGGAGTCGGCTAGGGGTGGGCGCAAACGGCCAGAGAGCCGGCTAGAAGTGGGCGCGAAACGGCTAGGGCGCCGGCTAGGAGGGGCTCGACGGCCAGGGGGCCGGTTAGAAGTAGGCGCGACGGCCAGGGGGCCTGCTAGGGACGGGCGCAACGGTCAGGGGGCCGACTAGGGACGGGCGCGACGGCCAGGGGGCCGGCTAGGGACGGGCACGATGGCCAGGGGGCCGGCTAGGTACGGGCACGAACGGCCAGGGGGCCGGCTAGAGACGGGCCTGACGGCCAGGGGGCCGGCTCGGGTCGGGCACGACGGCTAGGGGGCCGGCTAGGGACGGGCGCGAACGGCCAGGGGGCCAGCTAGGGGCGGGCGCGTACGGCTAGGGGGCCGGCTAGGGACGGGCGCGACGGCCAGGGGGCCGGCTCGGAGCGGGGCAAGACTGCGGCTAGGGCCTAGGGGCGGAAGCGTGGGCGGGCTAAGGGGGGAGGACCTAACCTACTATGATACCATGTCAGAATGAAATGATAACTAGAACGGGGAGATACAAGGCAATATAGATTGGTGAGTTGTACTCACTAAGGCACAAACACATATAGTCTACAGTAATTGCATAAGTTATGTTTGACACTACGATCATCCCCACCACCACCCCGCACCAGTTACGAGAACAAGTCCCCAGTATCGCGTCACAACTACTCAATGCACATTGTGGAGTCCGACGGGGCCGCCTATCCCTCCGACAACTGGCTCCAAGTGGCGCCCAGTGACCCTTCGTTCCAGCCGTTTTACCCTGCTGAATTTGCCGCTGCAGCTGCACATTAGGGGTTCTGCTTGGGAAGGTTATACTAAATTCTGGTTATAGCGCATCAATGGCATTCCAGTAGCATCAGCGAGGCAAAAAATCACCATTGTAGTGTAAATAAGGGTTTTTAGGGGCGCTTTAGAATTTATGTGAGCAGACAATGGTCGCTGCATCAGAGCACGTTATGGAGAACGAATTTTGGAGGAGCTTTGTGCGCTACCTTCTTCTAGGAGAAAAACTATTTCGTTCAGATAGTCATTTGTGAAGCGGAATCGTCTCAGATAAATGAATGATGCAGCTTTTGGTGAATCCGCACGACAGCCAAATCCCTAGAGCCATGTTCCACCAAGTTCAAAACCGGTGATTATTCTCGTGTTCCCTACGTCCCAAAAAAGAAAAGGCCAAAAAAACAACCTCCAACCAGCCCCGAGTAACCCTCGAGGTTACCCTCAGGAGGTAATCTTGAATGCGCATAACAACGTGAGTTTGAAGGGCAGTTGGAGGGCAGGTGTTGCCTTAGGTCCTCCCTCCAGTGTGCCTGCGAAGTGCCATCCAACCCATACCATGAGCTAACACTCGGCTCGTGCTGCGCAAAGTTCCGATGGGAGGAAATTCGGTGGCAAAATGCACTGTATGTCAACTTATACATACATTTGCATGTAGAACTTATAGGCTAGAATATGTGTGTGTTCGTAGAGAGTACAAACCAAACCCTATATCTCCCTTGTTCCCTCTTCCTTCTAATCATTGCGTTATTCCAACATGGTATCACGCTAGGTTAGGTCCCCCTCCCCGCCTATGCTTCCGCCCTTAGCCTTAGCCCTAGCCTTAGACCGCGCCCTAGCCCGCGCTCCGTCACGCCGCGCTGGCCCCGTCCCGCCGCGCTGGCCCTGCTAGACCGCGCCGGCCCCGTCAAGCTGCGCCGGCGCCGTCACGCTGCGCCGGCCCGTCACTCTGCTTGGCTCCGTCTCGCTGCGCCGGCCCCGCTAGAACGCGCCGGCCCCGTCACGCCGTGCTGCCCCGTCCCGCCGCGCAGGGCCCGCTACGCCGCGCCGGCCCCGTCACGCCGTGCCGGCCCTGTCCTGCCGCGCCGGCCTCGTCACGCCGTGCCGGCCCCGTTCGGCTCCGCCGGCCCCGTCCCGTCGCGCCGGCCCCGCTCGACCGCACCGGCCCCGTAGCACCCCGCCGGCCACGTCGCGCCGCGCCGCGCCGCCGCCCCGTGCCACCCCGTAACGCCGCGCAAGGCCGTCCCGCCGGGCCGCTGTGCCGCCAAGCCGCGCCGCGCCGCACCGCTGCGCCACCGAGCCGCCGAGCTGCTGCGTAGCCGATCTGCCGAGCCGCCGCGTCGTCGTGCCGCCGAGCCGCCGAGTCGCCGAGCCGCCGTGCTGCTGTGCCGCCCCGACTTGACGGCCTTGGTTCTCCCTTCTGTGCCGGCTCTCCAGCCGGCCGTCTCCACCACTACTCTCCACCGCCCTCTCTTCCCCCTCCCCTAGCGGCAGTCAGCTGCTGCAGCCGTGGCGATGGCGGACACTGTGCTCAGCCTCGACGCGGAGGGTCGGGCGATGGACTTTGAGGCGTGGCTCGCCGACCTCTGCCGCTCGTTGAGGGGACAGCGCCAGGATGGCCAGTCTCTGGCCGTTCACGTCGATGGTAAGATCCCTTGCCAGACTCGCCTGCTACCCTCTCTGATGCCCCCGCGCCCGCTGAGCGTGAGGCCTTTGCAGCTACTGAACTCGCTCGCTCCGTTTGGGAGTCCCGTCATGGCGTGCCGGCCCCGTTGCGCCCCGCCGGTCCCGTCACGCCGCGCCGCACTGTGACTTTGAGACGCTGCACCGCCGAGCCGTTGCGTAGCCGACCTGCCGAGCCGTCGAGTAGCCGCGCCGCCGCGTCGTCATGCCGCTGAGCCGCCAAGTCGCCTAGTAGCAGAGCCGCCGCGTCGCCGAGTTGCCGAGTCGCCGTGGTGCTGTGCCGCCCCGACCTGCAGGCCTTGGTTTCCCCTTCTGTGCTGGCTCTCCAGCTGGCCGTCTCCACCGCTGCTCTCCACCGCCCTCTCTTCCCCCTCCCCTAGCGGCGGTCAGCTGCTGCAGCCGTGGCGATGGCGGACGCTGTGGTCCGCCTGGACGCGTAGGGTCGGGCGATCGACTTTGAGGCGTGGCTCGCCGACCTCTGCCGCTCGTTGAGGGGACAGCGCCAGGATAGCCTGTCTTTGGCCGTTCACGTCGACGGTAAGATCCCCTGCCCCAAACCGCCTGCTGCCTTCACTGATGCCCCCACGCCTGCTGAGCGTGAGGCCTTTGCAGCTGCTGAACTCACTCGCTCCGTCTGGGAGTCGCGTAACGCAGTTGTGCAGCTTGCTATCAGTCGCGCCCTCCCCCTGTCTGAGTGCCCCCGCTATCAGTCCCTAGAGACTGCGCAGGCGTAGTTAGATGTTGTTATTGCACGCCATTCTACTCCCTCCTTCGCCTCTGCCAATCGTCTCCTCCTCCCCCTGCTCTTCCCTGACTTCACGTCTTTTCCCACTGTCGCTGATCTCGCCACTCACTTGCGCGCACTAGGGACTAGCTACCGCACTGCTAGCACTGAGGCTCAGCTTCTTGTACTGCCTCCCCCCCTTGGCGCTACCCTCTACTTCCTTGCCACGCGCCTTCCTGACCGCCTAGCCACTGCCCGCGACCACTTTATTGCCCTCCACCCTACTGACCTCACCCTCACTTACTTTGTCACTACCCTCACCGAGATAGAGACTCGCCAGCGCAATATCGCTAAGTCGAGCGGTACTGCGGCAATCACTATCTTCCAGGGTTGTGCTCCCTCCCAGTGCACTTACTCTGACGCCTTTGCCGATGTTGCTGAGACGGCCCCTGTTGCTGAGACCGCTATGGCGGCCTCAGCGCAGTCGCATCAGGGTAGGGGACGCCGAGCCTGGGAGGGGGCGTGGCAGGGGGAGGGGTGGCGGAGGTGGCGGAGGTGCTCGAGGGGACGGTGGCGCAGACGAGGGGACCAGTGCTGGTGCCCCGGAGCAGCAGCCTCATCATCAGTAGCAGCAGCAGCAGCTGCAGCAGCAGCAGCAGCAGCCGTCGCAGCAGTAGTAGCAGTCGCCGTGGGCGCCCCCGCCGCCGTGGTGGCCTGGCAGATCTGGTGGTGGTGGGGGGTGCAGCTCGGTGTCGGGTGCGGCTCCAGTGTGGTCACTTGCCAGTACCAGTTTCAGTTCGGCCCCCGCCGCGAAACCGTCTGTGACCGCCCCGGTCACACCACCGCATGCTGCTACCACCGCCTCGACGACCTCTTCCGTCTCCGCTTCGGCCCCACGGTGGACCCCCTGACTGGTACAGCCTGGTGGGTCGTCGTGTGCCTGTCTTTGAGATGGACATGGATAAGATTAGGTCTGCTTTGTATGCCATGTATGCTGATGACTCTAGTGTGACTGGACCCTATCACTCGGTGTTTCCTAGCCTAGGTGTGTCCGCTCTGTGTAGTCTAGGTTCCCCTACTGCGTCAGGTGTAGGACCTCCTGCCTTATTTAGCCTAGGCTCCGTGCTAGCCCCTCCACCGGTGGACGCTACTGCTTTGTTCTCCTTCACGCTTGACTCTGGAGTGTCTGTCTGCTTCTTCCGCGACCACACTTCGCTCACGCCTCTTGCCGCGCATGCCGCTGTCGCGCTTGCTGACCCCTCCTCAGGCCCGGTAGCTGCCCGTAGCTCCACCACCCTTCCCTTTCCGGCAGTCCCCTCAGATTCTCTTACAGGCCTGTGCATCCCCTCGTTCTCCAGGACCCTAATTGGTGTCGGGTGTCTTCAGGAACTCGGTGTTACCACTACGTTCCCTGGTCACGAGCGGTACGCGGTCTGTACCGAGGCCGCCACTGGTGCTCCTCTGACCACGTTCCCCCGGGACCCTGTGTCTGGCATGTTTACGCTTGACACAGCGTCCCCCCCAGTGAGGCTGTCCCCCCAGGTACCTGCGTCGACCCAGGTTGCTGCGGCTTGCTCGTGTCGGTCGCTCACTCACCCGTCGCTGCTGTGGCACCACTGCCTAGGTCACCCCGCACTCCCGCGTCCGCGTCACATGTCCCATCACGGTCTTGTCTTTGGTCTCCCTGCGTTGCTCCCTGCCCTCCCTCCCTCGCCTGCGTCGCCGTACACACCTTGTGTCCAGGGCCGACTACGCCGTTCTCCTCACTCCTCCTCGCATCCATCTACCCCTGCGCCACTCCAGACCCTGCACCACGGTGTTTCCCCTGGAGCGGAAGGCCGATGTGCCTGACGTTCTTATCTCGTGGGTCGTAGCTGCGCGAGTCCACCATGGCCACCCTATGCTGCGTCTCTACTCCGACCGTGGCGGCGAGTTTGCCTCCAGTCAGCTTGACCAGTTCTGTCGTGCGGAGGGCATCACCTAATCGTACACCCTGCCGGACTCCCCGCAATAGAATGGAGTCGCTGAGTGACACATCGGTTCGGTTATGGAGGTGGCTCGTACCTCCATGATCCATGCCGGTGCACCCCATTTTCTAGGGCCGTTCGCTGTTTGCTACGCCGCTCACCAGCTTAACCTCTGGCCGCACTCCCAGCGGCCGCAGGTTTCGCCGACACTTCTCTGGACCGGGTTCCCTGGTGACGCGTCTGCGCCTCACTCTCCTCCTGTGTCTCCTCCTGTGTCTCCTGACCCCATGCCTCCGTCCCTCTCGTGCCCCTCCTGTCTGTCCTGTTCAGCGCTCTCACCCTATGTTGCTCCATTCCCACGCGTCTAATCCTCCCCTCCTCCTGTCGCCTCCTCCGTCCTCACTTGTTGTCGCTCCGCCTCCTCTGTCTGACTTCCTGCATACTGCTAGTGCTCTCGTTCCTCGGCTCCTTGCCTCCCTCGTTACAGACCCGTCAATTCATGTTTCCAATCTTGACACTCTTGTTGCTGCTGTCGCTGACTTTGCCTCTACCCGCCGCCTTGACTACGCCACCGCTCTGGTCTCTGACCCTGTCTGTCCTCCGTCCGTTGGGGGTGCGTCTGCCCTTGGTAGTGACGTCCTAGAGGATAGGCCGTTCGAGCTTGCTTTCCTGTCCTAGGCTACTCCCCATCTCTGCTTGATGCTGCCAGTCCCTCAGGGTGATCCTGACGCCTTTGACATCCCGACACCTCGCACTTACGCTGAGGCGACCTCGAGACCCTGGGCCTCTTAGTGGATAGCTGCCATGGAGTAGGAGATGGAATCTTGGAGATCCACTGTCACCTACGTCGACGCAGTTCCTCCACTTGGGGTGAACGTAGTCGATGGCCGGTGGCTCGTCAAGGTGAACCGCCCCCCTGGAGAGCCGCCTGTGTTCAAGGCGCACTACGTGGCTAGAGGCTTCAGTCAGGGTGAGGGGGTGGAATTCTTTCAGACCTTCGCCCCAACCTCAAAGATGACTACTCTTAAGGCGCTGCTACACGTTGCAGCACAGCGTGACTACGAGTTCCACTCCCTCGACTTCTCCACTGCGTTTCTTCACGGCAGCCTACATGAGCAGGTCTACCTGCGCCGTCTTCAGGGCAGCCTACATGAGCAGGTCTACGTGCGCCGTCTTCAGGGCTTTACTGGTACCTTCCCTCTTAGGACCCAGTGGCTCCTTTGGCGCCCAGTCTACAGCCTGCAACAGGTGCCCCGTAAGTGGCACGACACGCTGCGTGCTGCGCTAGTTGACCTGCAGTTCTTTCCGTCCTCTGCAGACCCCTCGCTCTTTGTTCGTGCTAGCCAGACTCCGTTCTACATCATTGTCTACGTAGACGACCTAGTCTTCGCTGCTACAGACAGAGATGAGCTAGCCTCCGTGAAGGCCGAGCTGCTGAGGAGACACACCTGCACTGGCCTAGGAGAGCTGCGCTGCTACCTTGGCCTACAGATCTCTAGGGACAGAGCAGCACGCACGATCACTCTCACATAGTCACACTTGGTGCACCAGGTCCTTCAGAGGTTCGGTCGTCAGTTCTCCTCAGCACAGCCCACACCTCTGCCGGTAGATCATAGGCTATCGACTCCAGTTCCTGAGGAGTCAGTAGAGCCCAGTCGTCCTTACGTAGAGTTGGTGGGTTGCCTCATGTACCTGATGACTTGCACTCGTCCACATCTCCCATACCCTCTCGGCATTCTCGCTCGCTTTGTGGCCACAGACATACACTGACCAGAGCACTGGTCGGCCGCTAGGAGGGTTTTGCGTTATCTAGCAAGTACATCGGGCATGGGGTTAGTGCTAGGAGGACGCAGGCCAGTGGACCTTACTGGGCACACAGACGCTTCTTGGGTAGACGACGCTGAGATCCTCAGGTCCTCCCAGGGCTACTGCTTTAGCCTTGGTTCGGGTGCCATCTCGTGGAGGTCCCCTCTCTCCTCGTCTGTTGCCCAGTCTAGGTGTGAGGCTTAGATCTACGCCGGTGCCATGGCGGCACAGGAGCTCCGTTGGATATCGTTCTTGCTCACTGACTTAGGTGAGCGGCCTAGTTCTGCCCCGGTCATGTACGTTGACAATTGGGCCATGATCCTCGTGTATCAGGAACCTCGACTTGAGGGCAGAACGAAGCACATCCAGCTGCGGTACTTCCTCCTGCGCGAGCTACAGCAGCGCCGCCAGGCCCGCGTAGTACACTTGGCCTCCGGTGCCAACACAGCTGATATCTTTACTAAGGCGCTTGCGCCTAAAGATCATTAGCGACACTGTTTGCAGCTAGGTCTAGTTCCTGTAGACTCTCACTTGCTAGGATCTTGATTATGTACTCCTCTATATATACCTTTAAGACTGGCCTTGTGGCTTCTCTTCCAGTGGCTGGACTAGTAGTGCCGCCCTGGTTGTCTTGTTTGTACTCTTGCTGACTGGTCTTCGGACCCCTGTCGCAGAGGTTGGACTAGTAGTCCCACCCTGAGCTGGGTGCTTTTTGCTCAGCACTACCCCTTATTTAGCCTAGGGGGTGTGTCAACTTATACATACATTTGCATGTAGAAGTTATAGGCTAGAATAGGTGTGTGTTCTTAGAGAGTACAAACCAAACCCTATATCTCCTTTGTTCCCTCTTCCTTCGAATCATTGCGTTATTCTAACACTGTATTCGTCTCGATACGAGAATGCGGCGTAGGGTTGTGATGAAAGTGTGATGCAATGTTCGCGTATGTCATACCGTAGTCACCCGGATAGACGCCCCTCTGTAGGATAAGTCCCATGAGCTTTATCGCGTGCTTTGGGCCTTACAGCTATTATATGATTTAACACCCCCCCTACTTATCGAAAGTGTGTACCCTATACGCCCCTATTTTATTTCGTAAAAAATTGTGCAAAAACGGAGAAACGAGTTCGGGTAATAGCCAGAATTCTCGCTCTGTGCCAGCCGGAAGCACAAATTGCACCCTTCGATTCGACACTTCGCGCCTGCAGGATTCGCGTCAGAACCGTCTGTTTCCAGCCTGGCACATTACCGACTGGACTTTCAGCCCGATGGACTTGAGAATCTTCGTTAGAATTGATCCCATCGCATGAAACAAAGCATAGGCTATAATTTGATAAAGAAAAATCAATTTGGTATTGTACCCTATAAGAGTACGCACATATCTAGCCTATAAGACATATACAAAATATGTTTGACACACCCCCTAGGCTAGATGAGGGGCAGTGCTTGGCAAGCGACACACAGCTCAAGGAGGCACTGCTAATCCAACCTCTGAGGCAGGGTTCCGACGACCAGTCAGCAAGAGTACAAACTAAAAAAGAGCAACCCAGGGCGGTACTACTAGTCCAGCCACTGGGACACGAGCCAAATGGCTAGTCAAGATAATGCAAGGAGTACACAATCAAGGTCCAAGAAAGTGAGAAGCTACAGGAACTAGACCAAGCTGCACACAGTGCCGCTGATGATCTTTAGGCGCAAGTGCCTTCGTAAAGATATCAGCTATGTTGGCACCTGAGGCCAAGTGTATTACGCGGGCCTGGCAGCGCTGCTGCAGCTTGCGCAGAAAGAAGTACTGCAGCTGGATATGCTCCGCTTTGCCCTCCAGTCGAGGCTCCTAACACAGGAGGATGATGGCCCTGTTGTCAACGTACAAGACCTGGGCAGAGCTAGGCCGCTCACCTAAGTGTGTGAGCAAGAATGTCAGCCAGCGGAGCTCATGTGCCGCCATGACACCGGCGTAGATCTCAACCTCACAGCTAGACTGGGCAACAGACGAAGAACGAGTTGACTGCCACGAGACGGCGCCTGCACCAAGGCTAAAGCAGTAGCCATGGGAGGACCTAAGTGTCTCAACGTTGTCTGCCCACGAAGCGTTGTGTGCCCTATAAGGACCACTGGCCTGTGTCCTCCTAGCACCAGCCTCATGCCCGATGTGCTTGCTAGATAGCGCAAAACCCTTTTAACGGCCGACCAGTGCTGCGGTCGGTGTCTGCCTGTGGCCACAAAGCGAGCCAGGATGCTGAGAGGGTATTCGAGATCTGGACGTGTGCAACTCATCAGGTACATGAGGCAACCCACCAGCTCTGCATAAGGACCACTAGGCTCTACAGACTCCTCAGGGACTTGAGCCGAGAGCTTGTGATCTACTGGCAGAGGTGTGGGATGTGATGAGGGGAATTGAAGGTCGAACCTCTGAAGGACTTGACGCACCAAGTGTGATTGTGTCAGAGTGATGGTGCATGCTGCTCTCTCCCTGGAGATCTGCAGACGAAGGTAGCGGTGCAACTCTCCCAGGTCAGTGTAGGTGTGTCTCTTCAGCAGCCCAGCCTTCACGGAGGCCAGTGCGTTTCTGTCTGCAGTAGCAAAGACTAGGTCGTCTACGTAGACAAGGATGTAGAACGGGGCCTGGCCAGCACAAACGAAGAGTGAAGGGTCTGCATACGACGGAAGAATTGCAGGTCAGCTAACGTAGCACACATCGTGTTGTGCCACTCACGTGGCGCCTGCCGCAGGCCGTAAATCGGGCGCCGGAGGAGCCATTGGGTCCCCAGGACGAAGGTGCCAGTAAAGCCTAGCGGGCGACGAAGGCAGACCTGCTCGTGCAGACTGCCCTGAAGAAATGATGTCAAGAAATCAAGAGAGTGCAGCTCGTAGTCACGCTGCGCTAATACGTGTAGCAACGCCCAAAGAGTAGTCATCTTCGGGGTCGGGGCGAAGGTCTGAAAGAAGTCAACACCCTCGTACTGTTTGAAGCCTCTAGCAAAGTAGCGCACCATCTTTATCAGAATAAAAGTCCCGGGGATGCCATGGAGGTAAGCGACTCGGTGGAAGTATAGTCGAGCTGTTTCTCCGGTAGTGGCGTTCGCGTGCGTGGCGATGAAGGGGCCCATCTTTGAGAATTTGTCGATAACCACCATGATTGCATCATGTTCTGCTGCCATACGCGGGAGTCCTGTGATGAAGTCCAGGCTCACTGTATGCCAAGGCTGTTCAGGAACAGGCAATGGTTGGAGGAGGCCAAGCTTCTTTTGCTTACTGCTCTTCATCCGCTGGCATGTATGTAACGAACTCCTAGACGTCTGTCGCCATATTCGGCCTGTAATAGTATTTGGCGACGCCTGTCAGGGTCTTGTTAACGCAATGTCATGATATTCCTCTAGTAGTAGTTGCTTCAAGGGTGCATAGCTAGGTACCCACAGCTTCTTACCACCCTTCTTATATGCAAGCCCTTGGTCCCATAGAAGGAGTCTACGTCTAATGCATCCGAAGTGTCCAGCTAACGCAATGTCATGATATTCCTCTAGTAGTAGTTGCTTCAAGGGTGCATAGTTAGGTACCCACAGCTTCTTACTACCCTTCTTATATGCAAGCCCTTGGTCCCATAGAAGGAGTCTACGTCTATCTGCTGCTGGAATCTCTGGGTCAATGTTGTAGACGTGCTGTAAGAGGCCTTCGAGGAGATGGTTCATCCCTTGCACTTGGAGGGAGGCGAGGTTTGGCAGTCTGCTGAGTGTGTCAGCCTTGTTACGCAACCCAGGCTTGTACACGATGTCGTAGTTGAAGTGGGTTTCGATGAAATCTACCCACCTACCTTGACGTCGTGACAGAGTCGGTTGTGTTTTCAGGTACTTCAAGCTGCAATGGTCGGTGTAGACCATCGTTGTTCCTCCTTCCAGGTAGCAACGCCAATTTTTAAAGGCGAGGATGATGGCCAAAGCCTCTTTATCATGTATGGGGTAATTCAGCTATGCTCCATGCAATTTCTTGCTAAGGTATGCAATAGGTTGCAACCCTTTGCCATGATCTTGCCAGTGATGCTCCCACGGCTGCATCACTGGCGTCAGCTTCGAGAACGTAGTCATTATCTGGGTTAGGTAGGATCAGGACTGGTGCCAAAGTTAAGGCTTGTTTCAACTTCTCCACAGCTTGCGTGTGCGTCTCCCCCCACCGAAAAGGTACGCCATTTTTCAGTAACTCCGTGAGCGGTACTGCTATCTCGCCATAGTTGGGGACGAAGCAGTTGTACTAGTTGGCAAAGCCGAGGAACTCCTGAAGCTCCTTCACGTTCTCAGGCTGCTTCCACTACTTCACTGCTTCGAACTTCTTGGGATCCACGTGTACTCCGCGTGCGCTGATGACGTATCCCAAGAAGGGAACTTGGTTCAACACGAACTCACTTTTTGAGAGTTTGGCGTAGAACTGTTCCTTCCGAAGGATCTCGAACACTTGCCGCAGGTGACCTATGTGTTCATCCATCGTCTTGGGGTATATTAGGATATCATCTAAGTACACCACGACACACTCATCAAGTAGCGGGCGGACAATATGATTCACCTCAGCTTGGAACGTGGCGGGTGCGTTCGTAATCCCGAACGGCATCACTAACTACTCGTAGGAGCCATAGTGCATCCGAAAGACGGTTTTGTGGATGGAGTTATCCGCGATCTGAATTTGCCAATATCCTGACCATGACGTCCATTTTATAAAAAACCGTGGCCCCTCGAAGCTGGTCCAGCAGGTCGCCTATCCTTGGAATAGGATATTTATTATTGACGATCTGCTTGTTGAGCGCTCTGTAGTCGATGCACATCCGCAACGATCCATCGGGTTTTGGTGTGAAGAGTACAGGTGATCCGCAAGGTGATGTTGACGCTCAGATCTGCTTCTTCTCCAGCAGGCATTCAATCTGCTTCTTCATATCCACAACTCGGGTGGACTGAGGCGTTACGGAGGTCGGAAGGTTGGTTTAGAACCAGGTTCCTCAACGATCTCGTGGGTGGGTGAGTGGGTGAATGGGTGAGTGGGTGAACGGGTGAGTGGGTGAGTGGGTGATTGGGTCAATGGGTGAGTGGCTGAATGGGTGAGTGGGTGAATGGGTGAATGGGTTAATGGGTGAATGGGTACATGGGTGAATTGGTGATTGGGTGAGTAGATGAGTGGGTAAATGGGTGAGTGTGTGAGTGGGTGAATGGGAATATTGGTGAATGGGAATATTGGTGAATGGGTGAGTGGGTGAGTGGGTGAGTGATTGAGTGGGTGAATGGGTGAATGGGTTAATTGGTGAATGGTTGAATGGGTGAATGATTGGATACGCGAATGGGCGAATGGGTGAATGGGTGAATGGGAATATCAGCAAATGGGTGAATGGGTGAGTGGATGAGTGGGTGAATTGGTGAATGGGTGAATGGGTGAGTGGGTGAATGGGCGAGTCGGTGAGTGGGTGAGTGGTTGAATGTCTGAATGGGTGAATGGGTGAGTGGGTGAGTGGGTGAATGGGTGAATGGGTGAATGGGTAAATGGGTGAACGGGTGAATGGGTGAATGTGGGAATGGGTGAATGGGTGAATGGGTCAGTGGGTGAATGGATGAATGGGTAAGTAGGTGAATGGGTGAGTGAGTGAGTGGGTGAATGGGTGAATCGGTGAGTGGATGAGTGGGTGAATTGGTGAATGGGTGAATGGGTAAATGGGTGAATGGGCAAATGGGTGAGTGGGTGAATGGGCGAGTGGGTGAGTGGGTGAGTGGTTGAATGTGTGAATGGGTGAACAGGTGAGTGGGTGAGTGGGTGAATGGGTGAATGCGTAAATGGGTGAATGGGTGAATGGGTGAGTGGGTGAATGGGTGAATGGGTGAATGGGTGAGTGGGTGAGTGGGTGAGTGGGTGAATGGGTGAGTGGGTGAATGGGTGAAAAGGTGAATGGGTGAGTGGGTTTTTAGGTGAATGGGCGAGTGGGTGAATGGGTAAAAGGGTGAGTGGGTGAATGGGTGTATGGGTGAGTGGATGAGTGGGTGAATGGGTGAATGGGTGAATTGGTGAATGGGTGAATGGGTGAATGGGTGAGTGGTTGAATGGGTGAGTGGGTGAGTGGGTGAATGTGTGAGTGGGTGAATGGGTAAATGGGTGAGTGGGTGAATGGATGATTGGGTCAATCAGTGAATGGGTTAGTGGGTGAATGGGTGAGTGGATGAGTGGGTGAGTGGGTGAGTGGGTGATGGGCGAATGGGTGAATGGGTGAGTGGGGGAGTGGGTGAATGGTTGAATGGGTGAATGGTTTAGTGGGTGGATGGGTGAACGGTTGAATGGGTGAGTGTGTGAGTGGGTGAATGCGTGAATGGGTCAGTGAGTGAATGGGTGAGTGGGTGAGTGGGTGAGTGGGTGAATGGGTTAATGGGATGATGGGTGATTGGGTGAACGGGTGAATGGGTGAGTGGGTCAATGAGTGGATAGGTGAAAATCTGAGTGGGTGAATTGGGTGAGTGGGTGAATGGGTTTGTGGGTGAATGGGTGAATGGGTGAATGGGCGAATGGGTGAGTGGGTGAATGGGCGAGTGGGTGAGTGGGTGAGTGGTTGAATGTGTGAATGGGTGAATGGGTGAGTGGGTGAGTGGTTGAATGGGTGAATGGTTTAGTGGGTGGATGGGTGAACGGTTGAATGGGTGAGTGTGTGAGTGGGTGAATGCGTGAATGGGTCAGTGAGTGAATGGGTGAGTGGGTGAGTGGGTGAGTGGGTGAATGGGTTAATGGGATCATGGGTGATTGGGTGAACGGGTGAATGGGTGAGTGGGTCAATGAGTGGATAGGTGAAAATCTGAGTGGGTGAATTGGGTGAGTGGGTGAATGGGTTTGTTGGTGAATGGGTGAATGGGTGAATGGGTGAATGGGTGAATGGGTGAATGGGTTTGTGGGTGAATGGGTGAATGGGTGAATGGGCGAATGGGTGAGTGGGTGAATGGGCGAGTGGGTGAGTGGGTGAGTGGTTGAATGTGTGAATGGGTGAATGGGTGAGTGGGTGAGTGGTTGAATGGGTGAATGGGTAAATGGGTGAATGGGTGAATGGGTGAATGGGTGAATGGGTGAATGGGTGAATGGGCGAATGGGTGAGTGGGTGAGTGGGTGAGTGGGTGAGTGGGTGAATGGGTGAAAAGGTGAATGGGTGAGTGGGTTTTTAGGTGAATGGGCGAGTGGGTGAATGGGTAAAAGGGTGACTGGATGAATGGGTGAATGGATGAATGGGTGAATGGGTGAGTGGGGGAGTGGGTGAATGGTTGAATGGGTGAATGGTTTAGTGGGTGGATGGGTGAACGGTTGAATGGGTGAGTGTGTGAGTGGGTGAATGCGTGAATGGGTCAGTGAGTGAATGGGTGAGTGGGTGAGTGGGTGAGTGGGTGAATGGGTTAATGGGATCATGGGTGATTGGGTGAACGGGTGAATGGGTGAGTGGGTCAATGAGTGGATAGGTGAAAATCTGAGTGGGTGAATTGGGTGAGTGGGTGAATGGGTTTGTGGGTGAATGGGTGAATGGGTGAATGGGTTTGTGGGTGAATGGGTGAATGGGTGAATGGGTGAATGGGCGAATGGGGGAGTGGGTGAATGGGCGAGTGGGTGAGTGGGTGAGTGGTTGAATGTGTGAATGGGTGAATGGGTGAGTGGGTGAGTGGTTGAATGGGTGAATGGGTGAATGGGTAAATGGGTGAATGGGTGAATGGGTGAATGGGTGAATGGGTGAATGGGTGAATGGGTGAATGGGTGAATGGGTGAATGGGTGAATGGGCGAATGGGTGAGTGGGTGAGTGGGTGAGTGGGTTTTTAGGTGAATGGGCGAGTGGGTGAATGGGTAAAAGGGTGACTGGATGAATGGGTGAATGGGTGAATGGGTGAGTGGGTGAGAGGGTGAATGGGTGAGTGGGTGAGTGGGTGAGTGGGTGCGTGGGTGAGTGGGTGAGTGGGTGAATGGGTGAATGGGTGAACAGGTGAATTGGTGAATGGGTGAGTGGGTGAGTGGGTGAATGTGTGAGTGGGTGAATGGGTAAATGGGTGAGTGGGTGAATGGGTGATTGGGTCAATCAGTGAATTGGTTACTGGGTGAATGGGTGAGTGGATGAGTGGATGAGTGGGTGAGTGGGTGAATGGGTGAATGGGTGAATGGGTGAATGGGTGAGTGGGTGGATGGGTGAATGGGTGAGTGTGTGAGTGGGTGAAGGGGTCAGTGGGTGAATGGGTGAGTGGGTGAATGGCTTAATGGGTGAATGGGTGATTTGGTGAATGGGTGAATGGGATCATGGGTGATTGGGTGAATGGGTGAATGGGTGAATGGGTGAGTGGGTCAATGGGTGGATAGGTAAAAATCTGAGTGGGTGAATTGGATGAGTGGGTGAATGGGTTTGTGGGTGAATGGGTTAATGGGTGAATTGGATCATGGGTGATTGGGTGAATGGGTGAGTGGGTCAATGGGTGGATAGGTGAAAATCTGAGTGGGTGAATTGGGTGAGTGGGTGAATGGGTTTGTTGGTGAATGGGTGAATGGGTGAATGGATCAGTGGGTGAATGGGTGAATGGGTGAGTGGGTGAATGGGTGTATGAGTGCATGGGTGAATGGGTGAATGGGTGAGTGGGTGAATGGGTGAATGGATGATTGGGTGAGTGGGTGCATGGGTGAATGAGTGAACGGTTGAATGAGTGAATGGGTGAATGGGTGAGTAGGTGAGTGGGTGAATGGGTGAGTGGGTGAGTGGGTGAATGGGTGGATAGGTGAATGGGTGAATGGGTGATTGGGTGAGTGCGTGAATGGGTGAGTGGGTGAGTGGGTGTATGAGTGAGTGGGTGAATGGGTGAGTGGGTGAGTGTGTGAGTGGGTGAGTGGGTGTATGGGTTAATGGGTGAATGGGTGTATGGGTCAGTGTGTGAATGGGTGAGTGGGTGAGTGGGTGAGCGGGTGAATGGGTGATCAGGTGAATGGGTGAATGGGAGAATGGGTGAATGGGTGAGTGGGTGAATGTGTGAATGGGTGAGTGGTTGAGTGGGTAAATGATTGAATGGGTGGGTGGGTGAGTTGGTGAATGGTTGAATGGTTGAACGGGTGAATGGGTGAATGGGTGAATTGGTAATTGATGAATGCATGAATGGTTATGCTTCAAGGGTTCTGCTTCAAGGGTTATGCTTCAAAGTTTATGCTTTAAGGGCTATGCTTTAAGGGTTTTGCTTCAAGGAATATTCTTCAAGGGTTATGCTTGAAGTAGGTTATGCTTCAAGGGGGTTATGCTTCAATGGGGTTATTCTTCAAGATGGTTATGCATCAAAGGCTATGCTTGAAGGGTTATGCTTAAAGGGTAATGCTTTAAATGTTATGCATTACGGTGTTTATGCTTCAAGGGTTCTGATTCAAGGGGGTTATGCTTCAAGGGGGTTATGCTTCAAGGCGGTTATGCTTCAGGGCGGTTGTTTTTCAAGGGGGTTATGCTTCAAGTGGGTTATGCTTCAAGGGGGTTATGCTTCAAGAGGTTTATGCATCAAGGGTTATGCTTCAAGGGTTATGCTTCAAGGGTAATGCTTCAAGGGTTATGCTTTAAGGGTCATGCTTTACGAGGGTTATGCTTCAAGGGTTCTGATTCAAGGGGGTTATCCTTCAAGGGGGTTATGCTTCAAGATGGTTATGCTTCAAGACGGTTATGCTTCAAGGCGGTAATGCTTCAAAGGGGTTATGCTTCTTGAGGACTCCGGTCAAAAGGACTCCTGTCGAAAGGACTTTGGTCGAAAGGACTTCGGCCCTGAGGACACCGGCCCCGAGCACTCCGGCTCTGAGGACTCCGGTCCTTAGGAATCCGGTCGAAAGGACTCCAGTCCTGAGGACTTTGGTCGAAAGGATTCCTGTCGAAAGGACTCCGGTCAAAAAGATTCCGGTCGAAAGGACTCCAGTCGAAAGGATTGCGTTCGAAAGGACTCCGGTCGAAAGGAATCCGGCCCTGCGGACTCCGGTCATGAGGACTCTTGGGACTCCAGTCATGAGGACTCAGGTCCTGAGGACTCCGGACGTGAGGACTTCGGTCCTGAGGACTCTGGTCAAAAGGACTCCAGTCGAAAGGACTTTGGTTGAAAGGACTTCGGCCCTGAGGACTCCGGCCCTGAGGACTCCGGCCCTGAGGACTCTGGTCTTGAGAACTCCGGCCCTAAGGACTCTGGTCCCGAGGACTCTGGTCCTGAGGACTCCGTTCTTGAGGACTCTGGTCGAAAGGATTCCGGTCGAAAGGACTCCGGTCGAAAGGACTCTGGTCGAAAGGACTCCTGTGGAAAGGACTCCGGTCGAAAGGACTCCGGTCCTGAGGACTCCGGTCTTTAGGACTTCAGTCCAATGGACTCCGGTCCTGAAGACTCCGGTCCTAAGGACTTCGGTACTGAGGACTTTGGTCCTGAGGACTACAATTGAAAGGACTCTGGTCGAAAGGACTCCGGCCCTGCGGACTCCGGTCCTGAGGACTCTGAGGACTCCGTTCCCGAGGACTCCGGTACTGAGGACTCCGACCGTGAGGACTTCGGTCCTGAGGACTCCGGTCGAAAGGACTCCAGTCGAAAGGACTTTGGTCGAAAGGACTTCGGCCCTGAGGACTCCGACCTTGAGGACTCCGGCCCTGAGGACTCCGGTCCTAAGAACTCTGGCCCTAAGGGCTCCGGTCCCGAGGACTCCGGTCTTGAGGATTCCAGTCGAAAGGACTCCGGTTGAAAGGACTGCGGTCGAAAGGAGTCCGGCCCTGCGGACTCTGGTCCTGAGGACTCCGGTCCTAAGGACTCCGGCCCTGAGGAATCCGGTCATGAGGACTCCAATCGAAAGGACTCCAGTCGAAAAGACTTTGGTCGAGAGGACTCTGGCCCTGAGGACTCCGGTCCTGAAGACTCCGGCCCTGACGACTCCGGTCTTGAGGACTCCGGCCCTGAGGACTCTGGTCGAGAGGACTCCGGCCCTGAGGAATCCGGCCCTGAGGACTCCGGCCCTGAGGACTCCGGTCTTGAGGAATGCATTCCTGAGGACTCCGGTCTTGAGGAATACGGTCGAAAGGACTCCGGTCGAAAGGAATTTGGTCGAAAGGAATAAGGCCCTGAGGACTACGGACCTGAGGACTACGGACCTTAGGACTCCGGCCCTGAGGACTCCGGCCGTGAGGAATCCGGTCCTGAGGACTCCGATTCAAAGGACTCCGACCCAAAGGACTCCAGCCCAAAGGAATCCAGTCCAAAGGACTCCGATCGAAAGGACTACGGTCAAAAGGACTCCTGTCGAAAGGACTTTGGTCAAAAGGACTTTGGTCGAAAGGACTCTAGCCTTGAGGGACTCCGGACTTGAGGACTCTGACCTTGAGGACTCTGGTTCTGAGGACTCCGGCCCTGAGGATTCCGGCCCTGAGGATTCCGGTCCTGAGGACTCCGGCCCTAAGGACTCCTGCCCTTAGGACTCCGGCCCTGAGGACTCTGGCCCTGAGGACTCCGACCCTAAGGACTACGGTCGAAAGGACTACGGTCGAAAGGACTTTGGTCAAAAGGACTCCGGCCTTGAGGACTCCGACCCTGAGGAATCCAGCCCTGGGGACTCCGGTCCAGAGAAATCCGGCCCTAAGGACTCCGGTCCTGAGGACTCCGGCCGTAAGGAGTCCGGCCCTTAGGACTCCGGCCTTGAGGACTCCGGCCCTGAGGACTCCGGCACTGAGGACTCCGACCCACTACCGTGGTGCCTGTGCACTACGGTGGTGCTGTGCACTATCGTGGTGCTGTGAACTACTGTGGTGCTGTGCACTACCGTGGTGCTGTGCACTACCATGGTGCAGGTGCACTACCATGGTTTTGTGCACTACCGTGATGCTGTGCACTACCATGGTGCTGTGCTCTACCCGTGTGCCTGTGCTCTACCATGGTGCTTGTGCGCTACCGTGGTGTTGTGCACTACCGTGGTGCTGTGCACTACCGTGGTGCTGTGCACTACCGTTGTGTTGTGCACTACCGTGGTGCTGTGCACTACCATGGTGCTGTGCACTACCGTGCTGCTTGTGCAGTGCCGTGCTGCTTGTGCACTACCGTGCTGCTGTGCACTCTTATGGTGCTGTGCACTACCGTGGTGCTGTGCACTACCGTGGTGCTGTGCATTACCGTGGTGCTGTGCTCTACCTGTGTGCCTGTGCTCTACCATGGTGCTTGTGCGCTACCGTGGTGCTGTGCACTACCGTTGTGCTGTGCACTACCGTGGTTTTGTGCACTACCGTGGTGCTGTGCACTACAGTGGTGCTGTGCTCTACCCGTGTGCCTGTGCTCTACCATGGTGCTTGTGCGCTACCGTGGTGCTGTGCGCTATTGTGGTGCTGTGCCCTACTGTGGTGCCTGTGCACTACGGTGGTGCTGTGCACTACCGTGGTGCTGTGCACTACCGTGGTGCTGTGCACTACCGTGGTGCTGTGCACTACAGTGCTGCTTGTGCACTTCTGTGCTGCTTGTGCACTACCGTGCTGCTGTGCACTACCGTGGTGCTGTGCACTACCGTGGTGTTGTGCTCTTCCGTGCTGCTTGTGCACTGCCGTGGTGTTGTGCACTACTATGGTGCTGTGCACTACAGTGGTGCTGTGCACCACAGTTGTGCTGGTGCACTACCGTGGTGCGTGTGCATTACCGTGGTGCTGTGCACTACCGTGGTGCTGTGCACTACTGTGGTGCTGTGAGGGCATGGCAATGGGGCAGATGCAGGTAGGGCGGAGCACTGCTTTAGCAGCAACCTGAAGCCAGCTGCTTTGGTGCCTGGTGATGAGGGTGATGGGGATGGGAAGGTGAGAGTGGTGGAAATACACTACACTGTACTACCCGCGCCTCACTGTCGTATTCCCAGCTCACTACACTACCTCCCCGTGTCTTAACACTACCCCAGTCTCACTGCACCGCCCTCCTGTTTTATGGTGTTCTGGTTGGCGAGTGTGAGCTCAGACTCTCATGGGTGTGGGCAGTACATCAGAGTGTGAGCCCACACTCACCAACCAGAGCACCATGCGAGTGACGGGCTGAACCATCAGGCTTCATTCGGGCTCTGAAAAATTGAGTCTGCTACGTTAAACTTCTCTGATTGGTGAATGTGGTCTTGCTGATGGGCGTGAGTAGTACAGTGTAAGCACGGGATTGCTGATGGGCCACCAAAGTGACGACCTGAGCATTAGTATAGTGCTAGAAGGTGCAGGTGCTGTGCCAATCAAGACGGGCATAAGCAAGCTGTTTCATGGCTTGGGGTTTTTGTCTCAGTATGACTTGAGGGGTGCGAGTAAACATGGGTGGTTGAAATTGGAATTGGGGCAGGATATTTCGGACGCCATGCGCAGTGTTGCCACACACTTGGAGGATCATTTGGCGCAGGCCTACCAGTCTTATCAACTGCGGCTTATCAGTCTTTATTGGAGTAAACCAACTCTGTCGAGTATACTTCAACACAGCTCGGACGAGGCTGCTCGTGGCTTTTGCCCTATTGATCCCACCCAGGGCCTCAGATTCGTTTTGGGGCATGCTGATCGCTCAGGGTCCCCCCCTCGTAGCTCCCTGTTTTTTCAGGCCTCGCAAAAAAAAAAACGCTGATCAATCAGGGTGTTGTATAATCTTTGCGCTGAATAAACATGGTCAACTACAGAAAACAAACTGTTTGAAGCCCGACGGCAAAATAGCAGAGGGGGGTCCCACTTGATTGTTGAGTGGGTGAAAAAAAAAAGGTCCCGAACTTGGCGAAAAAATGAAACGTCCCAGTGCCCCGAAATTTGTAACTGTCTGAAAACAAAAGAGGATTCCACAAATACTATTGGTTGCGCGAGTGTTTTAGCCAATGTGGGCTCGAGGCGAAAAAATATTGACAGCCTGGCGCGTCGTGCAGCCCCCCTGCGACGTTTGTAGTAGGCCACGTGGGCCTCGACTATTTCTGCAGGGGGATTCAAGAGGGACCCCCCCTTTGCCATTCCTGTTTTTCGTGCATTCCCTGGGCGAAAATCAAGTGGGGCCCACTTGATGACCAAGTGGGGCTCATTTGACGTGGCAAAATCGCGTGCCACGTCGTGCAGCCCATAACGCGCAACGCGAAACAAAATTCGTACGGTACAGTGTCGCGTCAAATATGCCACTTGGGTTTGTTATGAGTATGGAACAATGCGGGCTGCTGCCCAGCTCCGAATAAAAAAACCACACCTCGACACACAAGGGGTGCTGATCAAGAGGGGTCCCAACTTGATAACCCCCCTTGCTATTTTGCCATCGGGTTCCTGAATACATGCCCAGTATTTGTCAGGTTCGTGATTACAGTCTTGGTCGGTCACAGTCAAGTTGGCATGATTGACGGGTGGGAGGGTTGGGGCTCGGAATCCGCTATTACACGTAGTATCAGGGTCCGTCCCCAATACAACGCTGGAAAACAGGCCTCACTACACTAGCCACGCTGATCGATCCGAGTGTCAACTTATACATATGTTGATATGTAGAAGTTATAGGCTAGATAGATGTATGTTGTTAGAGGGTACAACTCCAACACTATAACTCTCTTGTTCTCCCTTGTTTCTAATAATTCATTCTAGTTGACATGGTATCATGAGTAGGTAGGTCCACCCACCCGCTTCCGCCCCGTGCCCTAGCCTACCGCCCCTCGCTAGCCCCCCCCCCCGCGCCCGCGCCCACGCTAGCCCCTCGCCCCTTAGTCGGCCCCTCGCGCCCTAGCGGGCCCCTCGCGCCCCAGCGGGCCCCTCGAGCTGTCGTCGGCCCCTCGCGCCCATACCGACCCCTCGCGCCCTAGCGGGCCCCACGCGCCCTAGCCGGCCCCTTGCGCCCTAGCGGGCCCCTCACGCTGTCGTCGGCCCCTCGAGCCCCTCTTGGCCCCTCGCGCCCCTGCCGGCCCCTCGTGTTACACATAGACTGCAAATCCCACTTTTGTATTTGTACTATTATATCATAGTTTAGGTTATGAATGTTCACCTTGCCATGTACTTATAGAGCCTTGGGCTTTTTACCTAATTAATCATTTCAGCTCTATTTCTTACACCTCGCGCCCCTATCGGTCCCTCGCGCCCCTACCGGCCCCTCGCGCCCTAGCGGGCCCCGTGCGCCCTAGTCAGCCCCATGCGCTCTATCGGGCCCCTCGCGCTGTCGTCGGCCCCTCGCGTCCCCACCGGCCCCTTGCGCCCTAGCCGGCCCCTCGCGCCGTTGCCGGCCCCTTGCGTCCCTACCAGCCTCTCGCGCCCCAACCGGCCCCTCGCGCCTTAACGGCCCCTCACGCCCTTGTCGGCCCCATGCGCCCGAGCCGGCCCCTTGCGCCCCCACTGGCCCCTCGCGCATTCCGCCGAGCCGCTGAGCCGCCGAGTCGCAGTCCCACTATGCAGCCGAGCCGCTGCGCCACCGTGACCCTGAGCCGCCATGCCACCGAGCCGCTGAGCCGCCGAATTGCAGAGCCGCCGTGCCGCCGAGCCGCTGAGCCGCTGAGCCGCCGAGCTGCTTAGCCGCCGAGCCGCCGTGTCACACTGTGCGATGGCGGACGCCGTACTTCGCTTGGACGCCGAGGGGCATGCGATCGACTTTGCTGCCTGGCTCGTTGACCTCCGCCGGCATCTGACAGGTCAGCGCCAGGATGGGCACTCCCTGGATATGCATCTTGATGGCATGCTCCCCCGCCCCCCTACGCCTGCTCCCCTCCCTGCTGACCCCACTACTGCTGAGAGCAAGGCCTTTGCTGCTGCTGCGCTCGCTCGCGCTGTCTGGGATTCTCGCGACGCTGTAGCGCAGCTTGCCATTAGTCATGCCCTTCCCCTGTCTGAGCGTCCGCGCTTCACCACTGTCGCGAACGCCAAGGACTTCCTCACTGCTGTAGTTGAGCGTTACTCCACACCTGCTTCCGCCTCTGCTGGCCGCTTGATCCTACCCATGCTCTTTCCCTGATCTTTCCGCTTTCCCCACTGTAGCTGACCTCGCCACTCACCTCCATATGCTAGAGACTAGCTACTGAGCTGCTAGCACTGCCGCCCAGCTTACTACCTTCCCCCCACCGTTCTGCGCTACCCTGTACCTCATTGCCATGCGCCTGCCTGACTGCTTAGCCACTGCCCACGACCACTTCCTTAGTCAGCACCCTGCCGACCTCACCCTGACTGCCTTTTTCGCTGCGCTGTCTGAAATAGAGACTCGCCAGCGCACTATCGTTTAGTCGAGCGGTGTTGCGGCAGTCCCTATCTTTCAGGGCTGTGCCCCCTCCCAATGCACGTACGCTGACGTCTCAGCCACAGTTGCCACGACTGCCCCTGCCACTGAGACAGCAGCTGCGGCTTACCCGCAGCAGCGCCAACGCTAGGGCCGCCGTGGCCCCAAGAGAGGACGTGGTGGTGGCGCTGGTGGTGGTAGTGGTGGCGGGGATAGTGGTAGGAGTAGCAGCAGTCATTGCAGACGCAGCAGCAGCAGCAGCCGTGGACTCGCCTCCCCCCAGGGTGGCCAGGAGCCCCTGGAGGTAGTGGTCGTGGTGGTGGCCCTCACAGCTCGGTGTCCACTGGCGGTTTCAGCTCTGTAAGCTGCCAGTAGCAACTACAGACCGGGCCCCTCCATGGCACAGTGTGCTAGCGCCCGAACCCGACCGCTCGCTGCTTCCGCCGCCTTGACGACCTCTTCCGTCGCCGCTTTGGTCCAGCTCCGGACCTCCCTGACTGGCCCAGCCTGCTGCGCCGCTTTGGTCCAGCCCCAGCCCAGCCAGCCTGACTCTTACATAGTCACACTTGGTGCGCCAGGTCCTTCAGAGGTTCGGTCTTCAGTTCTCCTCCGCACAGCCCACACCTCTACCACAGGCTCTCAACTCCAGTTCCCGAGGAGTCAGCAGAGCCCAGTGGTCCTTACGCATTGCTGGTCAGCTGCCTCATGTACCTGATGACTTGCACTCGCCCAGATCTCGCATACCCTCTCAGCATCCTGGCTCGCTTTATGGCCACACGCAGACACCGACCACAGCACTTGTCGGCCGCTGAGAGGGTTTTGTGTTATCTTGCAAGTACATCCAGCATGAGCCTAGTTCTAGGAGGACGTAGGCTAGTGGTCCTTACTGGGCACACAGACGCTTCTTGGGCAGACAACGCTGAGAACCTCAGGTCCTCGCAGAGCTACTGCTTTAGCCTTGGTTCAGGTGCCATCTCGTGGAGGTCCACTCGTTCCTGGTCTGTCGCCCAATCTAGCTGTGAAGCTGAGATCTACGCCGGTGCCATGGCGGCTCAGGAGCTCCGCTGGCTGACCTTCTTGCTTGCCGACTTAGGTGAGCGGCCTAGCTCTGCCCCGGTCCTGTACGCTGACAACAGGGTGATGATTCTCATGTGCCAGGAGCCTCGACTCGAGGGCAGAGCAAAGCACATTCAGCTGCGGTACTTCCTCCTGCGCGAGCTACAGCAGCGTCGCCAGGCCCATGTAGTACACTTGTCCTCCGGTGCCAGCACAGCTGATATATTTACTAAGGCACTTACGCCTAAAGATCATCAGCGGCACTGCTTACAGCTAGGTCTAGTTCCTGTAGACTCTCACTTGCTAGGACCTTGATTGTGTACTCATCTATATTTAGGTCTTTCAGGCTGGCCTTGTGGCTATTCTTCCAGTGGTCGGACTAGTAGTGCCGCCCTGGTTTCCTCTTGTCTTGTTTGTACCCTTGGTAAGTGGTCTTTGGACCCCTGCCTCAGAGGTTGGACTAGTTGTGCCACCTTGAGCTGTGTGTTTATTCTCTGCACTACCCCTTGTCTAGACTAGGGGGTGTGTCAACTTATGCATATGATGATATGTAGAAGTTATAGGCTAGATAGGTGTATGTTGTTAGAGGGTACAACTCCAACACTATAACTCTCTTGTTCTCCCTTATTTCTAATCATTCATTCTAGTTGACATAGAGTTCACTTCTAAAAAATCGCTGAAATTTCAGGCCTGTGTTAAAAAAACCCTGTCTCATCAGGGTCACCTCCGAAAACAACCCTTATTTTATCATGAATCAGGGTAAAAAGCCTGCAATCCGAGGCCTTGATCCCACCATTCTCCCCACAAATTTCCTTCAGTACAGGGTGTTCAATTATGGTAGGTTTATCGAACTCTACTGTAGAGGGTACAACTCCCTCCTTGTATGCCTCTCTCTTCGTAGTCTCTCCCTCTTTTCTCTCCTCAACTTTCTCCTACCTAAACCTCACGCCATTCCATGGCTTCCGCCTACTCCTAGCTACCTTAGTTTAACATGGTTTTAGAGCAGGCCCCTTTCGCTCGGGCCTTCTCCTCACGCTTCCGCAGCGTACTGCCCCCCCCCCCTCCCCCCCCCATCACGTTGCGCTGGCCCCGTCATGCCGCGCTGGCCCTGTCACTCCGCGCTGGCCCCGTCACGCCGCCCTGGCCCCGTCACGCCGCGCCGGCCCCGTCACTCCGTGCCGGCCCCGTCCCTCCGTGCTGGCCTCGTCATGCCGCGCTGGCCCCGTCACTCCGCGCTGGCCCCATCACGCCGAGTTGGCCCCGTCACGCCGCGCCGGCCCCGTCCCTCCGCGCTGGCCCCGTCACGCCGTGCTGGCCCCGTCACCCCGCGCTGGCCCCGTCACTCCGCACCGGCCCTGTCACGTCGCCGTGCCTCAGTGCCCCAGTGCCGCCGTGTCTCCGTCCCGCCATGCCGTCGTGCCATGGTACCGCTGTGCCGCCGCGCTGCCGTGCCGCTGGGTCGCCATGCCGCCGCGCCACCATGCCGCTGGGTCGCCGTGCCGCCGTGCTGTCGTGCTGCCGTGGCGGCTTCGCCACGCCAGCGCACGGACAGCTGCGGCTAGCGCCCTGTCCTAGGCGCCAGTCGTAATGCCCCCACGCCAGTAAGCGTCGCGCCAACCATGGTGCCTCGCTGAAGATTCGCCCTCTCACGCCAGTAAGCGTCGCGCCAGCCATGGTGCCTCGCTGCAGATTCGCCCTCTCCCGCCAGTAAGCGCCGCACCACCCATGGCGCGTCGCTGAAGATTCCCCCCCCCCCCCCTTCCACTGCGTCTCCTCTTCCTCCTGCCGCAGCTGCTATCTTCTACCCGGTTGTCGCCTTGCCATGCCACACCGCCGAGAGCCTTCAGCCATGGCCGTTGCCCACGCTGCCTCTCGCCGGGGGATGTCACCATGCCAAGCCCGAGGGGTAGATACAGAGCTGATCTTGAGCATGGGGATGTAAAGGGTTAGGGGGTGTGTGTGTTGGGTGGGCTTGTGACTACCAAGCCTAGGGGGTGTGCTAAATTATATATTTTGTTATATAATTGGTGTTGGGCTGAGAAAAAGCCCTTAGGATCTTTTGCAGAGACTAAGTCCCAGCTTGTAGAGACTTGAGACTTGGAGTAGTGCAGCGGAAGTTGAGGCAGTTGAACCCTTGTACTAGTATGTGAGAACAAGTGATTGATTAAGGGAACAAGCATACAGCAATATATAGAAGATAAGAAAGCAGTTGTAGAGTACAGTTACAGGAACGGTTTATCGAGTCGTACAGCGACTCGATTGCTACTTCGGTTACCATCCATGATGCTGTAACGGTCAGTCGCAACCTCCAGTTGCGACCTTTCGCATTCTTTGTCCGCCCCCTCGTGTAACCTCCGTTGACTCGCGTGCTCCCTTGTAGTCTTCCTCGAGTGTAGTGTTACACTTCAGAAACGCTTAAGTTCTTTGAGATATTTCCAACACTCCCCTTTGTTTCTGGAGTGCTGTTATGTTCGGATCTGGTGACGTTTGTCTGTCCGGTCAGCAGCATGCAGTGGTCGAATTTTGTCTTCGCCAATTTCTTCGTCAAATAGTCTGCGGCCATTTCTGTCGTCGGGCAGTAACTGAGTTGAAGTCTCCCCTTCGCGATTTCATCCTTGACGAAGAAGTACCGTAGGGCGATGTGCTTGGTTCGGTTGGCGAAGCCATCCTTGTTCGCGATTTTGATCGCGGATTGGTTGTCGCAGAGGAGTGAGAAGGCGGGTAGGGTCGCGATCTTCGCTTCCTCGAGTAACTCCCATAGGTAGAGTCCTTCCTTGGTCGCAGTACAAAGGGCGATATACTCTGCTTCAGCCGAGGATAGTGCGATTAACTCCTGCTTGCTCGACTGCCAGGAGATAGTTCCGATGGGCTCTAGTCGGTAGATGTAGCCCGTCCTGGATCGTCGATTTTCCTTATCTCCCGCGTGGTCGGCGTCGACGTATCCGAGTAGTCGTACGGACGGTGTTGTTGCTTTGCTGTAGGTAAGCCCGATCGTCGGCGTGGAGACGAAGTAGAGTAGTGCCTGGTTGAGCTCCTCGAGATTGTGAGAGTACGACTCCGTTACACCACTTGGCCTTTTTCATATTTCATCTTCATTTCATTCCTCTTTTTATCTCATCTCCTTTTGCCTCATATTCCCCATTTTCCATTATCCTTTGGTTTCTTCCTTTATTATTATTATATCACCGACCAAGCATGGAATGTTCTAGACACGCTATCTAGCGTAATCCTGTCGTAATCTCTTAAAGCCAATAGCCTCGCGTGGCTATACGCAGGGTGATTCTATCTTCTAGAAGGGTCTATTCCCTTAGGATAAGATAAACCTGGTTACCTGATGTACTCTGGAAGTATAAAAGCGCCTTGTACTGATCGATAGTGCAACCTTTCCTCGACACATTCGATCCTGTGACAGAGATCTTCCTGTTCCGGTTGCTTCAGATGTGTCGCCAGTTGACTTGCACTGTAGGACAGGTCGGGTCGGCAGGTTACTGCTGCGAATAGTAGGCAGCCGAGCTTTTGTTGATACTCCTGGATTTGCTTCGTGGGGAGTTTTGCGGAGGCGCTGTTGTTATTTCCGTAGCGGTAGGGGGTCGGGATCGTAGTCGGCGTCAGTCCGAATTTCTTCGCGATAGTGCCTGCGTACTTTCCAGCGTGTAGGTAGAACGCCGAGTTGTCTTCGACGACATTCAGTCCTAGGTACTGGGTCACTTCGTCGGACACCGTGAGTGTTAAGTCTTCTTTCAGCTCCCCTTCGAACCAGGTAGCGATGTCGGTAGTGGAGCCGATGTAGAGCAGGTCGTCGACGTAGACGATGAGTAGGACATACTCTCTTCCCTTCTGCAGTCGGTACATCCCTTGGTCATGCGGCAGTTGTGGGAATCCGATTTTTGCGAGACGGCCGTGAAGGTGCTGCTGCCAGAGCCGTGGGGCTTGCTTGATCCCGTATAGGGATTTCGTCAGTCGGCATACTTTCGTGGGGTCGTCGATGAATCCGTGGGGTTGTTCGACGAAAATCTCAGCGTCCACAGGTGCGTATAGGAACGCATTGGCGACGTCGATTTGGCGTAGTGGTAGTGTCTTCGTGGCCGCGACGGCGAGTAGGATGCGTAATGAGGTGTGACGGGAGACTGGAGCGAAGGTTTCTGTGTAGTCGGTCCCGTATCGTTGGTCGAAGCCTCGTACGACCCATCGAGCTTTGAATCGTTCGATGGAGCCGTCTGAGTTGGTCTTGATGCGGTTCACCCATTTCCCTGAGAGGACGTTTTTTCCGTTGATGCTTGTTGCAGGTACCAGTTTCCATGTTTTCCGGTCTTGCAGAGCCTTTAACTCATTTTCCATCGCTTCCTTCCATTTCGCCTTATGTTCCCCCCCCAGAGCCTGCGACAAGGTCGAAGGCTCTCGCGGAGAAGGCGGCGGCGGATGCTGGACGGAGACCCAGAGGCCTAGAATCTGCAGTCCCGTGGGTGTGTGTCGAGGGGAATTTTCATTCCCGGAATAAGCTGCTTCGTCACCGTCTTCTGGGTCAGGTAAGAAGTTGGGACCGATGCGTTCTGAAACATTTGTGTCGACTGGGTGGGGTGTAATGTAACCTTGGTCAGCGAAGTGGTAAAAGGTGTCGAGGTTGTTGCTATCGAGAGGATTGTCTTCGTCGAGTGGAACAGGTACGGAACAGAATGGGAGTGGTCCGGCAGCTTCCGAGGCTTCAGGTACGTCTTCTTCTGCTGCGTCAGCTTCGGCAGCACGGTCGGCGAAGGAACGAAGTCCCGAGAAGCCGTCGGTGGGGTCTTGTGTGTTGGCAATGTTGTCCAGGTAATGCTGCAGCGTCAGTCGCTCGTAGAAGATAACATCACGTGATGCCACGGTATTTTTGTCTTGTATGTCGAGAATTTTCCACGCGTGAAAATGTTTTGCGATGCCGAGGTGTAGTCCCCACCGAGCTCGTTGTGTGAAGCGTCCTGCTCGGGCTGTGTGGGGTCTGTACTGTACCATGCAGCCAAAAACTCTGAGTAATTTTGTGCTGCCCCTTTTTCTTGTCCACAACAGGTGCGGTGATGCGTTGTTGGGAAGTGATGACGAGGACAGCAGGTTGTGCAGGTGAACAGCATGTGTCATCGCGTCGGACCACAGTGTGGTTGGCAGTCTCATCCCCTGAAGCAGTTTTCGCATTGTCGTCTGCAAGGTCCGATTCATGCGTTCTGCGACCCCCTGCTGTTGGTGAGCATAGGGCAGGGACACCAGGCGTCTGATTCCTCTTTCCGCC
The DNA here is from genome assembly GCA_027943415.1 of Closterium sp. NIES-67. Lineage (NCBI taxonomy): Eukaryota > Viridiplantae > Streptophyta > Zygnematophyceae > Desmidiales > Closteriaceae > Closterium > Closterium sp. NIES-67. The sequence continues at coordinate 46,107 of BQMB01001176.1, read as the reverse complement.
AGATAGGTCCTGAAGCGTTGTGACTGGTATTCCAGTGCACCGTCTGACTGGAAGCTCTTGAGTTTGAGTCCTGATTCTCGTTCGGCGATGGGAAGCCATGTTGTGAAGGCTTCGAAGGCTTGATCGCGCGTCTTGAGATTGAAGTGCCAGACATATCTTGTTGCGGCGTCGATGAACGTGATGACGTAGTTGAAGTCGGCTTCGGTGTCGTCTCGAGGCATGTTTAAAATATCGCTGTAGACCTTTTCCATCGGAGCGTAAGTAGGTGCGCTTGGGTTGTGATGGGATGGGAAAGGTTGATGAGGAAGATCTGCTTCGGGGCATGTGAAGCACCGTGCGCGTGGTCGTCGAAGTTCTTGGCCGCTCGTCGTCAGAAGGGCGTTGCGTTCTAACACATCTGCTTGGATTGTTTGAAGTATCGTGCTGTTTGCAGGATGTCCGAGACGTTGGTGCCAGATGTCGTCGGGAGCGCGGTGACCAGGCGAGCGGTGGTAGATGTCGGCGTTGGAGAAGAACGCGACGACCGAGGCGGGACTTCGACAAGCTTCTCGTGTGGCGGGCATAAGTTGGTCTGCTTCGGTTGGTGGTTCTCGTGTCGCTGGTGGTGGTACTCGGCTGGGTCCTTCTGCCGATACTGCAGGTGATGGTTTTGTTAGGACACGTGCGGGTACTTGTCTTTCTTGTCTGATAACTGCTAATGCTCGTGTTCTCTCTGCTGCAGGTATGGTGTTGGAGTGCCAGAAGCCGTCACTGTCGAAGTCGGGATCAAGATCCGGCGGGTGAGTCCAGGCGGCGAATGATACGATACCGTCGCTGTCGGCAGTACCGCGGTCGGGGACGAAGTCCAACACGAAGACGCCGGACTTCAGGAGGGCACGACCGATGAAGAGGCCGCCCTTCCCGTGGTAAACTCGAAACTCGTTGGAGTAGGAGTCGCACTCCAGGTGAATCCCTTTGGCCATTAGTTGGCTTACGCTTAGTAGGTTGTATCCTAGATTGTCGACAATGAGCACTTTGTTGAGCTGAAGTATGACGTTTGTCTCCATCGATTGTAACTGAACCACGCCTTGTCTGTTTGTCTTCAGGTTTTCGTTGTTGGCGACGGTGATGACGACGTCGCGGTTGAGGCGTTTCTCCTGTTGCACGAAGCGTCCCGAGGAGCACATGTGTTGACCGCAGCAGCTGTCCAAGAACCAGGTGTTTCGCCCGGTGGGTTCGGCGTTGGCGACCGCAGCATATGTTGGATTGACTTGAAGGCCTTGTGAGCGCGGTGGAGGCAGCTCTTCTTCGTCTGGCGCGTAGGTGGGTGGTGATCCGGGTGCGCAGTTGTCGATGTGTACCATGCAATTGATGATGTTTGGTGTTTGTTGTGCAGATGTTGAAGAGCGCCTTGGGGGACTTGCTTGAGTGGAAGCGACTTGTGGGTCTGCTGGACGGTAAACGCGAGGGCGGTTGCAGTTGACCTTGGAGTGCCCGGAAGTCTGGCAGTTGTGGCAGAACGGCGGCACGAAGGTAAGTCCCCTGTTGTCGCGTTCTTGCTTGCCGCGTCGATTGTAGGTGTTGTCGTTTCTTCGTTGAGTGTAGAAGACTAACTGCTGTTGCTTTCTTGGTTGTCTTTCCTCGAACAGATCCATCTCCTGTTGTTCAGCGTGAAGCTCGGCGCAGAGGTGCATCTCCGAAATTCTTCCGTGGGCTCGAAGAAGTGATCGTGTGGTTCTCCATTCTGGCCCGAGCCCGGCGAGGACAAGTGTCACGAAGCTTTCTTCAGTGATCGTTCCTCCGCACCGAAGCAGGCGGTCGCGGAGGGTCTGGCAGCGACTCATATACTGCATCGCCTTTTCCCCGGTCTTCATCTGTATTGTTGTCAGCTGTTGCATGAGTCTGCTTTGTGTCACGTTGTCGTTTGCTTGATAGAGGCACTTGAGATGATGCCATGCGAGTTCCGCGGAGTTTCCATAACTTCGATACGTTCTGATGCTCTGCTGCTCTTGTGGTGACAGGTTTCTCAGGAGTACCGTATACGCCAGCAGCGACTGATACGTGAAGATTTCTTGTTCCTTCCCAGTGCCGTTGCTTGGGAATGGCAGGGACCCGTTGAAGTATCCCAGAAGATGCGCGGCCTCCATCAGCAGCTCGAACTCGAAGCTCCAGGTAAAGAAGTCGTGTCCGTTGAACGGTGAGGATGTCTGAAGTTTAATTACGTGTGAGAACTGTGCCTGAAGACTTAAGATTTCGTTCGGTGTTTGTTGTGATGCAGCTGCTGTTGGCTGGGCACGGGGCGGCATGAACTCGAACGTCCCCGGTGAAGAGTGATAAGGCGCAAAAGTAGGTGCTTGATTGTGTCGCCCGAAGGATGAGTTGTCGAGGCTCATCGGCGCTAATCCCATATTCCCTCCATTGCTCTGTGTTGAGTGCGCAGGTGTCCTTGTCTGCTGCTGCTGGTCGAAGTGTGACATGAAGCTGAAGAATCTCTCCATGAGATTCGGGTCCACACTTGAAGAGGGAGACGGAGTCACCATCTCCGGTGCTCTTCCCGTTGTTTCTTGAGCAGTCCCGGTCTCTGTCTGCAGTCCTGAGGTGTGCAGACCAGAGTTGCCGTGTTGAGTTTCTTGGGCGCTGGGTGAGCCCGTAGAGACTTTCTTGCCCTTGCTGTCCATGTCTTGTAATCAATGAAGTCGTTGAATTGAGTTGAGTTGCAGGTTGTTGATGGAGCGTAGTTGCTGGGAGTTTGGTCTCTGACCAGCTCTGATACCATGTTGGGCTGAGAAAAAGCCCTTAGGATCTTTTGCAGAGACTAAGTCCCAGCTTGTAGAGACTTGAGACTTGGAGTAGTGCAGCGGAAGTTGAGGCAGTTGAACCCTTGTACTAGTATGTGAGAACAAGTGATTGATTAAGGGAACAAGCATACAGCAATATATAGAAGATAAGAAAGCAGTTGTAGAGTACAGTTACAGGAACGGTTTATCGAGTCGTACAGCGACTCGATTGCTACTTCGGTTACCATCCATGATGCTGTAACGGTCAGTCGCAACCTCCAGTTGCGACCTTTCGCATTCTTTGTCCGCCCCCTCGTGTAACCTCCCTTGACTCGCGTGCTCCCTTGTAGTCTTCCTCGAGTGTAGTGTTACACTTCAGAAACGCTTAAGTTCTTTGAGATATTTCCAACAATTGGTAGGCTTGGTAGGTTTATCGAACTCTATTGTAGAGGGTACAACTCCCTCCTTGTATGCCTCTCCCTTCCTAGTCTCTCCCACTTTTCTCTCCTGAAATTTCTCCTACCTAAACCTCACGCCATTCCATGGCTTCCTCCTACTCCTAGCTACCTTAGTTTAATACAGGGATGTAATTTGATGAACGAGAAAGGATTTCAAGAAATGGGTATGCGAGAGGGAAAATGGTTCATGATTTGCCTATAGTAACAACACGCGTGACTAAGTCTAGGGCAAGAGGGTATGACGATGTTCGCAACCGGTAATTTTCAAGCTGAATATTCGATGGCACAAATCTAGCATATGGGGATCTGCGTTTCCTTCTCTCTGTTTCTTCATGCGATGTAACCCTCATGTACAATGAGGATTTTGGAGAAACATTTGGGATAAACACGCAATTGTACTATATCTTTGATATCCCGGGCTGTTTTAGACGGGTATCCCACGATGGTTCTGGAAGCGTGGCCTCAAATTTCCACGCTCCTTCTGCCGCATCTGCGCTCATCTCAGCGGAAAGTGCGTGCACCGCCAACGTCATCAGATCTGGTGGCTGGCGTGTTGTCAGTGTTTCAGCCTCACATGCGCGCCACCCCTCCCCCCTTCTCCCCCTCGGGGACAATGTTGGCGGAACGCAGACTCGTAATCTCATGCCACCAAACTGCACCGCCGTTTATTTTCCCTCCACCGAAGCACCGTTCGCCCATCATCCCAGTCACCTCTCTCCGCCCAAAACCTCAGGCGCGGCACTTTCAAGGCGCAGCGGGGGGAAACCAGGATAAGGAATCGGGGAAATTCAGGGGGAGGGCACGAGGCGACAGGTGGGAGGCAACAAGCGGGGCATAAAAAGGGCTGCCGTGGCATTTTGCTCATTCAATTGAAAAACGTTTTCCCTTCTCGAGCTTTCCGTCTCCACGTTTCTCCCTCCATCCCTCCACGCTCTCTCCACGCATTGGTTTATCAACCTCAGCCATGGCTGCCTTCGTCGCTGCTCCCCTGCTCGCCGCCCCCACTGCTACTGTCGGCTTCGGAGTGAAGTCCAGCCGCCGCGTGTCCGTCCGTGCTGAGGTGCGTAGTGTATAACGTGGATTAGGAGTTAGCGCGCGTTTGGCGACTGCGAATTGACATTCGCGTGAATTTCTCAACAGTCGCGCGGCGAAGAACTTAAGTAATTTAACGACGGCCGAATTCATCATCCTAATGCACCTAGTCTCTGCAAATGCGTGCCGTTCGTGGCTTCTATTCCTCCTTACATTTGCTTACTCAGCTTACTTTGACGACGGATTGCATGCAGTGCACGCGTAGCTTTTGGATCCCAAAATTACCTATCCTCTGGGACTGGCCTGCATGCCATCCATTTTCGAGACGCCAAAAAAATTACCCGTTTTTTGAATCCCTTTTAACCCTCAGAATTACACTTCCCTCTCCCCGCATCCGGCGGCCACGGGCGAGGCGAACGTGTTGATCAACCCGGCCATCCAGAAGGACGTGGAGAAGGTCATCGACGCTGTCGCCCTCGTCACTGTGACACTCGCACCTAATCTTTACTCTCTCTCCGCTTCTCTCCTCCCCCCCCGCAAACCCCCGCATCAGGCGGCCAAGGGCGAGGTGGCGGTGGTGATTAACCCCCGCCATCCAGAAGGACGTGGAGAAGGTTGTCGACGCCGTCGTCCCTCGTCCCTGCTACACTCTCACCTAATCTTCACTCTCTCCGCTTTCCCCCTTCCCCCCCCCCGCCACTTACCCCCGCAACCCCCCGCATCAGGCGGCCAAGGGCGAGGTGGCGGTGGTGATCAACCCGGCCATCCAGAAGGACGTGGAGAAGGTCGTTGACGCTGTCGTCGTCGGCGAGCTTGAGAAACCCATCACCGCTTACTGCAGGCACGTGCTTACATCCCACTGCATGCCACTGCATTGCACTGCACCGCATTGCACGGCATTGCACTGCGTCGCACTGCACGGGATTGGCTAGGTGATGGCTGGGTAGACGACGTGTGTGGAACTGCAATGCGCTATGTGCCATGGCGGCTCAACACCGAGACATGGTTTGTCGTTCTGCTTCGTATCCATTATTGTGACGCACGCGCGCCCACCAAGGCGGATCGAGTGTCGAGGTAACAACGGAATGCAAGGGATGCGTTGCATGCGTACTTGCGTGCATGGCTGCGTTCGTGGCTGTGTGACGCAGCTGCCGGACTACGTTCACCCTTGAAACACCTCCCTCAAACTCTTCCTCTTGTTTCTCTTCCTGATCCCTCCAAGATGCTCCTCACTCGTACCTCTTCCCACTAGGTGCTTGCAGACTAAGACCTTCACGCTGTGCGATGCTGCCAGGCTATGGAGCCGCTGACACACCTCCCTCAAACTCGTTTCCCTTGTTTCGCTTCCTTATCCCCCCAACTGTTCTTCACTGCGACCACCTGCCACCAGGTGCTGGCGGTCCGGGACTTTCCCCCTGTGCGACGGTGCACACGCCAAGCACAACAAGGCGACAGGGGACAACGTGGGCCCTCTGGTGCTCAAGAAGTGAGCCAGGCTCAAGAGAAAGGGAGTCTAAATGAAGTCTGGCTGGGCCTTCATTTACTTCTCATGTGCAGGCTGATCTGGGCGGGCCCATGCTCGAGCGGTGTTCTAGGGTAGGAGATGTGATGTGACGTGTAATGCATGCTCCAGTTGTGTACTTTCGTTTTAATAACAGTACCCTTGCTCTGATTGGTAAAAAAAAATCTAAAAAAGTGTCAGCTGATTCCCTAACTTAAAGCCTGCGGCCCAAAACGTTCATCCTTTGGAAACATGACGTGCTACAATAAATATTTTGCGAGCGATGAAATTGTTGATTTCGGCAAACCTGTCGCGAGTGTATTTCGTTTCGCGTAGTCAGCGAATCTCAGGGGCACTGGTTGAGTTGGGATGTATAAGTCCCAAATTGCAAAGACCCCCATTCTCATGTGCCACGATTGAACTGCCAGGCTGACAACACCGTTTCGGTGGCAGCTCTTCTGGTTACCCCTTGCAAATCCAGTGTAAGATCGCTCGTCCTTCCCGCTCCTCCCACGCCTAGTGACCCTACTCTTCTGTAGTTTGTCGGCCATCTGCCTTCCTGCGAACACACATTTTGAGCCTTCCACATTTATCTAGTGTGCATCTTCCCCAGTCAAGATTTTGACCAATCAGATGCCTTCGCGGAGTGTGTAGCCCTAGTTTCGAGAAAAAATGCCCCAAAATTGTCAGATTTCATCTTTCTAAAGCCTGAAGCACACAACAAGCAGTTTGGGACTTGGGCCTTAACAGCCTTGACGAAAAAGCAATGTTGTATATGTAATTATTCAGTAGCTTGTATGCACCAACTGATGAGTACGCTGGAGTCCCGCCAGCTAATGGTCAACAGTTGCATAAAATTACTTGATTTCAAAATGCCGCCTTACACCTATTATTCCATCCATTGCTACAGTACCTCACCTTCCCTCACCTCTTCGCCTCAGGGGTATCATTCTGTTTACCACGATTGAAGAGCTCTTCGTTCGCACCATCCCTGCACCGCATTTCACAAGCATTTACCTGCTACGGTACTACCAGTAACTGGTGCCACCCTCACCCCAGAGACTCCTCATCTCTCCTGCTGAAACCACACAAGTAGACCCACACAAACAATGCACCCACCCACCCACGCCCCTCACACCAGCCCCAGGGAAATCAGGATCTGCTCTGCCACGGGCCCAGCCGGCCCCCCAAACACAAGCTCAAACAGCGGTGCAGGGAGAATCACCGCCACCCCTGCCAGCAGCAGCCCCACCCCCAGACACGCTCGCACAGGGTCCGGGGCCGTGATCGCCTCCGACACTGGTCTCTTGATCTTGGCAAGGGCGAGCAGCGGCAGGAGGAGGAAGAGCAGCGGCCAGACCCACGAGAAGTTGAGTGGGATGGAGAAGAGGAGGAGGATAGTGACAGTGGTGGTTGCGAGAGAGAGCACGACTGGGTCGCGGAAGAGAGAGTAGAGGATATCCCCCCCTGGGAGGCCGACAGCCGGGAGCAGGGAGATGGCTGAGAAATGTAGCCCGAGGAGCCCGGCCAACGCCAGAGGGTGGATGACTAGGGTTTCAACACTGCTACTGCTGCTGCTGGCTGTGGCTAAGATGGTATTGCTGATGTCAGCAGCAGCTGCGCTAATCGTCGCAATGATGTCCTCCCCGCCGCCGCCGCTGCCGCTGGTGATAGTGCTAGTGGTGGTTGTGATGCTGCTGCTGCTGCCGCTGGCTGTGTTGAGAACGCTAGAAGCAAAGGAGGATGCGATTTCACTGTTGAAATTTGTGAGCCCTGAGCTTGCAGCCAGTGCTGCTATTGCATCAGCTGCCGCTGCCGCTGCGTCTGCCGCCCCTGCAGCCGCCCCTGCTGCTGCTGCTGCGGTTGCCGCTGCGGTTGCTGCTGCAGACTCTGCTGCTGCTTCTGCTGCTGCTGCCGCCGCCACCGCCGCCGCTGCTGCTGCCTCTGCAGCTGCCTGGACTTGGGCAGGATCAGGAGTCCTGATTACCGTTGTCGAGAGACGAATCAGCAATTCATGTAGCAGTGCAGAATGTTGCAGAAGCCCCGGGTTTACCGGGATAACCCCTGGAACAGACCCCCCTGCTGCTGATGCCGCCGCCGCCGCCGCTGCCGCTACTTTGGAAACCGCGGGGTCGAACCCTAAAGAGGAAAGGTCGGAGGGAAAGGAGAAGGGCGCGGGGGGGAAGGGGAACGCGGCGGAGGCTTGGAGAAGAGCGAAGGAGGCGAGGATGGAGGCGGAGGAGGAGAGAAGGGTGAGATCTAGGAGGGCAGTGCGGGAGGGAATCGGAGCAACGATCTGAGTCACTAGAGTGACAAGACCGACATCAGGAGCAAAGAGCGGCAAAAAGAAGAGCGGTGAGGGAGGCTTGTCAGACTCCTTTCGATACGACCAAGCCCAGAGGTACTGCGCTGCGATGGTGGCGGCAGCAGTGGCGGATACTCCCGCGTATAGGCCCAGAAGCGCCCAGGCGAGATCTGAGGGGGAAGAGAGGGCTAAGTCTGGCTGGAGGAGGGATTTGAGGGAGAGGAGAGTGAAGGCTGAGGCAAAGGCAGTGACTGCGAGGGGGAGCCCCGGCTGGAGGAACACGTCTCTCCGGACGATAAAAGCCGCTCCCGCGTTGTAGAAAGTGGGTGCGTTGCCCGTTTGGAATTGATCCCACTCGTTCCAATTCCCTCCTCCTCCCCCTCCGTCTCCTCCTCCTCCCCCCCCGCCCCACCCTCCCTCTCTGTCGTTCTCTCCCCCGGACCCATCCCCCCCTCCCTTGAACATATCGTCTCCCACATCCATCGCATATTGCATGGAGTCTAACGAGACCTCGAGCCCTGGAAACCTTTTTCTTAGCCGGGCATCTAGAGCTGCGTACACCTCCCCTGCCTCTCTCCCCTCGGGCAGCTCAAACGCGAAAACTTTACCGCCAAACGGCCCGGGCACGCACGTAACAATGTCCACCGCTGCCCCGGGCCCGAAGATTTCCGACCGCAAATCCCTCTCGTCCAGCCAGTTCAAAGCAGCGGGCGGGAAGGCCGGTACAGTATTCCCATCGATAGAAATATCCAAAAGCAGGCTAAGCGTCCCGGCCACGTAGACACTCACTCGCTCGTCGGTCCATTCAGTCACAACCTTCCCATCCGCATCATACCAAACGAGTTCTCTCTCCAGATTCGCCCTGAAGACCCTCGTGCCGGCGCGCACTGCGGCCGCCATGGCCTCATTCGCCCTCTCCTGTGTCATCACCAAAACCTCGTTAGTATATAGCTCTTCTAAGAGCGCCGTCAGAGTCTGCACGTCGCCCTCCCACGACGCGCCTAGGTTCCAGGAGAGCAGCCAGCGCACCACCACGTCTCGCCATAGCTCCCCAAGGTCTATTTCTATATCGTACTCCATTTCCTCGGTGTCTGCGTCCTCGTCCCCCTCCACCCGTCCCTCCTCCCGCTTCCCCCCGTCTTTCCCCTCCGTTTTCGCCGCTTCCGCTTTGCCCTCCCCCTCCCCCTTCCCGTCCAGCTTTCCCCCCCGCTCCTCCTCCCCCTTCCCCTCCCTCTCTCCTTTTCCCTTCCCCTTCCCTCTCCCCTTCTCCTCACCATCACCATCACCATCACCATCACCAGCATCTCTTTCTTCCTCTAGCTTTTCAAACGCCATCTCAAGCGCGTCGATCATCTCCGCTATATCGATGTCCTCTTGCGTCACACGGACCACCTGCCCGCCTATAATCACATCCTGCCCGCCCTGCCCGTCCTTCTCGCCGTTCTTCTCCCCCGTTGCAGTCACATCCGATCCCCTCACCTGCCCCGCCGCTTCCGTCTCTTTACCTGCCGTTTCTTTCCCACCATCAAAAAAAGCCTTTAAGGACGCTTCAGCCTCATCCCCCCGAAGTACCTTTATCCTTCCCGCTAACTCTGCCAGTATTCTCCCCCGCTCCTTCCCCTCCTTCTCCTCCTCCGCCTGCCCCCCTTCCCTCCCATCCTCCTTCCGCGTCGCTCCTTCCTCCTCCAACCTTTCCCCCTTGATGTTTTTATCACCTGCCCGAGTTCTTAAACTTTTGCCCCCCTTGCGCGTGCGATAGGCGGAGGCGGAAGAAGCGGGGGCGGCGGAGGCGCAGCGGCGGGGAGGGGAGCGGGAGCGGGGAGCAGCAGCGTTTGGCAGTTTGGCCATGGCACAGCGTGGGACGTGGCTATACCGCGTGGCCGTTGCGCTCAAACGGGACGGATTGTATCGGAGGCAGAAACGATCGCCGCTGGGCGGCGCGTTTACCCGGCGGGGCGCGTTAAACGGCGCGACGAATCGCCCTCTTCGCGGCGGGGCTAGACAGTCAACGGCCCGTTGACTCAGCAGACTCGGACTCACCCGACTCGCTAGCCCGCTAGACTCAAAATCCGCTAGCCTCGTTATCCGCGAACGAGTGGTGGATGATTGGGGACGGGGTTGAGACGGAGACGAGCGGAAGGGGGTGTGACGAGCACGGGTGGACGGATGAGGAATTATACGATGCAGGCCGGAGGGGAGAAGGGCGTAAGGGGACATGGCTGAATCTAGAGGCACGGCGGCACGGCGGCTCGCGACTGGTTGATGAGGAACGGGATCGCCGCAACAAGGGTATATTAGGATCCGAGCGGCACTCGAGCGATCGGGATTCAAGCTATAGATGTCAAGCCGACATGTCCGATCGAAGATCTCGAGTAGCTTCTCTGGTGCGGACGAATTCGTGAAGAGGACGTTTAGGAACCAGCGAATCTCGAGACAGCAGCCGCTTGCTTCCTAAATCCGTTCAGGTCGAGCCCGTGAAACACGGCGCGATCTGAAATAGAATAACGCGCGTTGGATCCGCTCAACTTGCGGAGAGCAAGCAGAAAACGCTGGGGAAATAGAGCAGGGTGGGGTTAGCGTGGAATCGGGGAGTTGGGGTGGAGGGGGAGAGGGGTCTGGGGAAGGGGGGGGGGGGGCGGGGGACGGTAGGGGAGAGAGGGGGAAAGAAAGCGCGCGGATAATATCTTCTGTGAATGTACCTCCCGAGGAATCGGGGAGGTTGTATGGAGGTGGGGGGGGATGGATGGGCGGGCGGGAGAGCACTAATGGGCCGCCAGAGCGGAAATGTGCCGCGCTGGAGCAGCGGAGCGGCAGCGAGGCGAGGGAGGGAGCTGGCGAGAGCAGATTGGTTGGCCTGGGCGTGGCAAACTGGAAGATCAGGTCGTTCCGCTGTAACAGAAAGTAACATTGTATAGCGAAGTCTTACCCCCGAAGCTGAGTGTTAAATAGTATCATGGAATCGAATGTCTAGATTCAGAATAACAGAATGTGGTACAATGGAATGACAAAGCAAGATATAGGAACACCAGAGCAATCCTAGCCGTGTGATCTAACAGGTTTGAAGAAGGCATCCGAGGACGCAGAGCGCTTCGGAGTGACGCGGAAATGGTTCGGTGCTGTGTTCGGCCGAAGCTGGGGCGGATGTCGATGCCGTGTGGGGTCGGTGTACGCATTAACGGTGTGGCACGCTAAGGAATGGAAAATTCCTTACAAGGTCGTCCCGTTGTAACAGAAAAGTAACATTGTACTGGTCTAGCAGATACATTCTATAACGTACCGGTAGTCTTACCCTCGAAGCTAATGCGTCAGGCAACTAGATAAGAATTGCGAAGCCGAGTCCAAAAAATGTCCGCAAATGCTTGACGAATGCATAAAAGACCACTACCTAAAGGCAGTTCCAGTTCCAGTAGCGGGCTGAGCAGCAACAGCAAGAGGGCTCAGGTTAACAGTAAAGGCGAGCGACCAGAGATCCCGCATTGCTTGAGCCATGGACGAGCGGGCTTGAGAGAAAAACCTGCACGGAACACAGATCAAAGCACATCAATGGGCAAGCATTGGGGAACTTAAAGCCTGTGGCTATAATAGCAATCAAGAGGGCTGTTTAATTTCCTCTTGAACTTGGCACAAGACTTGATCTTTAGAGTAAACGAAACAGAAGAAAAACATTTAGTTTTGCAAAGCGGAATCTGACCGTGGCGGTTTGGCGACAGTTTTGCACGAAACCATTCGGTGAACAGTGCAATACGCGTCGTGCGTGTTAAGATTATATAAGTTATATATAATTGATAGGCTTGGTAGTTGTTACTGAACCTTACTGTAGAGGGTACAATCCCCTCGTACTCCTCTCTTCCTAATCGACACCCTCTCTCGTCAATCTTCCCTAGCTAAACCTTTCCTTTCTTGCTAGTTCAGTTCACAACAGTGCGACCGAATTCCTGGTTCCGTGAACAGTGAAAATGCGAGAAGAACAGTATTTTTTTGGCGAACAGTAGCTGATTCCGGAATTGTGGACCTGGAAATCACTTGAACTCCCCAGTCATAAAGCGCTTGTATTTCCTCGTCGCAAGCTTCTCGCCCAAACCCATCGTAGAAACTCCGTGCGATGCACACAGTGTTTTTGCCCAAATCGCATCCGAATGATCGTGTCGCAACAAACAGCAAAACGAGTTCTTTCGCCATTCCTCCAATCAGCAAGCTCAACTAGAATTCGTTTCGACGCACTTTTCTTGTTCAGGCTTGAACTCAAAGCTGCCTTTCATTCTCTACTTAGACGGATTTCAAAGCACCAAATTCAAGTGGTTTCCAGGTCTGCTATTTTATCCGCGGGCTTTAACGGGAGAGCGAGCTCCAGGAAAAGAAAAGAGAGAGAAAGAGAAGAAGAAAAGAAAAGAAAAACGAAAGAAAAAACTAGACAGAACTTTTCAACGTGGTGTAGTACACACGGAGCATGCCAGCTTTGCACGACGTTGGCAAAATTAGACATGACGTGTGCAGAGGCAGGCGCGAGAGATTGGATGAGAGGGGAGAGAAAGGGAAACGAGGGACGAGGCACGATATGGTCGGTGAGAGCACGAAGGTGAGAAGAGCGCAAGTTTGGCCACACCTCCCAAAACCCCATCCATGCTCCCACAGCTGTCTCACCTCTGTGCTTGAGCCCGAAAGCGCATGAGCAGAAGGACAGCAAGGCACGCCGCAGCAACAAGTGCAGTCTCCGGCCCGCACCGCCCCACCGCACGCAGGCACGCAGTCGCCACAGCCACTGCTTGGCGGGACGCGGACTGAGATGCGCACACAAGCGCGAGCATCCAGGCTGGGAGGCGAGAGGAGGCGCGGGTGGAAGCGGAGAGGGAAGAGGAGGAGGCGGGGCGATGAGAAGGTGGGGGTAGAGAGGAGGAAGTCTTGAGCTGTGCTCTGGAAATCGAAGGTTCGAGTGCTGTAACCACTGTGCTATCCTCTCCCTGCTGCTGCTGCTCTTGCTGCTGCTGAATGAAGGGTGGTGACGATGGTGAAGCTGAGCCTTGCAACGGAGCTTGCGGACGAGCAAGGGTAGAAGCGGACGAGTCGGGGGGTCTGCTGCCTGGTACGTGCGTTGCGGCATCGGGTGCTGTAACATTGGGCGTGGCTGCGGAGGTAGCAGGTGCAGCTAGGTTGCCGGATGTGGGATGGGGGTTGGAGGTCGAGGGGTGTGAGGCGGATGGGAGGAGGCGGATTGCCAGGGCTAACTGTTGATCAAGGTACTGCCAGAGGAAGGAATGTGGGTGAGGTGATGAAGGGAGATGGGGCTTCAAGTGTGACAGAACTTGCAATGGTAAGTGGTGAAAGGTTAGCATTACGCAAAGTTAAATTTCAAGAAAGAAGGACTTGAACGAGAAACGAAGAGCCGCGTGGAGCTTACATCAAGATCTGATGGGGAAAACAGTGGTGATGCCGGCACGCCCCCCTGATTCCCCTGCTGCTGCTGCTGCTGCTGCTGCTGCTGCTGCTGCTGCTGCTGCTGCTGCTGCTGCTGCTGCTGCATGCGTGCGTGCATGAGCCACTGCCTCGCCCCACTGACATCCCCCAGTCCCTGCACCAGCACGGTGCACATATACACCTGCGCACACGCCCTCCCCACCCCCCCCCACACACTCTGCCTTGATAGAGCGGTGGTGCTGCTGGTGGCAGGTGTGGTGGCGTTGGTGCTGGTGCTGGTCATCAGCTGTGTAAGCAATTCGTCTAGGGCTACCCGAGCCATGCGGAACTCCCGGGAAGAAACGGCAAGGGAAAGCCTGCGGGTGGAGGCAAGAAGCTGGGAGGTTATTGAGGCACGTAGGTTCTTGAGATGTTTGACATGACGACGCTGGTGACTATGGTGCGGAGCAGAGTGTACCATCAGATCAAATCGGTTGCATCGGTTGCATCAGTGGCAAGAAAAAGCGTGGGTACTTAAACAGGGAGCAACTTCATTGGCTAAGCGTCTCCCTGCTGCTGCTGCTGCTGCTGCTGCTGCTGCGGCAACGAACAAATCTTCAAGAGCATTGCAGAATTTGGAGCTTCAAAAGATGGAAAGGGTTACCAGATGAGGAAGAGGGACGGAGGCACGTGTGAGAGAGCACCGAAGAGTTTCTTGAACCCAGCTAGAACCTGAGAATGCCTGTCCAGGAATGGGAGCGGGAAAGGCCAGGGGGGGGAGGAGGGAATAACTTTTGAGTCGACTCAAAAGTAATATTTTTGAGTCGACTCAATAGAACCTGAGAATGCCTGTCCGGGAATGGGAGAGGGAAACGGCGGGGGGGGGGGAGGGAGGGGGGGGAAGGGGGGAGGGGGGTGTTAGGTAACAACTGGCAGTAGGCAGGGAAGAGGGGCAGGGGGGATAGGCAGAGAACAGAAAGGTCGAACGGAGTGGGGGGTGAAGGGGAGGATCTTGGCCTAAATCCATGACCACCTGAATTCTTTACGCACCTTAAATATCGTATGGATTGTGCGGGAATAAGCCTGGGAGATTAGAGGGGGAATTGCGTGAATGTACTCTACGGACGGTTAACTGTGAATACCTGCCCATTCTGGCATTGGCCTGAACCCACACCACTCCCACCACCTCTGCTGCTGCTGCTTCGCCTGGCTCAGACAACCCTTCACTGCTCTCCCTACGCTTCCTCCCATCCACATCTCCTTCTCCCTCCCGCTCCCCCTCCCCCTTCCCCATACCCCAAGTTGTCTCCTCCCCTTTTTCTTCCCCATTCTCCCGCCTCCCCTCCCTCAGCGGCTGCCTCAGCAGCTGCGCCAGCAGCCGTTCCGCCAGCCTTGCTGCTGCTGCGGGCCTCCCCTGGAGCAGAAGACTGGAAGGGCGGAAGGAGGGAGCGGGGGGGGGGGGGGGGGGGGAGGAGGAGAACGTGGAGTGGGGTCGAGGAGGGGGAAGGTGGGGCAAAGGGGGGGGGAGATGATTGAAATGGTTAAGGTTGGATTGGAAGGGAAGGGCGACCAAGTAACACTGCTTTGAGAGACGAAGGGCAAGATAGAGAATATATGTAACACCACCACGTGACCATGGTAGAAAGAATCCCCACATGAGCCACGCAGAGCACACACACGTCCACTCACGTGAGTCAGACTCAGTCCTGCGTGAGCCACCTCTCGCCCCCCGACTTCCCCCACCCTCTCTCTCCCGCTCATCCACCCTTTATCCGCAAAGCCTTACAGCCTGTCTATTCCCCTATCCCTAAGCCTCTCCGCACCTCTCGGCGGTTTTAATACGCGTCCACGGCACGGCCTTCACTGGAGGGGATTCGACCACGCACCCAGTTGCGTCCTCTGGCGTCCCCGTTATTGCATGACTAAAATGGCCGACGGATTGTGTTGGTTCGCGCCCTGATCCAGTTCTTTCCACCATCACCGCTGCACTCGCCATAGCTGCCGGCTTAGCGAATGTTGCCGGAGATTAGCAGTTCTTTGGGGCAGTCGGCTGGCTTAGAAGCGGGTTGGACCTGTTTCCAGTAGAGCTCTTAAAACCAGCGTCCCAAGTAGTTCAACGGTAGGAAGGCTGGTAGGGTAGGAGGAAGTTATTAGGCGCCTCAAAAATAAAACCAGGGTGCCGAGTAGTTCAACGGTAGGAAGGTTGGTTGAGTAGGAGGACGAGATTGGCTGTCAGGTACAACTCCTAGGGGACTCCCAGCCAAAGGTAGGAAGGTTGAGGCAAGTTTGGGAATTTTGGCACGCGGGTACCCCACGCAGGTGCCTTACACGCGACACGGGCATTTAAAGACCCTGCAGCGTTTAAATCCTTCTTAGGAGAAAAGGAGGTATTTCTCAAGAGGCGGCATCTATGCTCGCAGCGGCAGGTAGGTTATGTCCCAAGATGTCCCAAAAAAAAAAAAAAGAGGGGTCCCAAAAGTTCCCCACCGTTGTTGGTTACCCCACACCTGCCCCCAACACTCACGCGCAGCCTCACCTCGAAGCCCCCGCCAACTTACCACATGCCCATCAACACGGCGTACATGGGCTGGGCGTGGCACGGCCGACGCGGATTGGCAGGATTGTCAAGAAACCGACCACGCGAAAAAGACCGCGTGACGAGTTGTTCGCAAACCGAACTGCACACGCGGTAACTTGCCGCTGATGGGCGACAATATCCCAGTCCAACGGGATTCGGTACTAAAACCAGCACACCAATTACATTACCATATCGGGCTGACGTTTATATATGCCACCAATAGTCACCTGTACTAGAATCCTTTTAACAACATCAAGGCAACAAAAATACGCATACCTACTCTGAGAAAATATTCGTACTCACTACAGACGAATGAATTTGTTGGAACCAAAATTTAAATACATTCTAGAAAACCAATGGGACATAAGGCACGCATGGATGGTACATTCTACCCGTACTTGCCCAAATTTAAGACCCTAAAATTTTCAAGCCCCAGTAGACCTGATTTCCGACAATTCTTTTTTTAAGATTTATCACTATTTAGACCCGTTATTTCCATTGTATATAGGATAAGCCCATTTAAACCTTTATGCTGAATATTGTTGAAGTGAAAGAATGACTAGAACAGTGACATACAATGAAATATCACCTTATGGGTTGTACTCTCTAAGGCACAACCCTATATAGTCTATAACAATATGCAATATATGTTTGACACACCCCTTGGACTAGATAGGGGCAGTGCTTGATGAAACAGAAGCAGCTCAGAGTGGCACTACTAGTCCAGCCTTTGAGGCACGGATCTAAAGACCAGTCAAACGAATACAGACAAGGCAAGAGCAAGACCAGGGCGGCACTACTAGTCCAGCCACTAGAAAGAGGCTACAAGGCCAGTCAGGGTAATATATATCAAGTTCTGTACACAATCAAGGTTCTAGCAAGTGAGAGGCTACAGGAACGAGACCTAGCTGTACACAGTGCCGCTGATGATTTTTAGGCACAAGCGCCTTAGTAAAGATATCAGCTGTGTTGGCACTGGAGGCCAAGTGTACTACACGAGCTTGGCGACGCTGCTGCAGCTTGCGCAGGAGGAATTACCGCAGCTGGATGTGCTTCGCTCTGCCCTCAAGTCGTGGCTCCTGACACAGGAGCATCATGGCCCTGTTGCCAGCATACAGAACCGGGGAAGAGCTAGGCCGCTCACCCAGGTCGGTGAGCAATAAGGTCAGTCAGCGGAGCTCCTGTGCCGCCATGGCACCAGCGTAGAATCTCAGCCTCACAGCTAGACTGGGCAACAGATGAGGAGCGGGTGGACCTCCACGAGATGGCACGTGCACCAAGGATAAAGCAGTAGCCATGTGAGGACCTGAGAGTCTCGGCGTCGTCTGCCCAAGAAGCGTCTGTGTGCCCTGTAAGGGCCACTGGTCTACGTCCTCCTAGCACTAGCCCCATGCCTGATGTACTTGCTAGATAACGTAAAACCCTCTTAGCGGCCGACTAGTGTTGTGGTCGGTGTTTGCCGGGGGCCACAAAGCGAGCCAGGATGCTGAGAGGGTATGCGAGATCAAGACGAGTGCAAGTCATCAGGTACATGAGGCAACCTACCAGTTCAGCGTAGGGACCACTAGGCTCTACGACCTCCTCAGAGACTGGGGTAGAGAGTCTGTGATCTACTGGCAGAGGGGTGGGCTGTGCGGAATAGAACTGAAGGCCGAACCTCTGAAGAACCTGGTGCAGCAAGTGTGACTGTGAGAGAGTGATGGTGAGCACTGCTCTGTCCCTGGAGATCTGTAAGCCAAGGTAGTGGCGCAGCTCTCCTAGATCAGTGTAAGTGTGTCTCCTCAGCAGCTCGGCCTTCACGGAGGTCCGCGCGTCTGTGTCTGCAGTAGCAAAGACCAGGTCGTCTACGTAGACAAGGATGTAGAATGGAGTGTGGCCGGAATGGATGAAGAGCGAGGGGTTTGCAGACGAAGGGAAGAACTGCAAGTCAGCAAGTGTAGCACGCGGCGTGTCGTGCCACTCACGGGGCGCCTGGCGCAGGCGGTAGACAGGGCGCCGGAGGAGCCACTCGGTGCTAGAAGGAAAGGTACCGGAGAAGCCCTGGGGGCGGCGCAGGTAGACCTGCTCGTGTAGACTACTCTGGAGGAAAGCTGTGGAGAAGTCGAGGGAGTGCAGTTCGTAGTCACGCTGTGCTGCTACGTGTAGTAGTGCCTGAAGAGTCGTCATCTTTGGAGTGGGGTCGTCCTCACGATGACTGAAGCCTCGAGCAACATTGCGCGCCTTGAAGATAGGCGGCTCTCCAGGTGGGCGCTTCATCTTGAGGAGCCACCGGCCATCGACTACGTTCACCCCAGGTGGGGAAATTGCGTCGACGAAGGTGCCAGTGGATCTCCAAGATGCCATCTCCTGGTCCATGGCACCTATCCACTGAGAGGCCCAGGGTCCCGAGGTGGCCTCAGCGTAGGTACGAGGGGTCGGGATGTCAAGGGCGTCTGGGTCAACCTAAGGGACTAGTAGGCTGGAACAGAGATGGGGAGCGGCCTCAGACAGGAAAGCGAGCTCGAGCTACATGTCCTCTAGGACGTCACTGCCAAGAGCAGCCACACCCCCGACGGCCGGAGGGTAGGCAGGGTAAGAGAACAGTGCGGTGGCGTAGTCCAGGCAGTGGGTAGCGGCGAAGTCAGTGATAGCAACGACAAGATCCGACAGACTCGAGACAGGGACGGACGGGTCCGTAACGAGAAAGGCAAGGACACGAGGAACAAGGGGACGCGCAGCACGGAGGAAATGCGAGAACAGAGGCGGGGCCACAGCAAGGGACCACGGAGGAGGAGACAGGAGGAGAGGAGGAGCACAAGCCGTGTGAGAGCGCAGCAACATAGGGTGAGAAAGCAGAACAAGGGAGGTAGGACGAGCACGAGACGGACGACGAGACCAGACGTGCGACGGAGGAGTCGGGTTAAGAGAGAGGGGAGGAGAACAGGAAGGGAAACGAGCCGGAGAGGAGTCCGGGGGAGGAAACACTGGGCCGTGTACCGGCGGAGGAGGAGGCGGCGGCGGCGACGGGGGAGGCACCGGCAGGCGGTCAGGGGAAGGAAGACCGAGGAGGCGAAGAGCGGATACCGGCGGTGACGGCTGCGACTGTGGCCCGACTCCAACACTAGAACCTCCAGCGACAACACGGCTCCCTACGAGAAGCCCCACGCCAGCACCCCCTGAGCCCGCTCCAGAACCAGCTCCAGCCCGCTCCCCAGCACCCCCAGAATGCATGAACACCAGCAGCGATGACGACGGCAGCTGCTGTTGCGGCTGCGGCGGAAGCGGCGGAGGCGGCTGCGACTGGGACAGCAACGGCGGCGACAGGGGAGGGGAGACTGGGGCACGGACAGGCGGGGGAAGAGACTCCGCCGAGCCATGAGAGTCAGCAGACTCCTCTGCAGGGACAGCTGACGGAAGGGGGGTGACGTGAGACACACCAGACGGAGCAGGGCGGGGAGGGGGGGGGGAATAGGGGCGACCGGGGGAGGTGGGGGAGCCCGGAACTGGGGGGAGTGACCGGGGGACCACGGTGTGGAAAGCGGTGGTAGAAGGAGACGGACTCGTCAAAGGTGATATCTCGAGAGAAAAAGGAACGGTGAGAAGGCGGGAGTCAGACTGTCACAGGATCGAATGTGTCGAGGAAAGGTTGCACTATCGATCAGTACAAGGCGCTTTTATACTTCCAAGGTACATCAGGTAACCAGGTTTATCTTATCCTAAGGGAATAGACCCTTCTAGAAGATAGAATCACCCTGCGTATAGCCACGCGAGGCTATTGGTTTTTAAGGGATTACGGCAGGATTATGCCAGATAGCGCACTAGTACATCCCAAGCCTGGTCGGTGATATAATTATAATAGCAGGATAAACCAAAGGTTTAATGGGAAATGGAGAATAGGAAATCCAATGAGATGAGATAAAAAGAGAAATGAAAGAGGAAGGAAATAAGGAAAGGGACAAGGGGTGTAACGGGGTCGTACTCTCACACAGACGAGTCGAGGGGGAAACCTAGGAAGACACAGGGGGGTCCGAGCAGGGGATCGTACCGTTGATGTGGACGGCCAGGGAGTGGCGGTCCTGCCGCTGACCAGTCAGGTGTCATTGGAGGTCGATGAGCCACGAGTTGAACTCAATCGACTGCCCCTCCACATCAAAACGCAGGACCGAGTCCGCCATCATGGTCGCTGCAGTAGCAGAAAGGCGGTACTGAGCAGTAGGGTGCGGCGGAAAGCGGTGATGTGAGGTGCAGTGCTGTACAGTGCGGTAGGGGGAGGTGCAGTACGGTAGGGTGCGGTGCAGTGTGGTGCAGGGCGATGCAGGGTGGTTCAATGCGGTGTAATGCGGTGCAGTGCGGTGTAGTTTGGTGCCGAGCGGTGCAGCATGGTGCAGAGGGCCGAGGACGGCAGCGAGGCGTCTAGGAGACGGGGCCGAGAGCGGCGAGGCGACGGGGCCAGCTAGGCGTGGAGGCGACGGGGCCGGCTGGGTTACGGGGCGGCTAGGCGACAGGGCCAGCAAGGGGACGGGGCCGGTCGGACGACGGGGCCTGCTACGACGAGGTCGGCTAGGAGGCGGGGCCGGCTGGGCGACTAGGCCGGCGAGGCGACTAGGCCGGCTGGGAAGCGAGGTCGCCTAGGAGGCGGGGCCGGCTAGGAGACGGGGCCGGCTGGGCGACAGGGCCTGCTAGGCGACGGGGCCTGCTAGGTGACGGGGTCGGGTAGGAGGCGGGGCCTGCTGGGCGACGAAGCTGGCAAGGCAACGGGGCCGGCTAGGAGGCGGGGTCGGCTAGGAGGCGGGGCCGGCTGGGCTACGGGGTCGGCTAGGCGACGGGGCCAGCTAGGTGATGGGGCGGGTCGGACGACGGGGCCGGCTAGGCGTCGGGGCCGGCTAGGAGGCAAGGCCGACTAGGAGGCGGGGCCGACTGAGCTACGGGGCCAGCTAGGACGACGGGGCGGATTGGGCGGCGGGGCCAGCTAGGACGACGGGGTCGATTGGGCGGCGGGGCCAGCTAGGAGGCAGGGCCGACAGGGTCAATTGGGCGGCGGGGCCTGCTAGGAGGCGGGGCCGATGGGGCCGATTGGGCGGCGGGGCCTGCTAGGAGGCGGGGTCGGCTAGGAGGCGGGACCGGCTAGGAGGCGGGGCCGGCTAGGCGACGGGGCGGGCTGGGCTACGGGGCCAGCTAGGCGACAGGGCCGGCACGTGCGGGAGGGGAACGGGGCGGCTAGGACCTAGGGCGAAAGCGCTAGTGGGCGGGGGGGGACCTATCCTACTCATGATACCGTGTTGAAGTGAAAGAATGACTAGAACAGGGACATACAAGGGAATATAACCAAATAGGTTATACTCCCTAAGGCAGAACCTTGTATAGTCTATAAGAACATGCAATATATGTTTGACAAATATGTCTATTTTCGATACAAGTTTTCAGGTCGAAGCAAAAGGCAAAAAAAGAGGGAGTTGCGCGATTATGAACGTGTAGTGGGGGGAGCTGAGCGCGTCATATGGTGCGAGGTAGGAACGAGGGTCATACCTATCCGGTTGCGCCATCTGGCAGGGAATCGAGTCCAATTGTCCTCCTGCAGTTCGCCATCTAGTTTCGATGCGAAAACCTCGACAGGGAAACGTGAAACAAAAACGGTAATGGAAAAACACTTCAATTTTTCCTTATACATTTCAAAAGCCACGTATCTTTTAATAATTTACTCGATTATATGCAACACCCCTAAATTGCTCCTAAAACGATATAAGACCACGTAGTGCTACATCCGGGCAAATACGGTATATGTTTTTTTTTTCTCGAACTGTACAAGTATTATCCGAACGTCAGTCCCTTTCCAAATTTGGTTTCGGTCAAGTCGGTGCTGACGCGTCTAGCTGAGACGTGTTGGCTTCAGATAAAGATGTAAGTCGCCGACACAGGCAGGCTTCGCTGTAGCAAAATTCACTTAGTCAACAAATCAGCACGCGCCAAGGCCCGATGCTTTCGTCGCGCTGGAGCATGAGTTGTTTGAACCGAAAGGATCTCTCATATTCAAGGTTGTGTCTCCTTCGTGAGCTCCCATTTCGTCCAATCTCCCCTGATGTCCTCTCATCCCTCGTTGCCTTGTCTCACGCCCGTATTGACGTAGCTTCGTAATTTTTTTCCGCGGCATTTATTCTGATGCGCCACACGAATTTACACCACCACACCGCCGCATCCTTCCTTCGCTGCCTTACACCCAATTATGCTTTTCGTCCCCCTCTTTCTGTTGTGTGTGTTGAAGTAGCTAGGTAGGTAGAGAAGCCATGGAAGTGGCATGAAGGTTTAGGCTAGGAGAAAATGTCGAGTGACAAGAGAGAATGAGATTAGAAGAGAGAGGGATGCAAGGAGGGAGTTGTACCCTCTACAGTAGGTTCCATTAACACTACCAAGCCTATAAATAATTATATAGATATAATATATCATTTAACAATGTGTACCTATGCTGCAGAAAAATGCAATCCCAACGTGAACGCTCGCTTCAGCAACGTGATGTGTCATGGCGGTTGGCTTTATTCCGTGCCCCGCTTTTCGGCGCAACACTTCCGCACACTCCCGTCGACGCTAATTTACCTAGTATATGATCAGCTTCGTGATTATGTTTCTTGCCAATTTACCCGCGCCGGAAAATTTATGCGCATGTCATAACGCTAACACGGTCCTTTGCAGCAACGGAACGACCAGCATATTTTAACGATACGTTGGATTTCCTTACGGGCCTCACTCTTAATTATGGAAGTCCTTATTGTTGAACATATATGTATATATTACTATAGGCTAGATAGGTGGGTACTCATAGAGAGTACAACCCCTTAGAGAAAACCATCATGTATCTGTGAGAGCAGGACAGGTTTCCTAGGAGAAAAAACTATTTCTATATTTTCTATGACACTATTGATTACCTAGAATACTTCTTTTAATCACTCGGATTATTTTATCCAAAGTGGTTATTTGGATTATTCTTGGTTATCAAAAGTGTATGTGTTATCTAGATTAACTGTTGCATGCACCGAGTGTTCACCGTATTTCGGCGACTCCAGTAGTGCTTCTGGAACAGTTGCTTCTAGAGGGAAATGGTTCCTTTCTGGAACATTTACGTTTTAGCTAGACTCGCGCCTCGCTCGGAGTTTAGCCTATAAATTGTGTTGTTCCTTGTGATTGTAATTCAATTATTCACTCTATAGTTACATTCTCTCTCGCACTATGCATAGCGCATTCGATTATGTAACACTTGATCATCGGAGCCTAAACCACTTTTAGCAAAGCGGGCTTCGAAAACCGCACGGGAGAGCTAGTTCAAGCCGAGGCCGACAAGTAAGTACGGAATCTGCTTTTTGCAACTAATCCCTCATGTAATTTTTCGATGCCGACCCGGGTGCAGGAAGCAGAACAAAATGCGCTTTTAGAGGAGATCACACAGTTACGTGGCAAACTTGCTCAAGTGCGCCAAGCAGCAGCGACGACATCGCAACAGTCGTCAACGAGCCAACCGGAGGCTCCTCGTTTTTGCGCACCTGAACCATTCGACCCCAACGACAGATCGTGTGACATTCGTCGATGGATCGAAGCCATCGAAATATATTTCGTGGCGATAGAATGGTCAACGACGACTCACGACAACAAAATGGTCCAGTTCGCAACGTCGCTTATGCTCGGCCCAGCTCTTGAATGGATCTTCAACAACCGACAACATCTACAATGCGAAGCCCCGTGGAAGCAGTTTCGTGATGGACTACTTACCGTTTCCAGCCCGTAAAATCGACATACATCGCGCGGGAAAATATTCATCGGCACCGACAATTTTCGAGTATGGCGCGGTACACGCTGCAGATGGAGCAGTATTACGCGCGAATACACGAGTTTACGGATGGCGAAAAAAAACCAATCGTACCTGGCGAGACTGAAACCAGACGTGCGACGACAAGTGGCGACATCGAATTACAGTAATTACCACGACCTGGTCTTTGCCGCCGAACGAATCGACATGTTCCAAAGTCACGACACACGACGCTCGGGAGAGCGTGGCCCTCAAAACCACAACAGACACGTGCACTTGGCTTTTCCCACGACGGCCGACCCTATCGAGATCGACCATTTCAGCACACGTTCACGTTACGAAAGAAACAAGCGATGCGATTTCTGTAGTGCGACCACAATCATCCACTCACCCATTCACCCCTGCACCCATTCACCCATTCACTCATTCATGCATATACCCACTTACCCATCCACTCATTCACCCATTCAACCATTCAACCATTCACCCATTCACCCATTCACCCATTCACCCATTCACCCATTCACCCATTCACCTACTCATCCATTCACCCATTCACACATTCACCCATTCACCCATTCACCCATTCACCGAATAACCCATTCACCCACTCACCCATTCACCCACTGACCCATTCACCCTCTGACCCATTCACCCATTCACCCAATCACAAACTCACTCAATCACCCATTCACCCACTCTCCCATTCACCCATCTTCCCGGTCCACTGCCCGGTTCACTCTCCGGTCCTTTCCCCTCGGACCACTTCCTGGTCCACTTCCCGTCCACTTCCCAGTCTACTTCCCCGCGCACTGCCGGTCCACTGCCCAGTAAATTTCCCAGTCCACTTCCCGGTCCACTGCCCAGTTAATTTGCCAGTCCACTTCCCGTTCAACTGCCCGGTTAGCTTCCCGGTCCACTTCACGGTCCACTTCCCGGTCCACTGCCCGGTTAACTTCCCGGTCCACTTCCCGGTCCACTTCCCGGCCCACTTCCCAGTCCACATCTCAGTCCACTGCCCGGTCCACTTCCCCGTCCACTTCTCGGTCCACTTCCCGGTGTACTTCCTGGGCCGCTTCCCAGTCCACTTCCCGGTCCACTGCCGGGTCCACTTCCCGGTCCACTTCCCGGTCCACTTCCCGGTCCACTTCCCTGACCACTTCCTGGTCCACTTCCCGGTCCACTTTCCGGTTCACTTCCTGGTCTAGTTCCCCGTCCATTGCCCGGTCCCTTTCCCAGTCCACTTTCGTATCCACTTCCTAGTCCACTGCCCGGTCCACTGCCCAGTCCACTGTCCGTTCCACTTCCCGTTCCACTGCCCGGTCCACTGCCCGTTCCACCTCCCGGTCCATTTCCTGGTCCAATTCCCAGACCCCTTCCCTTTCCACTTCCCGGTCCACTGCCCGGTCCACTGCCCGGTCCACTTCCTGGTCCACATCCCGGTCCGCTTCCCGGTCCACTTCCCGGTTAACTTCCCGGTCCATTTCCCGGTCCACTTCCTGGTCCACGGCCCGGTCTACTACCTGGTCCACTTCCCGGTCCGCTTCCCGCTCCACTGCGCAGTCCACTTCCCGAACCACTTCCCGCCTAATTCCCGGTCCACCTCCCGGTCCACTTCCCGATCCACTTCCCGATCCACTGCCCGTTCCACTTCCCGGTCCACTTCATGGTCCACTTCCCAGTCCACTGCCTGGTCCACTTCCCGGTCCGTTTCCCCAGGTCAGCTTCCCGGTCCACTCCCTAGTCCACTTTCTGGTCCACTTCCCGGTCTACTTCCCGGTGCACTGCCTGGTCCACTGCCCAGTTAATTTGCCGGTCCACTTCCTGTTCAACTGCCCCGTTAGCTTCCCGGTCCACTTCACGGTCCACTGCCCGGTCCACTTCCGGTCCACTTCCCGGTCCACTTCCCGGTCCACTGCCCGGTTAACTTCCTGGTCCACTTCCCGGTCCACTTCCCGGCCCACTTCCCAGTCCACATCTCAGTCCACTGCCCGGTCCACTTCCCCGACCACTTCTCGGTCCACTTCCCGGTGTACTTCCTGGGCCGCTTCCCAGTCCACTTCCCAGTCCACTGCCGGGTCCACTTCCCGGTCCACTTCCCGATCCACTTCCCGGTCCACTTTCCGGTTCACTTCCTGGTCTACTTCCCCGTCCACTGCCCGGTCCCTTTCCCGGTCCACTTCCCTATCCACTTCCCAGTCCACTGCCCGGTCCACTGTCCCTTCCACTTCCCGTTCCACTGCCCGGTCCACTGCCCGTTCCACCTCCCGGTCCATTTCCTGGTCCAATTCCCAGACCCCTTCCCTTTCCACTTCCCGGTCCACTGCCCGGTCCACTGCCCGGTCCACTTCCTGGTCCACATCCCAGTCTGCTTCCCCGTCGACTTCCCGGTTAACTTCCCGGTCCATTTCCCGGTCCACTTCCTGGTCCACGGCCCGATCTACTGCCTGGTCCACTTCCCGGTCCGCTTCCCGCTCCACTGCGCAGTCCACTTCCCGAACCACTTCCCGCCTAATTCCCGGTCCACCTCCCGGTCCACTTCCCGATCCACTTCCCGATCCACTGCCCGTTCCACTTCCCGGTCCACTTCATGGTCCAGTTCCCAGTCCACTGCATGGTCCACTTCCCGGTCCGTTTCCCCTGGTCAGCTTCCCGGTCCACTTCCTAGTCCACTTCCTGGTCCACTTCCCGGTCTACTTCTCGGTGCACTGCCTGGTCCACTGCCCAGTTAATTTGCCGGTCCACTTCCCGTTCAACTGCCCCGTTAGCTTCCCGGTCCACTTCACGGTCCACTGCCCGGTCCGCTTCCGGTCCACTTCCCGGTCCACTTCCCGGTCCACTGCCCGGTTAACTTCCCGGTTCACTTCCCAGTCCACTTCCCGGCCCACTTCCCAGTCCACTTCTCAGTCCACTGCCCAGTCCACTTCCCCGTCCACTTCTCGGTCCACTTCCCGGTGTACTTGCTGGGTCGCTTCCCAGTCCACTTCCCGGTCCACTGGCGGGTCCACTTCCCGGTCCACTTCCCGGTCCACTTCCCTGACCACTTCCCGGTCCACTTCCCGGTCCACTTTCCGGTTCACTTCCTGGTCTACTTCCCCGTCCACTGCCCGGTCCCTTTCCCGGTCCACTTCCCTATCCACTTCCCCGTCCACTGCCCGGTCCACTGTCCGTTCCACTTCCCGTTCCACTGCCCGGTCCACTGCCCATTCCACCTCCCGGTCCATTTCCTGGTCCAATTCCCAGACCCCTTCCCTTTCCACTTCCCGGTCCACTGCCCGGTCCACTGCCCGGTCCACTTCCTGGTCCACATCCCAGTCCGCTTCCCGGTCCACTTCCCGGTTCTCCACTGCGCAGTCCACTTCCCGAACCACTTCCCGCCTAATTCCCGGTCCACCTCCCGGTCCACTTCCCGATCCACTTCCCGATCCACTGCCCGTTCCACTTCCCGGTCCACTTCATGGTCCAGTTCCCAGTCCACTTCCCAGTCCACTTCCCGGTCCACTTCCCGGTCCGTTTCCCCAGGTCAGCTTCCCGGTCCACTTCCTAGTCCACTTCCTGGTCCACTTCCCGGTCTACTTCCCGGTGCACTGCCTGGTCCACTGCCCAGTTAATTTGCCGGTCCACTTCCCGTTCAACTGCCCCGTTAGCTTCCCGGTCCACTTCATGGTCCACTGCCCGGTCCGCTTCCGGTCCACTTCCCGGTCCACTTCCCGGTCCACTGCCCGGTCCACCGCCCGATCCACTTCCCGGTCCACTTCCCAGTCCACTTCCTGGTCTACTTCCCGGTGCACTGCCCAGTCCACTGCCCGGTTAACTTCCCGATCCAATTGCGAGTCCACTTCCTGGTTTCCTTCCCGGTCCACTTTCCGGTCCGCCTCCCGCTCCACTGCCCGGTCAAAATCCCGTTCCACTTCCCCGTCCACTTCACGGTCCACTTACCGGTCCACTTCCCGGTCCTTTTCACCCGGTCCACTTCCTGGTCCAGTTCCCGGTCTACTTCCCAGTGCACTGCCTGGTCCACTGCCCGGTTAATTTTCCAGTCCACTTCCCAGTCCACTGCCCGGTCCACTTCCCGGTCAACTGCCTGGTCTAATTCCCGGTCCACTTCTCGGTCCACTTCCCAGTCCACTTCCCGATCCACTTCCTGGTCCACTTCCCGGTCCACTTCCCGGTCCGCTTCCCGCTCCATTGCCCGGTCCACTTCCCGATCCACTTCTCGCGTAACTTCCTGGTCAATCTCCCGGTCCACTTCCCCAGTCCACTTCCCGGTCCACTGCCCGATCCACTGCCCGGTCCACTTCTCGGTCTGCTTCCCGCTCCACTGCCTGGTCCATTTCCCGGTCCACTTCCTGGTCCACTTCCCGGTCCACTTCCCGGTCCACTGCCGGGTCCACTTCCCGCTCCACTTCCCGGTCCACTTCCTGGTCCACTGCATGCTCCACTTCCTGGTCCACTTCCCGGTCCACTTCCCGGTCTACCCTGGCCAACTCCCCAGCCCACTGCCCGGTCCACTGCCCGATCCAATTAAGATCAAATTCCTGGTCCACTTCCCAGTCCTTTTTCTGATCTACTTCCCGGTGCACTGCCCGATCCAATGCCCGGTCCACTGCCCTGTCCAGTTCCCGGTCCACTTCCCGGTCCACTTCCCGGCCCACTTCCCGGTCAACTTCTCGGTCCCCTTCTCGGTCCACTTCTCGGTCCACTTCCCGGTCCACTGCCTGGTCCACTGCCCGGTCCACTTCCCGGCCCACTTCCAGGACCACTTTTCTATCCACTTCCCGGTGCACGTCCCGGTCCACTGCCTTGTCCACAACCCGGTCCACTTCCCGGTCCACTGCCCGGTCCACTGCCCAGTCAACTTCCCGGTGCACTTCCTGGTCCACATCTCGGTCCCCTTCCCGGTCCACTTCCCAGTCCACTTCCCGGTCCACTGCCCAGTCCACTTCCCGGTCCACTTCCCCGTCAAAATCCCGGTCAACTCCCCGGTCCACTGCCTAGTCCACTGCCCGGTTCACTTCCCGGTCCACTTCCATTTCCACTTTTCGGTTCACTTCCCGGTGCACGTCCCCGTCCACTGCCTGGTCCACTACCTGGTCCACATCCTGGTCCACTTCCTGGTCCACTTCCCGGTCCACTTCCCGATCCACTGCCCGGTCCAGTGCCGGGTCCACTTCCCGGTCCACTTCCCGGTCCACTTCCTGGTCCACTGCATGCTCCACTTCCTGGTCCACTTCCCGGTCCACTTCCCGGTCTACCCTGGTCCACTCCCCAGCCCACTTTCCGGTCCACTGCCCAGTCCAATTAAGATCAAATTCCTGGTCCACTTCCCGGTCCACTTCCTGATCTACTTCCTGGTGCACTGCCCGGTCCACTGCCCGGTCCACTGCCCTGTCCGCTTCCCGGTCCACTTCCCAGTCCACTTCCCAGTCCACTTCTCGGTCCCCTTCTCGGTCCACTTCCCGGTCCACTTCCCGGTCCACTTCCCATTGAACATCCCGGTCAACATCCCAGTCCACTTCCCGGTCCACTGCCTGGTCCACTGCCCTGTCCACTTCCCGGTCCACTTCCAGGACCACTTTGCGGTCCTTTTCCTGGTGCAAGTCCCGGTCCACTGCCTTGTCCACTACCTGGTCCACTTCCCAGTCAAGTTCCTGGTTCACTTCCCTGTCCACTTCCCGGTCCACTGCCCAGCCCACTGCCCGGTCCGCTGATCCGGTCCACTTCCCGGTCCACTTCCTGGTTTACTTCCCGGTCCACGTCCCGGTCTGCCCTGGTCCACTGCCCGGTCCACTGCCCGGTTAACTTCCGGTCCCATTCCCGGTCCACTTCTCGGTCCACATCCCGGTCCACTGCCCGGTCCACTTCCCGGTAAACAGCCCGGTCCACATCCCGGTCCACTTCCTGGTACACTTCCCGGTCCACTGATTGGTCCACTTACCGGTCCACTTCCCAGTCCACTGCCTGGTCCACTGCCCGGTCCACTGCCTGGTCCACTGCCCGGTCCACTTCCCAGTCCACTTCCCGGTCTACTTCCCGATGCACTGCCTGGTCCACTGCCCGGTTAACTTCCCGGTCCACATCCCGGTCCACATCTCGGTCCCCTTCCCGGTCCACTTCCCGGTGCACTGCCCGATTCCACTACCCAGTCCACTTCCCGGTCCACTTCCCAGTCCACTTCCCGGTCCACTTCTTGGTCCACTTCCTGGTCCACTTCCTGGTCCAGTTCCCGGTCTACTTCCCGGTCCAAAGCCAACCTAACTTCTTGGTCCACTTCCTGGTCCACTTCCCGATTCACTTCCCGGTCCACTTCCCGGTCCACTTCCCGGTCAACTCCCCGGTCTACTTCCTGGTCCACTTCCAGGTCCACTTCCTGGACTACTTTCTGGTGCGCTGCCCAGTCCACTGCCCGGTTAACTTCCCGGTCCTTTTCCCGGTCCACTTCCCAGTCAGCTGCCCGGTCCACTGCCCGGTCCACTGCCCGGTCCACGACCCCATCAGCTTCCCGGTCCACTTCCCAGTCCACTTCCCCATCCACTTCCAGGTGCACTTCCCGGTCCACTTGCAGGTCCACTTCCCAGTCCACTTCCCGGTCCACTTCCCGGTCCACTTCCCAGTTCACTTCCTGGTTCACTGCCCGGTCCACTACCCGGTCCACTTCCCGGTCCACTTCCCGGTCCACTTCCCGGTCTACTTCCTGGTGCACTGCCTGGTCCACTGCCTGGGTTAACTTCCCGATCCATTTCCCGGTCCACTTCCCAGTCCACTGCCCCGTCCACTTTCCGGTCCACTTCCCGGTCCAAATCCCGGTCAACTTCCCAGTGTACTTCCCCGTCCAATTCCCGGTGCACTGCCCGATTCCACTTCCCAGTCCACTTACCGGTCCACTTCCCATTCCACTTCCCGGTCCACTTTCCGGTCCAGTTCCTGGTGCACTTCCCGGTCCACTTCCCGGTCCACTGCCCGGTCCACTGCCTGGTCCACAGCACGGTCCACTTCTCGGTCCACTTCCCGGTCCACTGCCCGGTCCACTTCCCAGTCCACTTCCTGGTGCATTTTCTGGTCCACTGCCCGGTCCACTTCCCGGTCCACTTCCCGGTCTACTTCCTGGTGCACTGCCTGGTCCACTGCCTGGGTTAACTTCCCGATCCACTTCCCGGTCCACTTCCCAGTCCACTGCCCCGTCCACTTTCCGGTCCACTTCCCGGTCCAAATCCCGGTCAACTTCCCGGTGTACTTCCCCGTCCACTTCCCGGTGCACTGCCCGATTCCACTTCCCAGTCCACTTCCCGGTCCACTTCCCATTCCACTTCCCGGTCCACTTTCCGGTCCAGTTCCTGGTGCACTTCCCGGTCCACTTCCCGGTCCACTGCCCGGTCCACTGCCTGGTCCACAGCACGGTCCACTTCTCGGTCCACTTCCCGGTCCACTGCCCGGTCCACTTCCCAGTCCACTTCCTGGTGCATTTTCTGGTCCACTGCCCAGTCCACTGCCAAGTCAACTTCCCGATCCACTTCCTGGTCTACTTCACAGTCCACTGCCCGGTTAACTTCTTCGTCCACTTCCCGGTCCACTGCCCTGTCCACTGCCCGGTCCACTGCCCGGTCCACAGCTCTGTTAACTTCCCGGTTTTCTTCCCGGTCCACTTCCCGGTCCACTTCCCAATCCACATCCCAATCCACTTCCGGGTCCTTTAACCCCGGTCCACTTCCCGGACCACTTCCCGGTCCACTTCCCAGACTACTTCCCGGTGCACTGCCCGGTCCACTGCCCGGTTAACTTCCCGGTCCACTTCCCGGTCTAATTCCAGTCCACTTCGCGGTCCACTTCCTGGTCCACTTCCCGGTCCCCTGCCCGGTCCACTGCCCGGTCCACTGCCCGGCCCACTGCTCGGTTAATTTCCCGGTCCACTGCCCGGTCCACTGCCAACTCCACTGCCCGCTCCATTTCCCGGTCCACTTCCCGGTCCACTTCCCGGTCCACTTCCTGGTCCACTTCCCAGTCCGCTTCCTGGTCCACTTCCCGGTCCACTTCCTGGTCCACATCCTGGTCCACTTCCCGGTCCAGTGAATGGGTGAATGGGTGAATGGGTGAATGCGTGAGTGGGTGAGTGGGTGAGTGGATGAGTGGGTGAATGGGTGAATGGGTGAATGGGTGAATGGGTGAATGGGTGAGTGGGTGAATGGGTAAGTTAGTGAGTGGATGAATGGGTGAATGGGTGAGTGGGTGAGTGTGTGAGTGTGTGAATGGGTGAGGGGTTGAATATGTCAGTGGGTGAATGGGTGAATGGGTGAATGGGTGAATGGGTGAATGGGTGATTGGGTGAATGGGTGAACGGGTGAACGGGTGAATGCGTGAGTGGGTGAGTGGGTGAGTGGTTGAATGGGTGATTGGGTGAGTGCGTGAATGGGTGAGTGGGTGAATGGGTTAGTCGGTGAGTCAGTGAGTGGGTGTATGGGTGAATGGGTGAATGGGTTAATGGGTTAATGGGTCAGTGGGTGACTGGGTAAGTGGGTGAGTGTGTGAGTGGGTGAATGGGTGAATGGGTGATTGGGTGAATGGGTGATTGGGTGAGTGCGTAAATGGGTGAGTGGGTGAATGGGTGAGTGGGTGAGTGGGTGAGTGGGTGTATGGGTGAATGTGTGAATGGGTGAATGGGTGAGTGGGTTAATGGGTTAATGGGTGAATGGGTGAATGGGTGAATGGGTGAATGGGTGAATGGGTGAATGGGTGAATGGGTGAATGGGCGAATGGGTGAATGGGTAAATGCGTTTATAGGTTAATGCGTGAAAGGGTGACTGGGTGAATGGGTGAGTGGGTGAGTGGGTGAGTGGGTGAATGGGTGAGGGGTTGAAAGGGTGAATGGGTGAGTGGGTGAATGGGTGAGTGGGTGAGTGCTTGAGTGGGTGGATGGGTGAATGGGTGAATGGGTGAGTGGGTGAATGGGTGGATAGGTGAATGGGTGAATGGGTGATTGGGTGAGTGCGTGAATGGGTGAGTGGGTGGATGGGTGAGTGGGTGAGTGGGTGAGTGGGTGAGTGGGTGTATGGGTGAATGGGTGAATGGGTGAATGGATTAATGGGTTAATGGGTAAGTGGGTGAGTGTGTGAGTGGGTGAATGGGTGAATGGATTAATGGGTTAATGGGTTAATGGGTCAGTGGGTGAATGGGTAAGTGGGTGAGTGTGTGAGTGGGTGAAAGGGTGAATGGGTGATTGGGTGAATGGGTGAATGAGTGAATGGGTGAATGGGTGAATGGGTGAATGGGTGAATGGGTGAATGGGTGAATGGGTGAATGGGTGAATGGGTGAATGGGTGAATGGGTGAATGGGTGAATGGGTGAATGGGTGAACGGGTGAACGGGTGAATGGGTGAATGGGTGAATGGGTGAATGGGTGAATGGGTGAATGGGTGAATGGGTGAATGCGTGAATGCGTGAATGCGTGAATTGGTGAATGGGTGAATGCGTTTATAGGTCAATGGGTGAAAGGGTGAGTGGGTGAATGGGTGAGTGGGTGAGTGGGTGAGTGCGTGAATGGGTGAGGGGTTGAAAAGGTGAATGGGTGAGTGGGTGAATGGGTGAATTGGTCGGTGGGTGAATGGGTGAGTGGGAGAGTGCGTGAGTGGGTGGATGGGTGAATGGGTGAATGGGTGAATGGGTGAATGGGTGAATGGGTGAATGGGTGAATGGGTGGATAGGTGAATGGGTGAATGGGTGATTGGGTGAGTGCGTGAATGGGTGAGTGGGTGAATGGGTGGGTGAGTGAGTGGGTGTATGGGTGTATGGGTGAATGGGTGACTGGGTGAATAGGTTAATGGGTTAATGGGTCAATGGATCAGTGGGTGAATGGGTCAGTGGGTGAGTGTGTGAATGGGTGAATGGGTGAATGCGTTTATAGTTTAATGGGTGAAAGGGTGAGAGGTGAATGGGTGAGGGGTTGAAAGGGTGAATGGGTGAGTGGGTGAATGGGTGAATGGGTCGGTGGGTGAATGGGTGAGTGGGTGAGTGCGTGAGTGGGTGGATGGGTGAATGGGTGAATGGGTGAATGGGTGAATGGGTGAGTGGGTGAATGGGTGGATAGGTGAATGGGTGAATGGGTGATTGGGTGAGTGGGTGAGTGGGTGAGTGGGTGAATGGGTGAGTGGGTGAATGGGTGAGTGGGTGAGTGGGTGAGTGGGTGTATGGGTGAATGGGTGAATGGATGAATGGGTTAATGGGTCAGTGGGTGAATGGTTAAGTGAGTGAGTGTGTGAGTGGGAGAAAGGGTGAATGGGTGATTGGGTGAATGGGTGAATGAGTGAATGGGTGAATGGGTGAATGGGAGAATGGGTGAATGGGTGAATGGGTGACTGGGTGAATGGGTGAATGGGTGAATGGGTGAATGGGTGAATGGGTGAACGGGTGAACGGGTGAATGGGTGAATGGGTGAATGGGTGAATGGGTGAATGGGTGAATGCGTGAATTGGGTGAATGGGTGAATGCGTTTATAGGTTAATGGGTGAAAGGGTGAGTGGGTGAATGGGTGAGTGGGTGAGTGGGTGAGTGGGTGAGTGGGTGAATGGGTGAGGGGTTGAAAAGGTGAATGGGTGAGTGGGTGAATGGGTGAATTGGTCGGTGGGTGAATGGGTGAGTGGGAGAGTGCGTGAGTGGGTGGATGGGTGAATGGGTGAATGGGTGAATGGGTGAATGGGTGAAAGGGTGGATAGGTGAATGGGTGAATGGGTGATTGGGTGAGTGCGTGAATGGGTGAGTGGGTGAATGGGTGGGTGAGTGAGTGGGTGTATGGGTGTATGGGTGAATGGGTGACTGGGTGAATGGGTTAATGGGGAAATGGGTCAATGGATCAGTGGGTGAATGGGTCAGTGGGTGAGTGTGTGAGTGGGTGAATGGGTGAATGGGTGAATGCGTTTATAGTTTAATGGGTGAAAGGGTGAGAGGTGAATGGGTGAGGGGTTGAAAGGGTGAATGGGTGAGTGGGTGAATGGGTGAATGGGTCGATGGGTGAATGGGTGAGTGGGTGAGTGCGTGAGTGGGTGGATGGGTGAATGGGTGAATGGGTGAATGGGTGAATGGGTGAGTGGGTGAATGGGTGGATAGGTGAATGGGTGAATGGGTGATTGGGTGAGTGCGTGAATGGGTGAGTGGGTGAATGGGTGAGTGGGTGAGTGGGTGAGTGGGTGAGTGGGTGTATGGGTGAATGGGTGAATGGATGAATGGGTTAATGGGTCAGTGGGTGAATGGTTAAGTGAGTGAGTGTGTGAGTGGGAGAAAGGGTGAATGGGTGATTGGGTGAATGGGTGAATGAGTGAATGGGTGAATGGGTGAATGCGTTTATAGGTTAATGGGTGAAAGGGTGAGTGGGTGAATGGGTGAGTGGGTGAATGGGTGAATGGGTCAGTGGGTGAATGGGTGAATGGGTCGGTGGGTGAATGGGTGAGTGGGTGAGTGCGTGAGTGGGTGGATGGGTGAATGGGTGAATGGGTGAATGGGTGAATGGGTGAGTGGGTGAATGGGTGGATAGGTGAATGGGTGAATGGGTGATTGGGTGAGTGCGTGAATGGGTGAGTGGGTGAATGGGTGAGTGGGTGAGTGGGTGAGTGGGTGTATGGGTGAATGGGTGAATGGATGAATGGGTTAATGGGTCAGTGGGTGAATGGTAAAGTGAGTGAGTGTGTGAGTGGGAGAAAGGGTGAATGGGTGATTGGGTGAATGGGTGAATGAGTGAATGGGTGAATGGGTAAATGCGTTTATAGGTTAATGGGTGAAAGGGTGAGTGGGTGAATGGGTGAGTGGGTGAATGGGTGAATAGGTCAGTGGGTGAATGGGTGAATGGGTCGGTGGGTGAATGGGTGAGTGGGTGAGTGCGTGAGTGGGTGGATGGGTGAATGGGTGAATGGGTGAATGGGTGAATGGGTGAGTGGGTGAATGGTGAATGGGGGAAAGGGTGAATGGGTGAGTGGGTGAATAGGTGAATGGGTGAATGGGAAAATAGTGTTAGAATAACGCAATGATTAGAAGGAAGAGGGAACAACGGAGATAAAGGGTTTGATTTTTACTCTCTAAGAACACACCTATTCTATCCTATAACTTCTACAGGCAAATGTATGTATAAGTTGACACACCCCCTAGGCTAGATAAGGGGTAGTGCTGAGCAAGAAGCACATAGTTCAGGGTGGCTGTACTAGTCCAACCTCTTAGACAAGGGTCCGAAGACCAGTCAGCAAGAGTACAAACAAGACAAGAGCAAATCAGGGCGGCACTACTAGTCTGGCCACTGGAAGAGAAGCCATAGGGCAAGTCTGAAAGGTATATATATAGAGGAGTACACAATCAAGATCCTAGCAAGTGAGAGTCTACAGGAACTAGACCAAGCTGCAAACAGTGCCGCTGATGATCTTTAGGCGCAAGCGCCTTAGTAAAGATATCAGTTGTGTTGGCACCGGAGGCTAAGTGTACTACGCGGGCCTGGCGGCACTGCTGTAGCTCGCGCAGGAGGAAGTACCGCAGTTGGATGTGCTTCGCTCTGCCCTTCAGTCGAGGCTCTTGACATAGGAGGATCATGGCCCAATTGTCAGCATACAAGACCGGGCCAGAACTAGGCCGCTCACCTAAGTCTGTGAACAAAAACGTCAGCCAGCGGAGCTCCTGTGCCGCCATGGCACCGGTGTAGATCTCAGCCTCACAGCTAGACTGGGCAACAGACGAGGTGTGAGGGGACCTCCACGCGATGGCACCCGAACAAAGGCTAAAGCTGTAGCCTTGGGAGGACCTGAGGTTCTCAGCGTCGTCTGTCGAAGAAGCCTCTGTGTGCCCTATAAGGACCACTGGTTTGCATCCTCCTAGCAGTAACCACATGCCCCATGTACTTGCAAGATAACGCAAAACCCTCTTAGCGGCCGACCAGTGTTGTTGTCGGTGTCTACATGTGGCCACAAAGCAAGCCAGGATGCTGAGAGGGTATGCAAGATCTGGACGAGTGCAAGTCATCTGGTTCATAAGGCAACACACCAGCTCTGCGTAAGGACCACTAGGCTCTACTGACTCCTCAGGAACTGGAGCTGAGTGCCTGGGATCTACTGGCAGAGGAATGGGCAGTGCGGAGGAGAACTAAAGGCTAAACCTCTGAAGGACTTGGCACTCCAAGTGTGACTGTGTAAGGGTGATGGTGCACGCTGCTCTGTCCCTGGAGATCTGCAGGCCAAGGTAGCGGCACAGCTCTCCTAGGTCAGTGCAGGTGTGTCTCCTCAGCAGCTCGGCCTTCACGGAGGCCAGCACGTCTCTGTCTGCAGTAGCGAAGATCAGGTCGTCTACGTAGACAATGATGTAGAACGGAGTCTGGCCAGCACGAACGAAGAGCGAGGGGTCTGCAGAGGACGGAAAGAGCTGCAGGTCAGCTAGCGTAGCACACGGCGTGTTGTGCCACCCACGGGGCGCCTGTCGCAGGCCGTAGACTGGTCGTTGAAGGAGCCACTGGGTCCCAGGAGGGAAGGTACCAGTAAAGCCCTTAGGACTGCGCAGGTAGACCTGCTTGTGTAGGATGCCCTGAAGAAACGCAGTGGAGAAGTCAAGGGAGTGTAACTCGTAGTCACGTTGT
Source organism: Closterium sp. NIES-67 (assembly GCA_027943415.1). Classification (NCBI taxonomy): domain Eukaryota; kingdom Viridiplantae; phylum Streptophyta; class Zygnematophyceae; order Desmidiales; family Closteriaceae; genus Closterium; species Closterium sp. NIES-67. The sequence goes on along the minus strand of BQMB01001176.1, from coordinate 8,724 downwards.
GCTGCTACTTGTAGCAGCGCCCAAAGAGTAGTCATCTTCGGGGTCGGGGCGAAGGTGTGAAAGAAGTCCACCCCCTCACGCTGACTGAAGCCTCTAGCCACGTAGTGCGCCTTGAACACAGGCGGCTCTCTAGCGGAGCGCTTCACCTTGAAGAGCCACCGGCCATTGACTACGTTCACCCCAGGTGGGGGAACTGCATCAACGTAGGTGCCGGTGGATCTCCAAGATGCCATCTCCTGCTCCATGGCAGCTATCCACTAAGAGGCCCAGGGTCTCGAGGTCGCCTCAGCGTAAGTGCGAGGGGTCGGGATTTCAAAGGTGTCAGGGTCATCCTCAGGGACTAGCAGCATGGAGCAGAGATGGGGAGCAGCCTCGGACAGGAAAGGAAGCTCGAACTGCCTATCCTCTAGGACGTCATTGCCAAGGGCAGATGCACCCCCAATGGACGGAGGACAGACAGGGTCAAAGACCAAACCGGTGGCATAGTCGTGGCGGCGGGTAGAGGCAAAATCAGCGATAGTAGTGACAGGAGCGCCAAGACTGGAGACACGAGCTGACGGGTCGGTAACGAGGGAGGCAAGGACCCGAGGAACGAGAGGACTAGCGGCACGAAGGAAGTCAAACAGAGGAGGCGGAGCGACAACAAGCGAGGACGGAGGAGGCGATGGGAGGAGGGGAGGACGAGACGTGTGGGAACGGAGCAACATGGGGTCAGAGCGCTGAACAGGAGAGAAAGGACGGGCACGAGAGGGACGGCAAGACCAGAAGTGGGACGGAGGCGTGGGGTCAGGAGACATAGGAGGAGACACAGGAGGAGAACGAGGGGGTAAACGAGATGGAGGTGGGTCCGGCAGCGGAAAATCAAGGCCGTAGACAGGCGGGGGAGGCGGCTGTAGGGGAGGTGCCAGTGGGTGGTCAGGTGAGGGAAGATCGAGGAGGCGAAGGGTGGACACCGGCGGCGACTGCTGCTGCAGCTGGTGCTCCAAGCCGACACCAAACCCTCCAGCTGCACAACGGCTGCCTCCAAGACTCTCCACACCGACACCCTCATGACGAGAACCCCCTCCAACACCGATGCCAACCCCAGGACTACCACCCCAGGACCAGCACCCCCAGAACGAGAACCCTCCCGAGCACTGGTGCCACCCTCAGGACCGCCGGGACAAGCCACGACAGTAACCCCAAGACGAGTACCCTGCTCAACACCCGCACACCCAGAGCTGGCGGACCCCTGCAGCCGCAGCGAATGTGGCTGTTGCTGCGGCTGCGACGGCGACGACGGCTGCGACAGCTGCTGCTGCGGTGGCAGCATAGGAGGAGACACCGAGGCGGAGACAGGCGACGAGAACGATGCCGCGGGGCTACCAGAGTCAGCCGACTCCTCGACCAGGACAACCGACGGGAGGGGAGTGACATGAGACACACCAGACGGGGCGAGATGGGGAGAGAGAGGAGCAGGGGCTACCGGGGGAGTGGGAACCAGAAACAAGGGCGGGGAAACTGGGAGACCGCGGTGGGGAAAGCGGTGGTAATTGAGACAGACTCATCAAAAGTGACGTCACGCGAGTGAAAGAAGTGGTGGGACGGCGGGTGGTAAAAGTGCCAGTGAGACGCGTCGACGGGGAAGCCAAGGATTACACCGGGGACAGTGCGGGTAGTGAGCTTGTCCGTGCCAGAGGCACGAATATGAGCAAGGCAGCCCCAGACGTGGAACGCAGACGCGTCACAAGGGAACCCGGTCCAGAGAAGGGTCGGCGAAACCTGCGGCCGCTGGGATTGCGGCAAGAGGTTAAGATGTTGAGCGGCGTAGCGAATAGCGAACGGCCACATAAAATGGGGTGCACCGGCATGGATCATGGAGGTACGAGCCACCTCCATGACCAAACCGATGCATCACTCAGCAAACCCGTTCTGCTGTAGGGAGTCCGGCAGGGTGTACGACTGGGTGATGCCCTCCGCACGACAGAGTTGGCCAAGCCGACCGGAGGCGAACTCGTCGCCACGGTCGGAGTGGAGACGCAGCACAGAGAGGCCGCGGTGGAATCGCGCAGCTACGACCCACGGGATAAGAACATCTGGCACATCGACCTTCCACTCCAGGGGAAACACGGTGGTGTAGCGCGTGTAGTCGTCGACAAGCACTTGAAAGTAGCGCGCGCGACGCGGCTCAGGGACAGGGGCTGGGCCCCAGACGTCCAGGTGCAGGGTCTGGAGTGGCGCAGTTATAGGGAGAAGTAAGGAGGAGTGAGGAGCATGGCGCAGTCGACCCTCGACACAAGGCGTGCACGGCAGTGCAAGCGAGGGAGGGAGGGCAGGGAGTGACGTAGGGAGACCAAAGACAAGACCGTGATGGGACATGTGACGCGGACGCGGGAGTGCAGGGTGACCTAGGCGGTGGTGCCACAGCACTGACGGGTGAGTGAGCGACCGACACGAGCAAGCCGCAGCGACCTGGGTTGACGCAAGTACCTAAGGGGACGCCCTCACCGGGAGGAACGTAGTGTCAAGCGTAAACAGGCCAGACACAGGGTCCCGGCCGAACGTGGTCAGAGGAGCACCAGTGGCGGCCTCGGTACAGACCGCGTACCGCTCGTGACCAGGGAACGTAGTGGTGACGCCGAGGTCCTGAAGACACCCGACACCAACTAGGTTCCTGGAGAACGAGATGATGTGCAGGCCTGTAAGAGAACCCGAAGGGACCGCCGGACAGGGAAGGGTGGTGGAGCTACGGGCAACTACCAGACCTCAGGAGGGGTCAGCAAGTGCGACAGCAGCACGCGCGGCAAGAGGCGTGAGCGAAGTGTGGTCGCGGAAGAAGCAGGCAGACGCTCCAGATTCAAGCGTGAAGGAGAACGAAGCAGTAGCGTCCGCCGGCAGAGGGGCTAGCGTGGAGCCTAGGCTAAACAAGGCAGGGGGTCCTGCGCCTGACACAGCAGGGGAACCTAGACTACACATAGCGAATGCACCTATGCTAGGAAACACCGGGTATTAGGGTCCAGTCACACTAGATTCATCAGCATACATGGCATACAAAGCAGACCTAATTTGATATATGTCCATCTCAAAGACAAGCACACAACGACGCACCAGGCTGTACCAGTCGGAGGGGTCCGCTGTGGGGCCGAAGCGGAGATGGAAGATGTCGTCAAGGCGGCGATAGCAGCGTGCAGCGGTGTGACCGGGGCAGTCACAGACGGTTCCGCGGCGGGGGCCGAACTGAAGCTGGTACTGGCAGGTGACCACACTGGAGCCGCCACCCGACACCGAGCTGCGCCCCCCACCACCACCAGAACCGCCAGGCCACCACGGCGGCGGGGGCGCCCAAAGCGATGATCGCTGCTGCTTCGACGGCTGCTGCTGGTGCTGAGGCTACTGCTGCTGCTGATGAGGCTGCTGCTCTGGGGCACCAGCACCGGTCCCCTCGGCTGCACCACCGTCCCCTCCACCAGTTCTGCCACCCTCGCCACCCATGCCACCCCTCCCGCTGCCATGCCCCCACCTGGGCTCTGCGTCCCCTATCCTGGCGCGATTCCGCTGAGGCCGCCATAGCGGTCTCAGCAGCAGGGGCCGGCTCTGCAACAGCGGCAAAGGCGTCAAAGTAAGTGCACTGGGAGGGAGCACAACCCTGGAAGATAGGAACCACCGCGGTACCGCTCGACTGAGCGATAGTGCACAGGCGAGTCTCTACCGCGGTCAGGGTAGTAACAAAGTCAGTGAGGGTGAGGTCAGCAGGGTGGAGGGGGCAATGGCTAGGCAGTCTGGAAGGCGCGTTGCAAGGAACTAGAGGGTAGCGCCGAGGGGGGGAGGCTGTACATGAAGCTGAGCCTCAGTGCTAGCAGCGCGGTAGCTAGTCTCTAGTGCGCGCAAGTGAGTGGCGAGATCATCGACAGTGGGAAAAGACGTAAGGTCAGGGAAGAGCAGGGGGAGGAGGAGACAACCGGCAGAGGTGGAGGAGGGAGTAGAATAGCGTGCAATAACAACATCTAAGTACGCCTGCGCAGTCTCTAGGGCCTGGGGGCGCTCAGGTAGGGGGAGGGCGCGACTGATAGTATGCTGCGCAACTGCGTTACGCGACTCCCAAACGGAGCGAGCGAGTTCAGCAGCTGCAAAGGCCTCACGCTCAGCAGGCGTGGGGGCATCAGTGAGGGCAGTAGGCGGTTCGGGGCAGGGGATCTTATCGTCGACGTGAACGGCCAAAGACTGGCTATCCTGGCGCTGTCCCCTCAACGAGCGGCGAAGGTCGGCAAGCCACGCCTCAAAGTCGATCGCCCGACCCTCCGCGTCCAGGCGGACCACAGCGTCCGCCATCGCCACGGCTGCAGCAGCTGACCGCCACTAGGGGAGGGGGAAGAGAGGGCGGTGGAGAGCAGGGGTGGAGACGGTCGGTTGGAGAGCCAGCACAGAAGGGGGAACCAAGGCCTGCAGGTCGGGGCGGCACAGTAGCACGTCGACTCGGCAACTCGATGACGCGGCGGCTCTGCTACTCGGCGACTCGGCGGCTCAGCGGCATGACGACGCGGCGGCGCGGCTACTCGACGGCTCCGCAGGTCGGCTACGCAACGGCTCGGCGGCGCAGCGTCTCAAAGTCACGGCGCGGCGCGGCGTGACGGGACCGACGGGGCGCGACGGGGCCGGTGCGGCGTATCAGGGCCGTCGCGGCCGGACGAGGTGGCACGGCGTGACGGGCCGGCGCGGCGAGACGGGGCCGACGCGGCGTGACGAGGCTGGGCTGGCACGTCGGATTCACGTTTCCGGCTACAACTCCAACTCGATATTGTTCTAATTCGTTTGTCCGGTCACCTTGCTTCGCTGATGTCATGTACAAGTATATGAAATGTTTTTGTTCTGATTCATGATGTTATCTTCTCCCAAAAGCTACCACTTATCGTTCTTACATCATTACTACAGCTTTCAAAAAACCTTTTTAGCATATTTAGGATAGCGTATTGTAAGGTTTTGATATCAGAATTAGAGAAGTGAATAATGATAGAGTGAGAGTACACACAGATATACCCTCTAAGACGCGACCCTATACAGTCTATACAAACATGACAAATACACATGTTCGACACACCCCCTAGACTGCATAGGGGAATGTCCTAAACAAGCAGCTTAGGGCGGCACTACTAGTCCAACCTCTGAGACAAGGGTCTGAGAGACCAGTCAGAAGGAGTACAGACAAGGCAAGAACAAGAGCAGGGCGGCACTACTAGTCCAGCCACTGGAAGAGGACACAAGTCCAGTCTGAGTATAAAGGACAGTACAAAGTCAAGGTCCTAGCAAGTGAGAGGCTACAGGAACTAGACCAAGCTGTACACAGTGCCGCTGATGATCTTTAGGCGCAAGCGCCTTCGTAAAGATATCAGCCGTGTTGGCACCTGAGGCCAAGTGTACTACGCGAGCCTGACGTCGCTGCTGTAGCTCGCGCAGGAGGAAGTACCGCAGCTGAATGTGCTTTGCTCTGCCCTCGAGTCGAGGCTCCTGACACAGGAGGATCATGGCCCTGTTGTCAGCAAACAGGACCGGGGCAGAGCTAGGCCGCTCACCTAAGTCAGTGAGCAAGAAGGTCAACCAGCGGAGCTCCTGTGCCGCCATGGCACCAGCGTAGATCTCAGCCTCACAGCTGGACTGCGCAACAGACGAGGAGCGGGTAGCTCTCCACGAGACGGCACCTGAGCTAAGGCTGAAGCAGTAGCCCTAGGTAGACCTGAGTGTCTCAGCGTCATCTGCCCACGAAGCGTCTGTGTGTCCAGTAAGGACCACTGGCCTGCGTCCTCCTAGCACTAACCCCATGCCCGATGTACTAGCAAGATAACGCAGAACCCTCTTAGCGGCAGACCAGTGCTGCGGTCGGTGTCTGCCTGTGGCCACAAAGCGAGCCAGGATGCTAAGAGGGTATGCGAGATCTAGGCGAGTGCAAGTCATCAGGTACATGAGGCAACCCACCAGCTCTGCGTAGGGGCCGCTGGGCTCTGCCAACTCCTCAGACACTGGAGCGGAGAGTCTGTGGTCTACAGGCAGAGGGGTGGGCTGTGCAGAGGAGAACTGAAGGCTGAACCTCTGAAGGACCTGGCGCACCAAGTGTGACTGAGTCAGGGTGATGGTGCGCGCAGCTCTGTCCCTGGAGATCTGCAAGCCAAGGTAACGGCGCAGTTCTCCAAGGTCAGTGCACGTGTGTCTCTTCAGCAGCTCTGCCTTCACGGAGGCCAGTGCGTCCCTGTCTGCTGTGGCAAAGACCAGGTCGTCGACGTAAACAAGGATGTAGAACGGAGTTTGGCCAGCACGAACGAAGAGTGAAGGGTCTGCAGAAGACGGAAAGAACTGCAGGTCAGCAAGCGTAGCACGGAGAGTGTCGTGCCACTCACGGGGAGCCTGGCGCAGGCCGTAGACGGGGCGCCGCAGGAGCCACTGGGTCCCAGGAGGGAAAGTGCCAGTAAAGCCCTGAGGACGACGCAAGTAGACCTGCTCGTGTAGGCTGCCCTGAAGGAAGGCAGTGGAGACGTCGAGGGAGTGGAGCTCGTAGTCACGCTGAGCAGCTAGGTGTAACAGAACCCGAAGAGTAGTCATCTTCGGGGTCGGAGCGAAGGTCTGGAAGAAGTCCACCCCCTCACGCTGACTGAAGCCTCTAGCCACATAGCGCGCCTTGAAGACAGGCGGCTCTCCAGGAGGGCGCTTCACCTTGAAGAGCCAGCGGCCATCGACTACGTTCACCCCAGGTGGGGGAACTGCGTCGACGAAGGTGCCGGTGGATCTCCAAGATGCCAAGGTCCCGAAGTCGCCTCAGCGTAAGTGCGAGGGGTCGGGATGTCAAAAGCATCTGGGTCACCCTCAGGGACCAGCAGCATGGAACAGAGATGGGGAGCAGCCTCGGACAGGAAAGCAAGCTCGAACTGGCGGTCCTCCAGGACGTCACTGCCAAGGGCAGGAGCACCCCCGACAGACGGAGGACAGGCAGGGTCAGAGACCAGAGCGGAGGCGTAGTCAAGGCGGCGGGTAGAGGCGAAGTCAGCGACAAGAGCGTCAAGGCACGAGGCCGGAACAGACGGGTCGGTAACGAGAGAGGCAAGGACCCGAGGTACAAGGGGACGAGCGGCACGAAGGTAGTCAGACAGCGGGGGGGTGCAACAACAAGGGAGGACGGAGGAGGCGACGGGAGAAGGGGAGGACGAGACGCGTGGGAACGAAGCAACATAGGGTGGGAGCGCAAGACAGGCGAGGCAGGACGAGCACGGGAGGGACCGTGAGACCAGACGTGCGATGGAGGAGTCGGGTCAGGAGACAGAGGAGGGGATACAGGAGGGGAACGAGGGGGGAGACGGGCAGGGGACGAGTCCGGTGGAGGGAAGACAGGGCCGTAGTCAGGAAGAGGAGGAGACGGTCGGGGAGGAACCGACGCAGGGTCGGGGGACGGAAGGCCGAGCAGGCGAAGGGCTGACACCGGCGGGGACTGCTGCTGCGGCGGCACAACGGCGGCACCTGGACCGCAAGCTGCTCCTCGGCTACCACCGGCACTCTCCACACCAGCACCCCCAGAGGGACCACCCCCAGGGCTACCGGGACGAGCACCCCCAGAGTCAGCGAACGGGTGCTGCGACGGCGGCGGCGGCGGCGGCGGTGGAGGGGGGGACTGGGGAGAGGACGCCAGGGGAGGGGCGGCCGGCGAGGACTGAACAGGAGGGCCACCAGAGTCAGAAGACTCCTCAACCGGGTCCACCGACGGAAGCGGGTTGACGTGGGACACACCAGAGGGGGCGGGACGGGGAGGAGGAGGAGGAGGGGCAGGGACGACCGGGGAAGGAGTGACCAGGAACAGGGGGGGGGTAACCGGGGGACCACGGTGGGGGAAGCGACGGTAGTAGGAGACAGACTCGTCAAAGGTGACGTCACGAGAGTGAAAGAAGCGGTGAGACGGCGGGTGGTAAAAGTGCCAGTCGGACGCGTCAAGGGGAAAACCGAGGAAGACGTAGGGAAGGGTGCGGGCAGTGAGCTTGTCCGTGCCGGAGGCACGGACATGAGCAAGGCAGCCCCAGACGTGGAACGCAGACGCGTCACCAGGAGACCCAGGCCAAAGACGGGTCGGCGAAACCTGCGGCTGCTGAGGGTGCGGCCACAAGTTAAGCTGGTGAGAAGCGTAGCGCACAGCGAACGGCCACAAAAATGGGGTGCACCGGCATGGATCATGGAGGTGCGAGCCACCTTCATGACCAAACCGATGCGTCGCTCAGCGACCCATTCTGCTGTGGGAGTCCGGTAGGGTGAACGTCTGGGTGATGCCCTCCGCACGACAAAAGCGACCAAGGACACCTGAGGCAAACTCGCCACCACGGTCGGAGTGAAGACGCAAGACAGGGAGACCGCGGTGGACACGCGCAGAGACAAGCCAGGGGATGAGAGCTCCAGGCACGTCGGCCTTGCGCTCCAGGGGAAAGACTGTGGTGTAACGAGTGAAGTCGTCGACAAGCACAAGGAAGTAGCGCTCTCGACGCGGCCCAGGGACGGGGGCGGGGCCCCAGACGTCCAGGTGCAGGGTCTGCAGCGGCGCGGCGGTAGGGGAAACGAGGAGTGTGAGGGGCACGGCGAAGCCGACCCTCGACACAAGGCGTGCAAGGTGGGCTGGGGAGGAGGGAAACGCGGGAGGGAACCTGGGAGACCAAGGACAAGACCGTGCTAGGACATGTGACGCAGACCGGGAGCAGGGTGACCTAGCGGTGTGTGCCAAAGGAG